>CM030191.1:5350137-5848513 GCA_017639675.1 Aplochiton taeniatus
TATATATATATATATAAAATATATATGACAACCACTTTTAAACATCCCAAAGTGAAAATTGTTTGTGTTATTAGAAGTGTGAATACATAGTGGGTCAGTGATGACGTATTTTCGTATACCAACCTGGAGGTAAGCATCACCATGGGTTCCCACGACTAAAAGGCAGTGGGATTTTTCCATTGGATTTTGTATTATTTCATAAAATAAGATTTGTGGCAACGAAATGTTTATGAGCAAGATAATCTGATAAAAAAAAATGATGAAAGTGGTGTTCATTTGTTAAGATGTAAATGCAATCACCAGTAGAAAAAGCAACCGTTAGGCTATAAACAAGTCCCATGAAACGTCACCACCACTATGCATCCAACTTGTAATTTGATTTTGAGCTTCTAGCTGTCACAAAAAAAATGCTCAGGAGTCCAACAATTGGGGGTGAAAGGTCAGTGTATGTATTTGTACCTGCATCACACAGAGCCCCTGCAGCCCGGCCAGGCGACAAGGGGTCAGCTGGTTGCCGTTGTTGCCCACCCCAAGCTGTCCGTTGCCGTTGTACCCCCAGCCATACACCTGCTCACACGCACACACAGAACACAGTAAAATCATTAACTTATCTGTGATTGTAATGTTAATATGTGTGTGTACTTCCACAAAACACACACACATACATATACATATACATATACATACATATATATATATATATATATATATATATATATATATATATATATATATATATATATATATATATATATATATATATATATATATATATATATTATACTTTTTACCCACCAATTTGAAAATATTTGTATTTACACTACCGCTCAAATGTTTGGGGTCACTTAGAAAGCAAGACTCGAATTGAACAGAAATATAGTTTAGACATTGGTAATGTGGTAAATGACTATTATATTATATTTTTATGGAATATCTACATAGGCACACAGAGGCCCATTTTTAGAAACCATCACTCCTGTGTTCCAGTGGCACATTTGGTTAGTTAATCCAAGTTCATCATGTTAAACAGGGTAATTGACCATTAGAAAACCCTTGTGCAATTATGCACAATTATTAGCACAGCTTAAAACTGCAAAATTTGCCTTCCTTAGTGTAGTAGAGTATCTGGAGCATCAGCATTTGTGGGTTCGATTATAGTCTCAAAATGGCCAGGAAACTGGTCATTCTTCTGAAACTTGTCTGTCTATTCTTGTTCTGAGAAATGAAGGCTATTCCATGTGAGAAATTGCCAAGACACTAAAGATCTCATACAACAGGGTGTACTACTCCCTTCATAGAACAGCGCAAACTGGCTTTGACCAGAATAGAAAAGAGAAGTGGGAGGCCCCGGTGCACAACTGAGCAAGAGGACAAGTACACCAGAGTCTCAATTTGAGAAACAGACGCCTCACAGGTCCTCAACTGGCAGCTTCATTAAATGGTGCTCACAAAACACCAGTCTCAATATCAACAGTGAAGAGGTGCTGGCCATCTAGGCATAGTAGCCAAGAAAAAGCCAATAAAAGGAAAAGATTAAGATGGGGGAAAAGAACACAGATGTTGGACAGAGGAAGATTGCACAAAAGTGTTATGGAAAGACAAATCAAGTTTCATGTGTTTGGATCACACAGAAGAACATTTGTGAGACACAGAGCAAAAAGATGCTGGAGGAGTGCTTGACGCCATCTGTAAAGCATGGTGCAGGAAATGTGATGGTTTGGGGTTGATTTGGTGCTGGTAAATTGGGATATTTGTATAGGATAAAAGGGATCTTGAACAAGGAAGGATATCACTCCATTTTACAACGCCATGCCATACCCAGTAACGCCATTCTATACCCTGTGGACGGCCCTTGATTGGAGCCAATGTCGTCTTACAACAGGACAATGACCCAAAGCACAGCTCCAAACCATGCAATAACTATTTAGGGACGAAGCAGTCAGCTGGTATTCTGTCTTTAATGGAGTGTCCAGCGCAGTCCCCAGATCTCAACCCTATTGAGCTGTTGTGGGAGCAGCTTGACCACATTGGTACGTAAGAAGTGCCCATCAAGCTATTCCCACTTGTGGAAAGTGCTTCAGGAAGCATGGGGGGAACTGTCTTCAGATTACCTCAACAAATTGACAGCTAGAATGCCAGGGGTCTGAAAGGCTGTAATTAATACAAATGGAGGATTTGAAGTGAAAATCATTGTTTCTAACCTTGTCAATGTCTTGACTATATTTTCTATTTATTTTGTTACTCATTTGATAAATAAAAGTGAGTTTTTATGGAAAACATGTAATTTTCTGTGTGATCCCAAACTTTTGAACGGTAGTGTATTTAGTAGTTTTTCCTCTCTTCCAAACATTTATCCATGTACCAAAAACATTAGTCGGTCAACAGACCAAGCTTACCTCTCCGTTGTCAATGACAGCCATGGAGGAGGTTTGGCCACAGGCGATGCCAGACACCATCTTCCCCTGCAGGCAGCTGGTCACTTTCCTGGGGGTGGGCTGGTTGGCTGTGGAGCCTGAGCCCACCTGACCACAGTTGTTGTAGCCCCACGCAAACACCTGGAGAAGGGGAATACATTTAATAAAAGCATCAGACAATGTCTTAAACTGGCTAGTTTTTAAAAAGCTATTTTGATAAATTTGGTTATCCTATAGTAATTATGAAAAGGTCTTGATTAAACGTTGCTAACCTCGCTAGTATTGAACCAGAAATACTAGTCTGTTATAGTTATTATTATGTTATTAATTTACACATAAAAATTATATATTGACATATAATACCAAATGAAAAAAAAATTCATAAAAGAAAAGTCTTGCTTTCTAATTTTCCTTTTGATATGAAATGTTTTACGGAAAATGTTGAACCTTTTTAGGTAATATTGCGCTAAATTTTGACTGCTTTCTAAGTGTATTCTTACTTTTAGACTAGCCGATTAGTCCAAGTTTAAACTTCCGTTTGAACGTCAGGCAAACTAGTCGTTGGGAACATCCCTAAAAGCTTCCCTTCCTGGTCTCTATAGAAGCTCTAAGCCTGGTGGTCAGATGCGTGGCAGGCCGGGTCGATGTTAATTCTCTACCACTGGGACAGGAATAGAGTGATTAGCTCAAGGGCAGTGGGGGGAGAGCCTTGAGTAGTCCATGGGATGCCAATAGGCTTTGTGGAGAGGAAAGCCAGGGGTAGAGGCATATGAAAAAATCATTTGGCTTAGGTTGTAGGGCTTGACACCACCTATTCGCACTAAAATACAGCTGCTAAACGGAAAGCTTACATTTTACACAGGATCAAAGTTAGTTAAAAACTGAAGATAAAATCTGTGCACAATAGCAAGGGTATCATTCGTCTCTTTGAGACTTTCCTCAAACTCATGGATCTCGACATTGGGAGCTGAACGCAGATGAGAACGCCTCACCTCTCCGTCGTGTGTCAGTGCCAGGGAGTGGTGTGAGCCGCAGGCCACCTCTACCACTTTCTTGTTCTGGAGGTTGGTAGCGACCAGGACGGGGGACACCCCCTGGTTGGTGGTGCCGTTGCCCAGCTGGCTGTAGCCGTTATGGCCCCAGGCAAACAGCTCCCCATCTGCAGGATACAGTCACTCAAGTTTCACAAGTATACATAAAAAAACGTTTCCATAAATCCTCCATATAGGTTATATTAATCACTATTTAAACATGTTTTAGTTTGTTTCCCCTCTTGCTTATAAACATATGATAAAGTTCAGCAACATGATCACCATAAAAGTACACAGGCAAAGTAAAATCCTATAAACAAACAACGTAAAGGACAAGAGCTTTAGACAGTTTGCAACCCCCTACAACCAAAACAGGACAGGAAATCAGGACATACCCTCGGTGGCCAGTAGAATGTGAGGGCCACTGCCATAGCTCAGGCTGATCACCTTCTTGCCGTGCAGGAAGTCGAGTTTCTTTGGCACAATGGTGCTCTGGGAGTCCCCAGTGCCCAGGCAGTTACTACAGTTCAGTCCAAACACAAACACCTGCAACGGGCACAAACGCACTCAAATAAAACAAAGACTCAAACTACAAGAGCTTCCAACAGGAAGCCTACGTACTGATAAATATGCATATGATACTGATACTGATGTGCTAGCTGCAACAAAAAGCATTTTCACAAATTAGTAATCCGCCTCTCACACCTCGTCTTCGTGTGTGATGTAAATGGCCTCGTTGGCGGAAGTGCCAAAGATGCAGGCCTGTCGGATGCTGCTGATCTCCTGGGGCCCTAGTAGGGTGAAAAGGTGCCACTTGCTGACGTCCACCATAGCTGGGTACCTGGGCCTCCCTCTGCGGGGTGGAGGGGTGGGGACTGGTGACTGGGTAGGGACAGTTGGAGAACCAGAAAAGGGAGGGGCCGAGGCAGCTACACCACTGCTTTCCCCAGTGCTGAAACTGGCAGGACAACCATCAAAGAAAGACAAAGACACACACACACGCGCACGCGCACGCACACGCACACACACACACGCACGCACGCACAGATGGATACACGCAGGGAAAGTCTTAATGAAAAGTATCCCCAGCATGCGACACATTGACAGATTTTTACTAGCTCAACAAATACAATTAATTGTTTGGAAGAAAATAATCATTCACTGTAGCCTGCAACAGGAATATCGCGAATATGCAATGTTGACAGCCTGTTGCCTAAGCTTGTCCCAACATATTGTAGGACTATGACAGTGTAACATAGCTACATAGTGCAAAGCTGCTAGCCATGGACAGTCTATTCACAATCATCATCTTTACAAACGTGTTTGTGTTAGCTAGCTTTGTGCTTCAAGGCAATGATGGAAAGCGGGGTAACTATTTATCTAGAGTAGATAAACTATTAGCTAATTAAAGCAAACAAAATATGAAGAATTAGATTAGAAGTTACTTAGTCACAATGGTAGGTTAGCTACATTAGGTCAACAAATGCTCTGCATTTGAATGTCTGGCTAGCCATGATGATCTAGCTAACGTTTGCTAACTTAGCATGCACAACAAGCAGCTACTATGACCATACCTAAAACAACGCTCCATATCATCAGTAAACTGAGAAGAGAGAAAACAATGGACGGATTACAGCAATGCTTGGCTATAGACCTACCTCAATAATACTTTATTTTAAATAATAATTACCCAGATCAAGCATTAAGTCCTGGATATGCACGGACACGTCGGACAGTGTTGTGACTTGAATGGTGTTGACTTTGTGCCTTCAGTCCGTTGCAGGATACTCTGGGGGCACTGATGTGGCGTTCCAGGTCGCACTTTAACTATCACCAAACTGGTTGCGCACGGCTGCAGTGAAACTTTTTAAATGCAAATCAGAACATAAATACAAGGTTATTAAAGAGGTATTAGGTTCAGACATTGTGCTCGTTCAGTTTGAGGTGGTGCGCGCACCAGTGGTGTTTTTTAACTTTCTTTACCAATAAATATGTATGCCAGCAGGGCCTTCTAGGATTCTGATTAGTGTTAAACAAAGACTACATATGGGCCACGCCTGCGGCCCACATACAATTTTTGAGGAACAAGTTATGCATGTCACATGGCTGCAGATTCATAAGCAGGCAAACTGACGTCCCTACAATGCAGAAGCAGGAGTCGTATCTAAACTGGACAAACCTGTCGATCTGAACGCAAGTCTACGAAACTGAATGATATGCAGTGGTTGTTGTGCATACAAACAACAGCCTCTCTGATACATGTTGCTATTTTATGGGTGAGACAGCCAGCAAAACTAAACAACCGAGGAAGAACTAACCACATAGAAGCTGAGCTGCGGCAGTAAAGCAGTTTTTTTTTTCTCGTTCATTCCAGCCCACACCAGGATTTCTTTATGCCATTAGGGCGTAGAAAAAAAGAGCGATGGGACTAACACAATCCAATTTAAAGAAGCCTCACCATGTCGTTTTGATGGGATTGGACTCGGCGGGGAAGTCTAGCCTGCTCTCGAGGCTCAAGACTGGGCTGGTGATGGACACTTTACCCACTGTGGGCTTTAACGTGTGTACCCTGGAGCTGGACAAGACCACTTCACTGACAGTGTGGGATGTAGGCGGTCAAAAGAGTATGAGGCCTAACTGGAGGTAATTCTCCCTCTTCTATTGAGAAAGGAGAGTCTGTACATTGATACTTTGAAATCCCTTGTATTTATTTATGACTGCTCACTGCTTATTTGTCTTTGAAAGGGGGTGTGGTGATCATAGCATTATATTTTATGACTATTTTATGATTTTAATTCACATTGGTTTTAAAGTATCATTAACAGAAAGACTGACTGGTGCTTTTTATTTTTAAACAAGACAAGTCTGACCAGTGCATTAATTACTTTAACATTTTGCTTTAAAATGCTCACTACATAGTCAGGACTGTTAAAAACAACATAGGTGTATGACGTCTGCACACCAAATGGCTTGATGAACAATTTCCCTTAACTCTTTCTCTGCATTATATCACCAGGTACTATTTGGAGGACTGCAACGGCTTGGTGTTTGTGGTGGACAGCGGTGACAAGGCCCGTATGGCCGAGGCCCAAAAAGCCCTGAAGGAGATCCTGGCTGACGAAAACATGGAGGGGGTTCCTCTAATGGTGCTGGCCAACAAAAAGGACCTGCCCAACTCCATGACCATCCGGGAGGTGTCCACTTTGCTGAAGCTTCCCAGCTACAAGGACCGAGACTGGGAGATCCAGGCCTGCAGTGCCCGCCAGGGTTTGGGCCTCATGCAGGCCTTCACCTCTGTGGCCAAACTCGTCAAGAATAACTGAATTAAAGGACAACAGAACGAAAGAAAAGGAGATATCCAATGAAGAACGTGGTCTCAACGTTCCAACTTTTTCACTGAAGGACATTTGAAGACTTCAGTCTAGAAAAAGTGTGCTTTTGCTATATTAATCATTTTATTCATTAAGTATATACCTACACCTTGAAAAAGAGTCTACATTGAGTTCCCCTATGGAATTATTGAGAGATGGTAGCCTCTACTACATTTTAACATGCGTCTAACTTCCCTAGTCCAATTAATGCTCTGAATGAATCTCTTTGGATTTGTGTTGATAGTTGGCTTGTTAAATCAACCTCCAGCTAAGTGCTTAACATCACATGCAATACAGACGGGTTGAGATTTGCAATTTTCAATAGTCTTTAAATGTGGTAATATAATATATATATATATATATATAGAGAGAGAGAGCGAGAGCGAGAGAGAGAGACAGAGAGATCTTAGAGTGTGGATATGTAAAGTATAATATGTATTAGTGCAAAGATGTGTGTATGTTAATAACACAATTCTAATTAGCATGTGGCATACACATTGCTACTTTTTGCGACTACCTTAATTTCTTTAGAGAGTAGTCGGAGTGTCTATTTGTAACGGCTTTGCACAAAAACAGAAAAAAATGGTCACAAAACATTTGAGTCACAGCTTCTATTTCACATTGTCTTTAAGTACATTCATTCAAATGATCAGAACAGTTTATAAGTCAAATAAAGAAAACAAAAAGCAGACACATTCAACATGCAGTTACATGTTGGACTAGAAATTGACTGGATTTACCCACATTATCTAATCACATTCCTCTTTATATATGGTTGTTCAAACTGAAAAACAAAACCCTCAGGACAGTTGAGCCCTACTGGAGGCATATTTGGAAGATCTCCAAGAATGGAAGAACAAACGTCTATTGGTGTTTTCTTTTGGAGACCTTTTGTTGGAATGGATGTTGTCTAGCCAGGGCTAACCATGACTGCCAGAGCAGTAGTCCAGGAACCACCACCCAAATCCCATTGAAGAATACCAGATAAACCCAGAGGTAGAGCCAGTTGGAGGTCTTGAGGCTGGGGCTGCCCGCCAGCCAATCGGGGCAGAAGGTCATCCAGCCACCGTATAGCTCGCACACGCATAGTGTGATCTGGACAAAATGTCTAAAACCACATTACAGACTATTAGTGATATTCTTGAACCTGGTGTAAGCAATACTGTCAAGAGATGTGGCTTTTTCATATGGCTTAGATTTCAAACTAAGAAATAAATAAATCGATACCATTGAAGTGATATATTTAACCTCAATGTAAGCTACAGGGACGTACACAGGTTGGTTCAGGTGGGGTTGGGGCCCCTACCCCTTTGCCAATACCAGTCACAAAGTGCCCTTCCTTTTGCTTGCTTGTTTATTCTTTTTAAATAAATACATTATCTGTGTCTTATTGTGTCATTTTCATCTTATCTAATTAGCAAAAGATTGTACACGTTAACTACTTATAGCATCTGCTTTTGATTTGAGCCGGGAGAGACAATCATTTCAGAGTCGTCGGTTAAAATAGACTATTCTTGCGTAACACTAGGACCGGCTTCACATCAAATAGATAACCATTTTCCCATTCCCGAGATATGCATGCTGTGTTACTCAATAAATAACAGAATACATGATAGCGTATTGATGAGAGTGTGTTGGAACTTGACCTGGACATGTCAAGTGTTTGATATTAAAATAATGTGCTTTTAAGCTAGCTAGTTCAAAACATTTTTATGCTTAAGCTCGAATGATAGCAATAGGTGATAGCTCATAGGACAAATTTAAAACGAATCCTCTGATAATAAATTCCTCTTATTTAAATGTTCTTAAACATAACATATGCATGGGATAAATTCTGACTTATTGTTAAGAGCTTCAAACAGCACAGCCTGTCCCATTCCATTCTCGAGGAGACCATCAGTGCAACTCCCTCTTTATTTCATCACTCAGTCAGGTACTCAGATTTAGGTTGTGTGTGTGTGTGTGTGTGTGTGTGTGTGTGTGTGTGAGAGAGAGAGAGAGAGAGAGAGAGAGAGATTGATTGTAACTTTTGTAGGCAAACATGAAAAGTCTTTCATGAGAGAAAGTGTCGTAGAACAAACGTAATCCCTGTTACCTAAAATAATCAGTTATTTTTTGTGGCTGTCTAATCTATGCTTAATTTCTCCCCTTTAATTATAAACATGCAAAATATATTTCCTCGTTTGTGTTATTAGGACATACTACCTCAGTGAATAAATTACTTAATTTGTTGTAGATCATTTATTTATGTATGTATTTAATAATAAACGCAGGACTTAATGTATTTATTAGTGATAGTGAGTAAAAAGTACTTAAAGATACATGTACCTGTTCTGTTCTATATTGAATAATTTACAATGGTTTCTTTAAAGCACTGACCCAATGAGACTAGATTGGTCTGGGTAACTAAACACGGAGTGCAATACTATTGAAACAAATTAAATATTTTTGTTAAGAAATAATACACTTTAAATATAAATAGGACTTCATTATGTCGGTCTAAAATTCAAGTGTTTTAACCGCAATGGGACCAATGGCATTGTACTGTCCCAACGTCTAAAAGGCAGGGTATTACATTATGTATACGTGCCCCACAAAGGCAAAATGTCAGTGCACGCCCGGCTTATATTTCGAACCCAGAATTTCAATAGAAGCGTAAAATTAAAAAGTTGTAGGCCTAAACCTTCAACAAAGGCTGAAGGGACCCGGTCCGACGACGTGCCCACCTGTAGTGTTTATCCTTGACAATGGCATAGACCAATACCAGAGCCAGAAGGCTGTCCAGGACCACGGTCAGCAGCT
Organism: Aplochiton taeniatus; assembly: GCA_017639675.1. Classification (NCBI taxonomy): domain Eukaryota; kingdom Metazoa; phylum Chordata; class Actinopteri; order Galaxiiformes; family Galaxiidae; genus Aplochiton; species Aplochiton taeniatus. The sequence goes on from CM030191.1 coordinate 5,359,756, forward strand.
CCAGAGCAACGATCGTGGGATCCGAGTGGAGCCAGCGCTCATCTGCCTTGCCATACTCCTTCCCTGCAGTCAAAACGAATCAACTTAAATATAATGTATTTTGTGGCTCTTGATCCGACCAAACCTCCATCTTGAAGATAGTTTTTGTTATGAATCATTATATTACTGTTCTTTTGTCAACCTCTCCTAAAAAGGGAACGTCAGACGCTAGATGTCGCTCCAGAACCAGGAAGTTACGAGATACTGATCAAGTAAGAATGGTGTGTGAGCAAGTCGAGCAAGATACCAAACTCACAAAGTTCAGCCCAAATATTGTCGGATGTTGCAACTGTTCCAACGAGGGACATGTAAACAAATGGACCTTCCTGAGAAGGAAAATAATGAGACAACTTTAAAAGTCACTAATGTCGGACGTAATGCACAAATGGACCATGTCAGGTCTCTCACCAGGGTGATGTGTACAATCGCGTCGTAGAAAAGCCACACCAAAATCCATTTGTCTGCAATAGCGCATTTTCTACCATATATTTGAGCAAATATGTATCCCACAACTAGCTGAGCTGCGCACGCTAGTAGAGAATAAATGGTTACAGGTGTGAATAGAGTTGGGGTATCTACTTGAGATTCCATAAGTATAATGTTTAATAAATGACCGTACTGCGAGAACCGATTTAACTGGAGACTTTGAACCAGAGTTGTCTCCGCCCAAAATGTACACGTTAACATAGAAACTTCTCACCATTGGCTTTCAGGGAAATCTCTTCACTTCTAGGTCCTCCTCCTTGAGAAATTGGCGGTCAAAAACCAGAACCCAAATGCGTTAGGAAAGGTCAGCACCTTGGACAGCAAAACCTTAAAGAACACCTCAGGGAGTGGGGGCAGCTCCACCACCTCGTCAGACGTAATGCTCTAATCATCAGTTCCAGTTTTTAGTTAAAATAACACATTAAACCCTCATTTTTTTTAAAACAAAGAGACTTGAAATTTCAACTCAATATTTTTTTTAATATGCACAAGTCAAGAGTTGAAAGAAACATGGTGAGCCACCTTAAAAGAGAATTTGATCCTAAAATGTATTTAACAAAAAAAAAAAAAAAAATAAGAAAAAGTAAGACAATCAGAGGCCAAAATGCAATCTGTTGCTTTTTCTTTCTTTAGTACACGTCTCATTGGCAAGTAAAATCTTGCAAAAGACCATAAGCTTGTATCGTTTTATGACACAAACAAAAACTCATATTTTAAAGTGGCTCTTCCTTGATGCCTAGGTCCAGGACTTACACAGTTCTAGACTCTTCAACTGTGACAAGTCCTTAAAAGGCGTGGGCTGCTTTGCATCAAATCCCCGTTATTTCTCAACAGTTAGCAGCCAAAAAACAAGTACATTATTTAAAATGTAATTTCCTCCTATCTCCACGATTAAATGCTAGGAGGAACCTGAAAACAGTCCAATCCATAAAAGCAAGAACCATTGAATGAAAGAAAAGAAAACGTTTCCAATCAATAATCATCAAGGAGCCGTTATCATACTCCCTGTAAAGTCTTACCAGTAAATATGCACCACCTTGAACCAATCATAGACTGCTAATGTTTCTTTTTACAGTCCCAACATGGTTGTTGCAAATACTCAAGAAATTGTATAATCAGACCTGTAGCATATTGAACAAGAAAAACATACGGAACCACTGTGAGTACGGTGAGGAAGCCGATGCATTCTTAGTTTTACATTTGTAGATGCAAAGAAAAAAGCGGCTTTTCACGCACAGAAGCGATAACCAGGACACGTGGGTAGGGCGGAAGAGAAACTGAAGATGTGGAATCAGTACGGATGAGATCAAATATTACAATGTCTCTCTCCCCCCTAACGGTACGCCTCCCAAGTACCATCGGCTTGTTGAGTTTTTAATTCAGTGTGGGGTGTTTCCCTCTGGTGACAAGGACAGATTGTGTCTTGATGGCAATCTCCACCTCGTCCCTGGTGGGTAAAGTCATATTTTCATGGAGTTGAAAAGTAGAGGACGTTTGGACTGGGAGGTGTTCTCTGGTCCCAAATCAGGAAGAGAATTTGGGCTTTGTCTGTCTTTCCCTCAGCTTTGCCCACAGTCTCCCCTCCCCTATTAGCTCAATGCTAGAAAATAGAATTATCCTTCTTATTTTCTAATTAAGATATATTTTGTTGCATTACTTTAATTTCTTTCTTTTTTGCAAATAAAATCCATCAATTACATGATTATTTTACAAAAAATAAAGATCCTAAAGATCAGAGGGTTAAATTAAAGTCTTTTGTCCACAGAAAATGTATTCCTCCACAATGCAAGCCCCATTGAAGAGTTTGGGGTTATCTTTCCTGTTAGACTGGAATCACAGCCCTTATGAGATGTCGTCAATTAAAATCATTTGGACACTATGACTAAAGAAATGGTGCATTAAAGCTTTATACAACTTGGCCGGCGTCTCAAAATAGCTCCAAAATCTCGACTGGTACAACCCGCACAACTCTCGACGTTGACACTTGAATTCCAGTCCCTGCCTTGGAAATAAAAGCACCAAATCTTCTAAGCTGATATGACGGTGGGTTGTGCAAGTTCGTAGTTCCATACGGCTGCATGAGATTCAGTGTCTTTCATGTGTAACGTACGTGAGGACAAGAGCGCCAAAAAAATGAGCAACCTTTTGGCAACATCAGAACGATGGAGGATGAGAAGAGTTTTCGGAACATTTTGGAGAACCAGAGAGAAGGAATAAATGGAGAGGTGCTGGGAAAACGCCTGGACGGTCCTTGCCACCGCTCTTTAGGTCATTGCCGGATAACAGTCAGCACTTCAGGCTGGTCAGTTTGTGGTGAGCGGCAGATGTCTTGGAAGAGGGGAGGGGGAGGGGAGAAGGGAGACAATAAGGAACAGCAGAGAAGATAACGCCAGAGGTCAGGCAAGCGTTTTAGAACTTGAACTCCTTGGTCTGCAGGTTAGCAGCGGGGTCAAAGTTGAAGGTTCCCGCCTGAGTAGCTTCCGGGATCAAACCGGGGTCCTCGTCAATCTTAGAGAGGAGAAACAAAGAAGTAGATCAGGGGGTTGGCTTGCAAGGCTTTCAGTTCTATTGTGGGAGAGGATTTACAGGGGTGAAACGACTTTTGCCATCTGTTTTAGGGTCGGACAGGATAGAAACAAGTACCGCTGAGGCTACTGAAGAAAAATGGTTGAAAACCAATTTAAAGTGAAAAGGGTGCATTGCACCTCAGTTTAAGAGGCCTGTGCACCCGGAACACTTGATACAGAGGTGCCTACTTACGTCGTCTCCTGAGAAGTACTGGTCGATGATCTCAAAGGCTAGTTTATAGATGTCCTCGTTCTCATGCTGCTGGAGGCTTTCAATCTTCTCCAGACCTGAACGTAAAAGAAAAGTCAGGAAGCAGCTTGAGTAAGAAGAGGATCACAAAGTCACCCAGCGTCAGACTGCATAACGCTTGTGTTGTTGCCTTATGGTTCAATACCATGTTTTATCCCCACCCCATTCTTAAAGTCTTTAGCATTTCCTCAGACACAAGTTGCACTCATTACATGATCATCAACAATGGCTGGTACAAACTCCAACTCAGGATGCCTACCACCGCACTCCTCGATGATCTCGGCGATGGTGCTGGCCTCGTCGCCCACCATGATCAGAACGTTCTTCAGGCCGTCCAGGACCACCTGGACTACCTGGGAGTCCTTGACAGACAGCAAGCTGCAGAAGGGCGGGATCACGTTCTGCTCAACCAGGTATTCCACCTGGATTTGAGGGGGACGTGGCGCCTCATTAACCAATGAGACATCTCTGTACAGGATCTATTCTTTTGAATTTTTATATATTTTTGAAGTTCCCCATCATTTCCTGCATTCAGAGAGCTTTCGTGGTTAGGCATCCTGAACGTGGCTCTGCTCAGAGTGACAGCAGGTAGGGGGCTTAGGCCACTCACCTGATCTTTCCTCCCACTTATCGTCAGGTTGCTGATGGCCCAGGCAGCCTCTTTCTGCGTGCCAAAGTCACCCTGTGGACACATAACAGACCTCGTCAGAGCCGACCTCCACCGAAACCTAGTGTCTCGGCGCCATCGCTCGCCAATGCCTGACGGCGTTTCCCGGGGGCATGACCGACAGAGACCGAAACGCACCTGTGATGATGAGACAAAACTGGACGAGGAGACGGGTTAGAGACCTTCAAAAGCGAGGGAGGAGACAGTAGGGGGGGACGGTACCTTAGCCAGCTGGTGGATGATCATGGGCAACAGGCCGGCGTCGATGACGGCCTGCACCTGCTGCTGGTTGCCAGCCGTGATGTTGGAGAGGAACCACACCGCCTCCTAGGGGTGGGGAGGGACACATACACACACACAGGAGGCCATTCAGCTGAGACCCACACACGCACACCATGGATCACATCAGTTGGACCATCTACATCATACACAGGTATTGCGGTAATCATCATCGCCATAGATGCAGTGGGTGTGTAAATGGATACATTTGAGAATTGGTTTGCTGTAGCGTGTGTGTGTGCGCACAGGCTATTACCTTGTTGATCTTTTCCTTGGGGTGTGTGAGGAGGTTGGGGAAGTGCGAGAGCACATCACAGTTGAGCACCACCTGGGTCTGCTCGTCTGTTCCCGTCACAATGTTCCCCACCGCCCTAAGGGCAGCAGTCTGTGGGACAGGAGGAACAGGGAGAGGGGGGTCAGCAAGCGGACAGGAAACAGGTAGCACAATGGGTAGTCGGGGGCAGGACGTGATGTCAAGAGGAAGTAACATTCCAATGTAGCGAGCTCAGCTGTCCCAACTATCGAAACATTCTAATCCAATCTATCCAAATAACCTAAAAAACACATAACTAATCTACTAATGAGCCCTTTAAAAGTTAGGGTAGAAGTTCCTTTGGTACTATGAAACTGATATTAAGGAAACCTTTGTTGATTTTTGGCACATTAACAAAAACGTTAATCCCCATAATATTATAATAATAATAATAATAATAACAATAACAACAACAACCTTTATTTGTACAGCTATTTTCAAAACAGAGGCACATCGTGCATAACAAACAAGTTGAAACATTTGCAATGCAATGCAGTTTTTTAAAACAAATGAAAACTGCATCAACAAAAGAACACATTCAAAAGGCTTTATGAAGACCAATGTGGATCACAACCAACAGTTAAAAGCCTCCTTATAAAGGCAAGTCTTGAGGAGAGTTTTATAGATGGGTACAGACTCTGCCAACCTTACATTTTCAGGCAGACTATTCCAGAGTCTAGGAGCCTTGATGGCAAAGGCCCTATCACCCTTTGTTTTTAATCCTGACCATGTAAGACTTCAGAGCTTTCTCAGAGGCCCTAAGTTTATGCTTTTGGGCATACAGTGTAATACGTTCTGTGAAATGTAATGGTAATTAATACAACATTGTGAATGAATCAATTCTACAATCAACAGGAAGACAATGCAACGTTGCCAAGACTTTGGTAATATGTTGGCTTTTTTTTGGTTCTTGTTAAGACCCTGGCAGCAAAAGGGAGACCTTTTTTTTTTTTTTTTTTAACTGTTCTCTTCACTCCACTGACTCTGGGGCTAGGTGGACCCTTACCTGAACTTTGACCTCCTGGTGACTGAGCAGGGGCACTAGGAAGGGCACCACCCCCGAGTCGATGACCATCTGGATCTGCTCGTTGCCTCCGTCCGTCAGGTAGGACAGTGCCCACACCGTGTCGACCAGGATCTAAGGCCACAGGAACAGGGAGAAAATGTCAGTTAATGGACCCTTCTACAAAATGTCTGAGATGAATTGTGATGAAGACTGCACTCACGTTCATATCAGTGTGGTATATCAACACGCAGAGAGCTGGGAGAAGCTGTAGATAAGAGAGACTGGCTGATTAAAACGACGCACTGTATATTCACTTGAGTCATCGACATATACCATTGAAATACAGTGGTCAAGCACGACATTTACAGAACATTTTTAAACCATAAGCCTTTAACAGCATGCTCTTTCTCACACACACACACACACACACACACACACGCTCACCTCCTGCACCGTCTCCATGGGCGGCGGCGGCTCCTTGTTGCGGCAGAGGTTGACGATGACCCAGGTGACATTGCGGAGGAAGGTGATGGGGATGGAGGGGTTGATGAAGGCCAGCAGTGGCTTGACCACGCCCAGCGAGATGACGTAGTCCCGGCACTGGGGGCCGTCACCTGCACCCCAGACAGACAGATAAGGCCAGGGGTCACTCAAAGAACATAGCTCCTTGTGGCTTTTACACAACTATACTTTTGAGTGCATATCTTACGTCAACACTTTAAAATTTGTGTGTGATCATGCAACAAAATGCGATGTCGTGCGTTAGTGTGGGCTTACCGATAATATTGCCTAGTGCCCACACGGCCTGCTCACACACATTCTGGTGGTGCGAGTGCAGCAGTCTGAGGAACAACGGCACTGCGTCTGGACAAACACACAGTCAGACATGGCTGTGACTGAAGACCAAAGCTACATGGTTGAAGTATCGCAGTTAGATATGTCGTGTGTGAAGAACAAAGCCCCAAAGCCACATGGCTGTGGTTAGCTGCGTCGCATGTGAAGACGGGAGCTTCCACTTACTAGATTTGACCACCGCCTGAGTCTGTGCTGACGTCCCCGACGCAATGTTGGTCAGCGCCCAGGCTGCCTCGAACTGCAGGGAGGGACTTGACGGAGAGGCGGACGGGAAAAATTTAAATGATTCATTATCTGAATAAAATCAAAAATAAATCAGGGCTTACACTGACTGACAAAGATGTATTTCCAAAATAGAGCTGTTAGGTTGATATGCCAATTAACAGAATGCTATAATGAACTAAAAACTAAAAGGAAAACTGTACACTTGCCAGTGAAAATAGGCAGAAAGTATGATCAATTGATGCAGACCCATGTTTAACTGAGCCCAAAGAGAAACACTAGAACAGAGATAAACTGTGTTTGGCAGTAATCACTGTTGACCTTGTCTCCAAAAGATATTGGCTTTCATAATGCCACTGAGCTTGCCCACATTCACCCGGCAACGCACGCAGCACTGTTCACACACAAACACTTAGACGCACGCATAAAACCAGTCTGACATAGGCGTCACACAGCGTCCTGACTGATGAGGTCCCCGGCCCAGCTCTCATTCCTTAGCTCCCTGAACAGGGCTTAGTGGTGCTGCGGGGCAGGGCAGGAGCAGTGTGAATCTACACGCACGCGGACAGTCCATCAGTGTGTACGTGTCCGCAGCTCGCTACGGTGCCCATGTGAGACCAGCCATGCAGAGCGGGAGGAGGGGCTTACCAGCCCCCCCGAGAATGAGAAGGAGAGCGAGAGAAAGAAATAGGGAGTCGGGGGTACATACCAGGCTAGCCCGCATAACTCACTCACGCTCCATTTTTCAGAGCAGTGACCCCACCCCCCTTCAAGCATCCCCTTGTAAGCAGACTCACTTGTCGTCTCTCTCCAGGCACTGGACCAGGATAGGGAGGATGCCTGACTTGATCAAGTCGTCAATGGGGGGGTTCCTGTCGCTGGACAGCAGCTTTCTGGAGGTGACAAGGGCCCCGGAAAATGTCACACTGTGCAGTAAAACTCACGAGGCAACCCTGCTGTCGTGGGCGGCTTTTATTCCACCCACATAAGCCAGTCATAAATATGATTATTAAAAACAGGATGCCGCATGCTAGCGCACTAAGAATATAAGTGCGACCTGTAGATCCATACAGACATGTTGAATCCATAGACAAATGTAAAAAAAAATATTTTTTACTAAAGTTACAAAAGCAGCTTTGATGTGACCGGTGTTTGTGTAGGTGGTTTGTGGTTCCTACCTGGCAGCCTGCACAGCGCTGAGCTGAACCAGCCCGTTGTCACTGATGGCATTCTGGAGATGGGAGAAAGGATGTCCTAAATAAAGACGACTGTGACTAAGGCTAAGAGGTAGAGCCTTGCTTGGTGAGAGACAAAGAAAACCGTGTAGGTGAGAGTGAGAGGATATCCAGGCAGAGCATACCCACTGACCAGGACTTATTCAGGCTTACCTGTAAGATGCTATCTAGCGTTACATTTTGCTGTGGAAGACAAGAGAGTTGGTGCAGATTTAGTTTGATAAAGAACATGAAAAGAAATATTCCAAAGAATATCATGTTAATTAACGAAGCCTTATTTAACTGCAAGCCTAAAAATATATAATTTTAAATAGTACCTACATAAAGGCAAATTTAACACAAATACTTTTGATTTGAGAGATACCGTTCTTTTAAACTTGGGAGCGGCAGATGCAACACTAACCCCTTTGAAGTCAGCGTCTATGTCTGAATCTGATTGGCCTTCCTCCTGCGGGACATTCCTCTTCTTCAGTAAATGTTCGTCTCGCTTGTTCTGCAGGGGAGGAGGAGGAGGAGATCACAACTCTACATTAGAACATAGCGCTTTTAAAAATGCTTAATAGATGTAATAGAGTCAATTATCTACATTGGAGGTAGGAAAAACTGTCAGTGGGCGCCTCAAAATGAGCGAACGCTAATTTGATATTTGGACACCAGGAGGTGGGGGGGCCAGGCAATGTAATGAGCCGGGGGAGGAGGGGTAGGGCCTGGTGGAATGTGGAAAGGGTAGGGTGTGTGTGAGGGGCAAAGGGGCACAGGGACATAGGTCACCAAAAGGAGTCCCCTAACTTCATGGTACTCACTTTTCTCAGTTCTACGGTAACCTCGTTGCGGTGTCTTCGCATGGTCTGGAAGAGAAAGACACCCGATTATTCAGTGAAACCATTAACATGTGGTCTAACTGGAGGCTAACAAATGTTTAAAATGCACATTGTTTCAACTCAAAATGAATAAGGATGACAGCAGGCATTAAAATAATCTTTGTCATCCGCAGGATTTGCTGAGCTTCCAACAAGTAAAGGGATGAGCGCCATCCCTGTGGTGCTTAGCTTACACCTAGGTTGCTGGGCCTGTGAAGGAGGGAGAGGCCCGGCAGAGGGAAGGGAGGGGGGTTGGTATCAAAATAGAATTGCATGCTCCAAACAGATGACAGCAAAGCGTGTTGTCGTCTGGCCCAGCCGCATGACTGCACACCCCTAGTTCTAATTACAAAACGCTTAGAGGGCCTCACCTCACTGGCCTATTTTATTAATGCTGGGAAGAAGAAAAAAAAACGTACTGCTGTCAATATACTGTCAGAATTGTAGTATATGGGCTAAAGCTAATATACTGCAACATTAATGCAAACATGAAATCATTATGTTTATCAATTATTTCCTTGCTTGTTGTATTGCAGGCTCAACCAATTAAAGAGCATAAAGCCTGTAAACAAGACTGCCATATCCACCAACTAAATATGATCATGTTTTGACCCAGTATGGATCTTTTGATCCGGCCAATGTAAACACAAACTACGTACAATTGTTGCTCACTGATTTAGCAGACAGTGGCCTATGTTTTGGCCCCTTGAAAATCAGCTTGGGAGTAGACCACACTTTTACGCATGCTGCCAGGAGAGAGACCAGAGTTAGAATAAAGCCAAGGGGAGGTCAGTGTGTCAGCTGATGATATCATAACTTCAATATGGTCAGTCTAAAAATTACATCCAATCCTCATGGTGACCTGTTTTTTATGCTTCAACATGGGAAATTGTCTCTCTTGTAAAACTACCAGACAGAGGGGGAGGGGGGGGCGTTTGTATAGTTCAACACCAAAGCTGGAAAATGCATTGTTCTTGTGTGGATAACAGTGTTGTTTCTACTGCGAGGCCAAACTGGTGTAATTCGAAGGCAGGAGTCTTAACTAGTATGGTGTACGTTTACGCGAGTGTAAGTTACGTATCAACTACATAAAACAACGTGTCGGTAAGAAGACAGGTAAGCTACCGTTAACAAGCTTTCAACATTAGCCAACCTACCGGTAAACGTTTGATTAACAGGCCTGTAACATTAGTTCTTGACAGATGCCGGGCCTCGCCCGCATAACAGAGCTTGTCAGCTAGCTAACGCTTTGACGCTTCTTGTTAAAAACTAGCGTGTAACTTAAGTTAGAATATTGGCCAGCCAACTAAAATGCATTCGTTAGCTAGTTGGTCATTAGCTACTACTGAATTTAGTTCGCTTATAGTTAATTTGTTAGCTAGTTAGTTTTGTCAATACTGTTAATGTTGGTTGGATATGCAACATTTAGTGATTTGCGTCAATGTAAACTAACAGTTAACGTTAGCTAGCGTAGTTAACGTTGGCTTGCTAGCAGTAGCAAATGCTTCCGCTAAGGTTGGCTAATGTTATCTGGTTTCTAACCAAGTACTAGTTGACGTGAGCTAAGCTAACGTTAGCGATGTCAAATCTAACGCTATACTCCATAGTCAATCCAACGCTAGTAGAACCTGAAACTGTTCAAAAAATGAAGAATGATCACCCATGTAATTTGGAGAGCATATTTTTATCAACGAGACCACAACTAGTTAGCCAATGCTGAGCTGGTTAGCTGGTAGCGTTAATTAACGTTGTAAACATACATAACATTGGGCGGTCTACCGTTATTTTCCTTGCATTCATTATGTCTTGTCAGGCCTCTGCTTAACGTTAGCTATGTAACGTTAACTAACAGTAGTTGTCCTTCATCTAATAGATTCGATATTCTTTACCTCGACATCTCGTCCCTTGTTTTTGAAACTCTTGATTCGGTGACTATCCAAGGCGGCGTTGTCTGCCATGGCTATCTTTACAATCCCTGGCCTCAGTTGGCTGCTATCTAGCTAGCTTGTTCTTCGATCACTGCAGGCTGAGGAAAAGGAAATCTGTATGTTGCCGACTGTCGTGGAGAGCTACGGAACTTGATACACGCAATCTCATCGTCACTAAAAAAGGATGGGTCAAGCAGAGATGTAGTCCTAGATCTAGTATGCCCCCTCCTGGCATGATCATGAAAAACGGTTCTTGGATACCAAATACACGTTTTTTAAAATTTCTATTTTACTTTCATATTTTCTGCCTGTTGCAGATGACTTTATATATTTTATATAACGTTCCGTCAGTATGATCTAGTTTGCAATTTCCCCAAAATAATCTTTAAAATGTGAAGTAACAGGTATTTTGTTTGTTTGATTGGTGTTGCTAAGATATGGGAGGAGTTATGTCAACTGAGCAAATTGCTTCTCAAGCCAGCCAACTGTATAGACTTGCCGTAATAGTGTAAACTATACTATTATTTTTACACCCATGGATCAAATAATCATCAATGTTGGAGGTCAAACCTTCACAACAACTGTGTCTACTGTCAGAAAACATCCTGACTCAAGGCTTACCAGAATCCTCGATGGGAAAGAACCTGGACACAAGTTCCACAGTGGGCAAGTATTCTTTGATAGAGACTGGACTTTATTTAAATTGATATTGGATTACATGAGGGCTGGTCAAATCACACTTCCACAAGACTTCTCCAACTACACTGGTTTGGCTATCGAGGCAGAGTTCTATGGCCTGCATGCCTTGGTACACACATGTCTCTCAAAAAGCCTGCACCCCCGAGTTGAGCTTCTTGAGGTTCGTTTCTCCATCCAGGAAACCCACGGATTCTTCCGTATATTCTGCTCCAACCACAAGTCTCTGGAGGCCTTGGCCTCGAGAATATCAGTCTTTGTGGAACGCCCAGGCCTGAAGGGGAATCTGCCAGAACAGAGTTCTGCCACCCCTCTGTCTGTTCAGAGGCCTTCTCACCATGACCTGGTCTTCCACTGTGGGACCGACCACCTGGCCAGGGACGACTTTACAGCCAGGTGAGAGGAAACTCCTATGCAGGGGCGTAGAGATAATCAAGAGTGATGACTCAGGGGGTGACCAGGCAGAATGGGGGCCCAAAGGTCATTACTATACGCATCCCCATAATTATTATTATTTCAACAAGAACTAGAGCAAAGTAGTGGCAAAGCAGTAGTCGAGAGTCAGGGCAAATACACTTTGGACATCTAGTCTTTTCAATGAAGATGCTAAATTATGGTGTTTTTGTCTAAACATTGATGGGGGAAAAATCTAAATGTTCAATTAAGTGATGTAAATTAACAGCAAGATCTTTTTCTCAAATAGTACAATTTAAAATGGGCAGACTTCTAGTCCACAACATCAACATCTTTGATACAACTGATTTTGTAGAGGATTGGTGGTGAAGACTGTATGCAGCCTCAGACAGCTTCTGTAGCTTCCCTACACTAAGCATGTACAGTTGCAATCAAAATTATTCAACCCCCAATGCAAATTAGGTAATTAGCAAAATGTACAAACTTTCAGCTGTTTGCAAAAAAAAAAATCAAACAAGAACAATTTAAATAGCTCAATCCAACTAATATAACAAGTGGTTTCTCCAAATTCAACACAAAATACCACTTTTAATGACAAAGGAAGTCTCAGAATTATTAAAATCCTTCATGACAAGTGTCTTCAGTACTTAGTAGAGCACCGTTTTGCTGTTATGACCTGCGTCAAACGTGATGCATTGCCAGATACCAGCTTCTGGCAGCGTTCCTGAGGAATCTTAGCCCATTCCTCATGGGCATTGGCCTCCAGTTGACTAATATTCTTGGGTTTGCGCGCTGCAACCGCCTTCTTCAAATCCCACCAAAGATTTTCCATGGGTTTCAAGTAGGCGACTGTGACGGCCACTGCAATGTTCCAGGACTTCTTCTGAAACCAAGTCTTGGTGGACTTTGAGGTATGTTTGGGATCATTGTCCTGTTGGAAGGTCAAATGACGGCCAAGCTTCAGCTTCCTCACAGAAGGCATGACGCTTTCTCCTAGGATTTCCTGATTCTTGATTGAATCCATCTTGCCCTCCACACGCTGCAGGTTTCCAGTGCCAGAGGAAGCAAAGCAGCACCTGAGCATCACAGAGCCACCACCATGCTTCACTGTAGGCAGGGTTCTTTTCAGCGTATGCTTCATTTTTCATACAAACTGAAACCTCAATGCCCGCTACCACCAAATCTTGCTGCAGGTCTTTTGCAGTCACTCGAGGGTTTTTGACCCCCTGCCTCCTCAGGAATCTGGTGGCAGCTGGTGATAGCTTCCTCCAGGTAGTGTAGCCAGGGTTCCTTTAACTTTGAACTTGCAAACCATGCTTCCAAATGTATCTCTAGGAATATTCAGTGCCTTTTCTATCTTTTTGTATCCTTTGCCTTGTTTGTGCAAGGCAATCTCTTTTTTTAACGTTTTGGACAACTCTCTTGACTTAGCCATATTTCTAACATGCAATCAAATGTCACAGTCACCAAAACCCTAGCCAGTCCAGGTATTTGAGGTGTTTCTCAATCACACCTGATGCAACTAATGAAGCCCTTGAGACAACACTTGATTTGCAAACGCGTGCTCTTATGAGGGATTCTATTCAGGGGGTTGAATAATTCTGAGACTGCAGTAGTCATTAAAAGTTGCATTTTGTGTTGAATTTGGTTGTGAATTTAGTTGTGTTGAGGTATTGAAATGGTTCTTGTTTGATTGTTTTTTGCAAACAGCTGAAAGTTTGTAGATTTTGCTCAAAAACCTAATTTCCAATGTGGGATTGAATAATTTTGATTGCAACTGTAGATAGTCACTCCAAAAGCATTACCATTAAACCTAATTACATAATTTGATTGGAAGTGAGCTAATTATTTGCAACAAAAACATGCAGTGTAATTAACAGGACAACAAAATAAAATTCAAAATAGCAGAAAAGTAAGAAACATTTAATGCATTTCATTGCATGATCCGATCAAACTGCAGGTTTGTCAGCATTGAACCCGATGAACGAAAGCTCCTGAACAGCACCAACGTCTTGGGACTGCTGGTGGACACCCTTCTAAAAGACGGCTTCCGCCTGATCAGCACCAGGACCATTTCGGAAGAGGACAAGGTTGAGTGTTTCACATTTGAGAGAATAACACACACACAGATTTTGCTGCAAAATGAGACGCCCACCCGAGAAGATGTCCAAACAGCTGAGACTGTGCCTCAGACCAGGAACAAAGCAAAGAAGAAGTGAATGGGAAACACTTGAGTTAACACATGGAGAGTTGTCTGTAGTCATCCTTAAAAAATACACCCTCTTTAAAGAGGTACTTGAGTGCTGTAAATGCATAAAGTTTATATTATATTAATTTGTTTTAAAATGCATAATTCAGGTCTAGGGCTTTGACATTGTAGACAAAATGTCCTTTTAATACGACAAAACTACTAAACAAGCTCTATCTGCCCATATTATTTCTATTAACACTCCGCCAGTTTCTCCAGATATGGAGCATTGACAGTCTGTTTAGTCAGTACTGAGATCAGAATGGGTCAAAGGAGGGGCTTACTTCATCTCATCTTGACCAGTTGTTCAAAAACTCGAGACCAGGGGATGGCGACAAAGAGGGAGAAATTATGGGAATTTGAAATCTACAGTGGGAGTTAGGTCCCATCCCAATGTCTTAAAACCGTTACAACGTACTTATACAATTCCATTTTTGCAGAAGAGACAAGTCATTAAAATAGAACTCTCTGTTGATTTGACTTTATTTGACAACGTGTTTAAATTTGATATCTTAATTTATATAATTAGTAAAAATAAAATCAAAACATAGAGTACAATATTTAGATCAAGTGACCGACTACCAATAAAGTTCAAATAAATTAGAATTATGCTCATTATGTCAATTCAGTAATTTCACTGCTTTGTCCGAACGTGCTACCCTTTGCTGCTGTCTAGGATAGGTGGGGAGAGGCTATTCAATTCTATTGAACCCCCCCCGTCTTCCTCACATTATCCATCGATGTGCTTCTTGCAAGTTTTCGACCAGAAACATTTCTCCAATAACCTAGAACATTTGTACAAATGTAGAAATTCTCATAAACCCATAAAGTAGTAGTATATATATATATATATATATATATATATATATATATATATATATAATATTTATATATGGTCCCATACTCCCAGCAGGTGTTCAATGGCAACGCTTTGCTTCAACAGCACCATTAACATTGGAGAGTTAAGTAAAGCTTTAACTCCAATATTGACGTGCTGCTAGAGCAAGGCGGCCAGTCTCATACAGGCTGATCAACCTGCATGCCTTGTAAAGTCGAATGCCACTCCTCATCATATGAATGCAGATATCTAACATCATGACAGAGGGGAATCCTTTCTCTGCTCAAGGCATCAGAGCATTTCTTTATTCCTAACATTTTAGGAAAATAAAATGAGGTATGCCCTCTCTTCTCTTAAAGGGCGTTTTCAATAAAATTTGAAATAATATTGAACACACAACATATTGTGATACAGCTGATGAAGAGAACCAAGAAGTTTCCTCTCTCCCATCTTCACACCAGCATGCTCAGGTGTAGCTGTCACAGTGGCTTGCGTCTCCATAATACTGACATACCCTTCTGTGCTGCTACAGCACCACAAGGCCACACACACGCGCACACACACACACACACACACACACACACACACACACACACAGAAACAGAAACACACCCACAGACAGACAGACAGACAGACAGACAGACAGACACACAGACACACAGACACACAGACAGACAGACAGACATATGCAACCAGAGTGATAGCGACAAGCAGAGACAATTACACTTATACCAGCACATACACACACACAAACACACACACACACACACACACACACACACACACACACACACACACACACACACACACACACACAATACAGGAAGGTATCTGTCACAGTAACCGTAAAACCTGCGAAGAAAGAGCGAGAGAGACAGACTTGGTACACACAGCCCCCATTCTGGACGTACCAGTTGGTCACTTCTAAAATGCTTCAGACGGCAATTAGACTATAGCTGAGTACACTCTATACCTGTGTATAACCCCTATCAAAGTTCTAAACATGTCAGATTCCTCATAAAAAAAAACAGCACAAACAAATATGGTCCACTGAAATGTTTTTTACAATATAGCCTAATATTCAAGAATACACACATTTAAGCATTTTGAACATGGAGCATCTAGGGCATATTGTTGAAAGTCAACTTACTTGTGGAGCCATTATGTGATGAAATTGTGTCCAATAATTTAGAATTGAAGGAAAACGTGCCATCCTTGGTCAAGACCTTTCATTTTTCCTTTTGTTATGCTGTCGTTAGTAGACTACCGTGCCTTATTTATAGTCCAGTTTTCCATGTGGTTGAGAGATGAGGCGGAGCTGTAGGAGCCCCGTCTTTACCATCTCTGAATGCGCACGACCTTGAGTAACTTGGGACACAATCGACGAACCGCCCATCATCAGTTGATACACCCCCAGAGTAGCCCAAGGCTTGGTTATTGCAGTATTACAAACTGCATTGATTGGAACAAGCGATCCTAAAATATAGCTCCCGATAAAAAAAATTGTAATCTATAAAAAATACACGACTAAGGGTAGCCTGCGATAAAAAAGTAAACTATCAATACAATCCCATAACCTTGGCTTTTATTTAACATCACGTTTTATGATAAAACACAACATTTTTCTTATCTAATGCTAAAGAATGTTGCTCCTAATTTTCTCTCAAATATCTCTTCTTCTGTTAGTCGTATTAAGCAGTAAGGCTATAAACTATAGATACCCTAACATTAAATTATATTATTAAGTTACCAGTATAGGGTAGACTGGGGGCATTTGTAACGGGACAATGTATCACTGCAGATTACACCAATCAGGAAAGAGATATACTATTGACATACCGTCTGCTCATGCACAACAGCGTAATTTAGGAGGGTACCAGAGTAATATCTTACGCAAATTACGTATCTATTTCTTTTCGGAATACAAAGACGCACGTGCCAAAATGATAGCATTGAACAATTAGCTTTAGCTTGTTACTTGCAACCGTCGATAGTTCTTGATATACTGAACGGATTACCTTGAATTTTTTCTTACAAGATGACTATCAATTGACTGTTGATCGATAGGTAAGAGTTTGGATTTAGCTGCAGTTTTTTATTGAAAAGCTTGGTGTTACTGCATTCTAAGTTAAATTCTAGAATTTCCAGGCAAGGTAAATGTGAAAATGAATATTTTGTGCTTGCCGATCAATGTTAAATACTTTCTATTTGTGTTTGGGCACTACTTTATTATTGTAGAGATGATAGAGATATTGTGGTCGATATTGTCTTAATGAGCGTTGGGGCTAATTTGTTAACCGGGAGACGACAGGGTGTAATATCGTTAGCATGGTGATTGGCCAACTGTTGAATGGCTCTGTCTGCATTAACCAGGAGGAAGTGGAAAAAAATAATTCGCTGTTTTTAGATGCTTGGTACTGCTTCACCACCATCAAATAGTAGTTTTGCACAAAACATATTATATTGTTACTAATTACTTACTTCTTAACAGAGGAAATGGTCTAGGCCCCAAGGCCTAATAGTGACCACTAGGGGCGCTTCTGCAGCAAGAGTTAAGAAGTTGTTACATTTGACCCCAAACACTGTAACACCAGACGCCTTGTCTTCAAATGAAAATTGCTCCACACAATTGTTCCTAGAAGCCTCTAAATGCTGTTAACAGTTAGTTGACAGATGTAAGTTGCACACATACAAAACTTACTTGTGCAGCTGAAGCAGTTTTTAAGTTACAGGGTAAAAAGCAAAAACTGTTACAATTGCCCCCAGTCTACCCTACTTAATTGTGAAATAATATTCAAAATTGTATTTTAGATGTTATGATTGTTAGTAACATCAACAACGTACTTTTAATTTTGTAATTGTTTTCGAATTAATTATAAACTATTTTACATTCATTTTAATCTAATGCAATTTTGTATTAAACTGGGACTTGTTAAAGGCTTCCAAAATAAATGTATAGGTGTCCAATGGTGCCCAAACAACAAAAAAGGTTTGACAGCCCCTTCAGTGCTTCTGCCTTACCATCCCACCCTATTTTTGTCACTCCTCATGCCCCATCAAGTTGAATTGCATTTCCCAACAATCCTTCCACGTGCACTGGCATCCCACCTATTTATAAAGAGCTAGTTGCTAGCTGCTTTGATTTTACTGGTGCTCTCTCAGTCCAATACTCTCTTAAACCAAGTCTGAACATCTGTACGGCCAGAGTCCTTTCTCCTTCCTTTTGGTACAATCTGAAACCATTGGACAGGTGTGATAATAGTGACGTACATAGGCACGGAAACTTTGCTTTGACCAATACAGACACACCTGAGATCTACGTTTTAGAGTAAGGAGCCACGGGGTAGTGGAGTGCTCAGCAGTATCCATGCCGGCTGACCTAATAGAACAGCTATGGGCCAATGGGCCATTGGGCCCTGAACCAGATACAGCAGCATAAACAAATATGGCCGACGTGAGGCTCCAGAAATATCAGCAGAACAAGTCGTCATCAGCTCAGCACTCACCGGCTAGCAATGGCAGTAGAGTGGCCGGCAGAGAGAGACTTGTGTCAAGTGACCTTGTGACACACAGTGGTCCTGACCTTTCACCCATCTTCCTTACAATACAACATTGAAGTAACAAATACTGTATGATAAATAGCGCCAGGCCACTCTGTTACTGAAGTTTGTATACGAGACTTGAAATATCCTCGGAAACTAACGAGTTTACAAAGTACACAAACACTCCTGAGGATAATATTTCTGTAAATCAAGTCTCCAATTAGTATGGAGCAAATAGTATGGTGCAGGGCAAATATCCGGTAAGTCCCTTCATTCCCTGAGGTAGGATAGGATTACTAAGGTGACCAAAAAGGGGACTTAAGCAGGTAGACTGTGTGTGTGTGTGTGTGTGTGTGTGTGTGTGTGTGTAGAGGGGTTTGACGGTCACGAGATTCACAGACTGATGGGTAAGTGAACAGATACAGACATACAAGCAGACAGACACAAAGAAGAAGCTGAAATATATCTGATATGAAAATGGAAGAACTAGACAAACTACAGACAGACAGCCAGACTTTAAAACACACTTAAAGACAGACAGACAGATATACAGACATACAGATACCCGGACATGCCCCAAAGTCTTAGTAAGCACCGGCGTCAGTGGCTGGCTCTCCGCATTTCTGGGCTGCCCCAGCCAACGGCAGCAAATGCCTGGCATTCTCACTTCTGCTCTACCCATTGGCTCAGTGGAAGCAGAAATGAAAAGCATGGCGCGAGTCTGGGCACGCGTTGGAACCATTGAAGCCATTCCCTCTGACAGGGACTGACTTTTGCAACAGTTTCCACTTAACAGTCTTAGTGTAGACATAAGATAGCTATATGTGAAATGGAGAATGTGTCTGTGAGTACCTCTCTTTCTGTACATCTGTGTTTGAGAGTGCAAGAGTGTGTGTGACTGTGTGTGTGTTTGTGTGCGCGTGCGTGGTGGCGAGTGTATGCGTATGTATGTGGAAGAGAACAAGAGCAACAGAAAGTGTTGTATGGAGAGTAAAAAGCCCTCTGCCTCTACTGGCTGCCCACCAGGCGATGATATCATGGTAAATGACCTCATCGTGTCGAGTCATCAATGACCCTCTCCACTACACACGTGTAAAGTGGTACTGGGGAAAAATACCCTATCAAGGCCTATTCATCCAGTTTGCCAAAGAGAGGTGCATTAAGCTGGATGGAAAATCTTGATTTTCTTTCAATGCTCCTGCCTCAGAGTAAACTAATCTACTCTAGTATAAAGTCAATTTATTCTGAGTGTGAGTAGATGAACAGGATATCTAAAAAACACCACTTTTCGTTATCGTACGGGTTACCTCGGGTTTTTTGCAGCTTATAAACAGTTGTCAATATCAGGAGGAGTTTGTAATACCTCTATGTAAATACCTACACACACACACACACACACACACACACACACACACACAGGTACACACACTCACACACTCCAGCTCCTCAGAAAGGAAAAAGATTTTAGTCAGAGTCTGTGTCTGTGTAGTCGTGAAGCTGACAGTAAGCTTCAGGGCATAGTTTTTTTTGGGGGGGTATGCTGGTGGAAGGTTTGATGAAGGAATACACCCCTGATGACTTCTTCTGCTCTCTCAAGAGGGTTTTCAAGATCTTCTGTTAGCGCAAGAGAGCTCAGAAATTCAATAGGACGCAGGCTATTTTTTGGAGAAAGAGCTACCGTTGAGCAATAAACTCCAGTTTGTTATGTTTTGGTCATCCCTCTTTTTTTACTCTTTTTTTACTTAATAAAAGTATTTAAAAAAACAATTTATCCTGCAACGAAATGGAAAGCAACGCAATTGACACTTTCGCATTTCCCTCTTACATGACCTTATTTTACATTATCTTTACAGAGATATAATATTTTATTATATATTATCTATGCATCATTGAAGAAAGACCTACCATTCTCTCCAATTTTAAAATCCTGTTTTTTAGAGAGCTATGTGTGATGTCACAGCTGGGGATTCCCCTCCTTGCTACCAAATATGGGCAGTCAGCACAAGCCCGTTTTAGATCAAATTCTTCGTTGGACCATCAATTTAATGGAACACTGTTATTTTTTTAAATAAAAAAAATCCAGGGTAAATATTCTGCCAGGAAGGAGGAAGGAATGTCTGGCATTTCTGAAAATGTCTGAACGGTATTCTCAGATAGCGCCCAATGTTTACAGACCACCAGCTTAACAACAACAAAAATTCAGGGTGCTTATGAATTGAGTCTCGTAGGAATTCTATTCTTCCCCATGTTTTTTTTTTATCAAAGACCTGGAACGAGTGCTATGTGACATCTGTATTTTAAAGTCAAGGGATCATCGTGCATTCAATTCAGGAGCGCTGGTCCACAACTACGGATAATACACAAACTTTATAATTCACCTCTATAGTGTCGGCCATTTATGGTCAACGAGTTGTTTCCCACAGAAATTCTTACAAGGATTTCTTGGGTGGCCTACTTTTTAAAAGAACCACATCCTTTTTTTGACTTGAATGCAACATACGGCCTGTGAAGCCTGATTTCATTGTTTGGAGGCACCCTCAAGTCCCATCATTTCCTTATCTTCATGAGGATCCCAAATGTGGAGTTGGACACTTCCGGCAGCCACATGCTACGTTCTTTCCTCGTATGCCACTTCATTGGTCGACCTAAATTGCTATTATGTCGCGAGTAACCTTCATTTAAATGGTCATTAAGCTTCATGGCAGACAGAAATGAAATAGCAGGAAAAACAACACGGTTAGCGTAAGAGTCGCATATCAATTAGGTCGTGTTTGAGCATGTGAGGAACATGTCCTCATGATGATGTTATGTCGAAGGAAGGCAGGTCACCGAGGTGGTCTAGGATAAAAGGGAACATGAAAGTAGTGTCGAAACGGTCACAGGCTCAGTCTTTGCTTGTCTGTGCATTTACAACAGCCTCTCTGTATATTCATAATTCCGTACGTAGACGTCTGTAACTCTGTGTGTGTGTGTGTGTGTGTGTGTGTGTGTGTGTGTGTGTGTGTGTGAGAGGAAAATAGAGAGGGTGTTTCTGTGTTAGTGTGTCTGGGTGCCTTGGGTCTTTTCACTGACTGATTAACTAGATAATGTACACACACTGACATACTTAAAACACTCCAGTGTCTAACCAGTCACAACCATCATCCTGTTTTTCCTACTTGCTCCCTTGGCAGGGGGTCTCTTAGTCTCAAATTCCTGAAGCTCAGAAGCCCTGGAATCCAAGACAGAGCGTCTCATGTTCCTAACTGGAATTTCCAGGTTCTATTTTAATTCTGTCCGGTAAAAAACACCCTCTTAAGGGATTCCTATGAAGTCATTCCTATTATTCCTGGTCCTCTGTGGGATGACAAGGCACCTCCAAGAATTCTAGGAATGCTTCAACTAAATACTCTGGCTAGTTAGCAAAGCTATCAAAGGGAGTCAAGTACCTTTCATGTCTGTGTGTGCAATTCTACTTTACAAGGTGTGTCTGCAAGCGTCCTGGGGGCCTGTGTTCACCCAACGTTAACATATTTCTAAGGCAAAGGGAAACAATTTAACAGTTTCTTCATCAATGTTTATTATTACAAAGAAAATACCGAATGGAAATGCAGTAACAATGCAGAACATATTTGCGTGCCTGATACATGTTGGAACATGGCATCTCTTCATCACTGGTACAACAAAAGAGAGACCGCACACCAGAGTCCCATGGAGTACCGAGTTTCATCACGGGGACAGAAAGCAGCATCTCCTCCATGTTGCACAACTAGCAACAATTACCCTCATTAAACAATGCTTTGGTAGTTGTGTATGTGGACACACCCACACACACACACACACACACATACAGACACACACACTCTCACACACAAATGCACCCAACACAAATATAAACATTGAATTTGGGTTGAGAGGAGAGGAGCTATTCCCATTGACATAGCATACATTACAGAGAGTGAACACACAGCAGTTATTTGAATGAAAAAGCACATTATTCTTTAAAAAAGTGCACCAATCCATTATTAATAATTGCAGGGGGCATCCAACGCATTTCCCCTTACAAGTCCTACATATACATACAGCAAAGCATATCCATTGACTCGTCTCTGCCCAATGGGATCCCTGGAGGTGGTGAATAAGCGTGAGTCAAGGACGGCTATTATGATGACTACCGTCACTCAACTCCATCCTTTTCCATCTCAACACTTCTCAGGGATGACATCATCATCGTGTGACAGGCTGATTGAAGAGGGGAACACGATTCTCTTGGACTGACTAATCCGCTGAGCGATCTACTCTGGGAGAGTGTGGGGGTATAGATGAGTATTGATCCCCCAGGACAGTGTTTTAGATTAGTGTTGGTCACAAGAGGCTCAGATATTTACAAAGTAATGGAAGACTGATTAGAAGTATAACCTTTGGTTTTGTGCCTGCTGTGCTGGGTGCATAAAGGGCTTATATCAACACAAATAACAAGCGTTACATGCTTCAATAGCTCATTTCATAAATCATGAATTAATCACCCAGACACGTAATCCCATTAACTATTACTAATGGTCAGAAAACAACAGAAAACAATATATTT
Organism: Aplochiton taeniatus; assembly: GCA_017639675.1. Taxonomy (NCBI): domain Eukaryota; kingdom Metazoa; phylum Chordata; class Actinopteri; order Galaxiiformes; family Galaxiidae; genus Aplochiton; species Aplochiton taeniatus. Next base: position 5,382,768 of record CM030191.1, read on the forward strand.
GAACAATATTGCATGTTCACCCATCACATTAGACCAAGTCCGGATGGACACTGTTCAGCAACAGAATCCACAGAGTGGATTAGGAAAAGTAGAAGTGACAGAAAGGAAGAAAGACCTATTGCCTTTTTTCAAAATGCAGACCATTTTGTTGCTGCGGCAGAAACTACATTGGAGTCACGAGCGAGGGTAGGAAATGCACACAGGCTGAACGCGGTGATGGATATGAGCTCACAATGCCGGTTGGGGGGGGGGGGGGGGGGGGGGGGGGTTGGTTGGTTGGCTGAGTGTGTGTTTGTGTGTACAGTATTGGATTGTGAGCGTGCTTTATGGGTTGTGCTCTTACACTCCGTCCTGCGGTCTTTCTTATATGATCACACACACTGCTGAAAATGAACGGGCGGCCTGTCCTAAAAGCCTGCAGCCTATCCTCCTAACGTCTCAACCTACCTTGGTCCATCCCAAAGCACTCACACAATGGAGAGGGGAGGGAGGTGAAACGGGATGGAGAGCGAGGGATGGCGATTGATAGAGAGAGAGAGATAATGCGAATGATAAGGTTAATGAGAAGAGTTAGTTGGAATAGAAGGTTGTAACTGAGGGATGGAGGGATGAAATATAGAGATGTACAGAAAGGAGATGGGAAGGGAAAAGAGATGAGATGGAGAGATGAGAGGAGCAAGATGGAGAGGGAGAGAAAGGAAAGAATGGCGTGAACAAAGAGGAAATGCTATGGCTCACCAAGCTAGCAAATATCTGCTGCTTCAAACCTTATCAACGATACTCATTTCAGGTTAAATGCAAAGTTAGCTTTTGTCCATGAAGCTCCCAAGCATCCATTGTAAAAGGCGTTTCTTAGTCTCAGTGCATTAAAAAGAGGCTAAGCAGGCAAAAGGAATGGCGATAATCAAACAAAATTAATATTTCGTCATCTCCTATCACTGACATGTGAATGGAGCTAAAACGGGAGCTGACAAATCAACGTACATGATTTTGGTATTCCCCGTCTATTTTTCGCTCTTGCTCACACGCCAAAGTCACCTCTTCCCGATAGATGACATAATGGCATGCTTCCATCTCAAGACTTCCTCTAGACTTTTTTCAGGCTCAGCAGAAACCCTCTGTTACTAGAGTCTTGCGTGATTTAGAAACACACACACACACTGACTTAAAGTGATAGTTCAACATTTTGGGCAATAAGGTGTGCCCCAACTTACCCCTAGTGAGACGAGATGATTCATATCAATTTTATGTCTGTACATCCAGTATTGAATTAGTTATGTGGTAGTCGTAAAAATAGCCTAGCAAAAGCAGTAAGCGGGAGGTAACCGCTAGCATGGCATCCAATTGTGATTAAATACTCCTTAAAAAAAATCCCAAAGCTGTGTTAATTACATGTTATATCTTCTGTATTTCACACATGTCAAAATTAAAATGTAAAAGCTAGACGTTGTTATTCAAACAGATGTGTCTTGTGTCTTTAAGGTGAGCGACCTAACATCTGAATTAGAGTGGTGACCAAAGACATATCTATATCAGGGCTGCAACAATTCAGTCAGAGTTGAAGCTAAAATACTACCTCCTTTGGTGAGAAAGGAGAATGCGGGTGCCAGATGTTATTTCTTTCCATTGATTGGTGCTCTAAATAAACATTTCTAAAATCTTTAATCAGTGAAATGAATGGGGCTTGGATTTTTTTTTAATAAAATGATCAAGCCTACATTTTTCCTTCGTCTTATATACAGACAACGCATTTTATTTTATTTATGCTTGTGCTCAGTGCCAAAGTGCATCGAGGCGGAGCGAGAAAAGGATATGGCAGACGGGTAAATTAGTTTGTGATTGCAATGTTTATTTCAAGCCTTGATAGCTTCTGATTCAGTGATTGTGTCACACAATGGTTTTTGCATTATCATTGTAGGTATTCCTAAACAAGGTGCAGTTACTTTTGAAAAGAAATAGCCAAGGGTATATGTTTTTGACTTAATTGCCTGATTGAATTGGGCTACATTGTATTCGCAATGGTCATTTCAAGACTGCATTAAATGCAGGCCTATTTGAAGATATTGAAGCTGCTTTATGTTTTGCATGTATTTACAGGAATCATAGTAGAAATAAAGCTAACCCACCTAAAGCTAAATGCGTGTGATTGGTTTTAATGGTTATTACTTAATTATTGCATTGTGCATCCATATAAGCATCCATATTACTGTTACCCATATATAGGCCTACAGCAGATCGATTTTTATTTAATTAAATGCCGTAAATGCTTTGCTAACAATTCACCTACATACAACAATGAACCTTGATGCAACTTCATACAAATGATATGCAGTGAAGGAAATAATTATTTGATCCCTTGCCGATTTTGTAAGTTTGTCTGCGTCAGTGCCCCTTATGGATTGATCAAAAACTTTCTTTATCTCTGAGGTGAAGCTATCAAAAGAGGAGCTAACGGGGGAATGATTATCCCATAATGCTGATGCCCAGTCTAGTGCGTTCGCCTTATGTAACCCCATAACATAAGCTATCTTGGACTTATCTGTGGCATACGTGAAGGGCTGCTGCTCAAACACCAAGGAGCACTGGATGAGGAAAGCCCGGCATGTTCCAAGATCTCCAGAATAGCGCTCCGGCGTTGGAACATGAGGCTCTCTTGTCTGAGGAACGGGCTGGTCCGGGGGAGCTGCAGGAACAGGAGGACTAGACTGGGCTCCAGGGTTTGACAGGTGAGTCGAGACACGGTCCAGCTGGTCCCCGATCTGGGTGACGTTGACGGAAAGGCCACGGTCGCCGCCATGGCTTCTTGGAGGACGCGGCTATGCTCTGCTATGAGGGCACCCTGGCTTGCTAGGGCTTGGCGGAACTGGGCTATGTCCGCTGGGTCCATGATGGTCAGATTGTTCTGTTACGTTTTACAAAGTGAACCCAAACGCAGGACACAGGCAAGGAGAGTGAAATGAGGGTCTTAATGGTTTTATTCTGCAGTAGGCTAGCAGTCACAACGAGGAGTAGTCCACTGAAGTGGAACAACAATCTGACAATGAGTGGATGAAAAACCAGGGTAGATATACTGAAGAGTAGATGAGATAATTGGAGGCAGGTAGGCTGATTGCAACAGGGAACAGGTGTGGTGGTGGAGCTGGAGAGGGAGACAGACACGCCCATGCCACAGACACATACACAGAGGGACCAGCAGGGGGACACAGAAAGGAAAGGAACAAACCAAAACACACAGAACAGAGGCATGGCACTGACCATAACATCAGCTCCCTCCACAGATTTTCTATGGGATTAAGGTCTGGAGACTGGCTAGGCCACTCCACTTTAATGTGCTTCTTCTTGAGCCACTCCTTTGTTGCCTTGGCATTATGTTTTGGGTCGTTGTCGTGCTGGAAGACCCATCCACGACCCATTTTCAGTGTTCCTGGATGAGGGAAGGAGGTTTTCGCCCAAGATTTCACGGTATGTGGCCTCGTCCATCCTCCCCTCGATGCGGTGAAGTTGTCCTGTCCCCTTAGCAGAGAAACACCCCCAAAGCATAATGTTTCCACCTCCATGCTTGACGGTGGGGATGGTGTTCTTGGGGTCATAGTCAGCATTTCTCTTCCTTATAATCAATTTTGAGAGAATATTTGGCTTATGATGGCAACAATTTCTATGTGGTGTAACAAAAAAAATGTTACCGAATAATTAAACTTGTGTAAAAAAGGTGAAATTCTCAATAAAACACCCTATCAACTACTTTGGCATAATCTTACATCAGATCTATTTAATAGTAAATTAAAGTAATGAAACACCATTGTTCTAAATATTATAATAAATGTTGGGAATTATGTAAGTCAGGTCTACTTCCTGAAGTATCCAGGTGGTGTAACCACTATTCAAGGAGCAACTTTGTTAATATTGTGCAAGAAGACCATGTGACAGGAAATTATAATCATATGGAAGGACCCCTGATGCCCCTAACTGCTGCATGCCAAGGCTAGTAACTCTTTAAAATATAAATAGATGGATAATTTGACCTATTTAGGGTATGGTCAGGTATACTTAGGTTTACATGTCAAATGGTATTGTAACGGCTCTGCCCTTTGGGCCTGATTGATTTAGTGTTTGCACCTGCCCCCTGTTATCTCGTTTAGGTTTCCCTAGTTTTCATTGGTTTTTGGTTTGCCCTTGTTTTGTATTTAAGCCCTTCCCCAGTTTAGTTCTTTGTGTTCTCATTGTGTTTGTGTTTGGATTTGCGTGCTCCTGGTCGCCTGTGCTCCTGGTCGCCTGTGCTCCTGGTCGCCTGTGCTCCTGGTCGCCTGTGCTCCTGGTCGCTCAAAGATATTAAAATGCTTTTAGCACCTGCTACCTGCGTTTGGGTCCATCCTTCACCTGCATTTCCTGACAGCTATGACCCCTGGAAAACATGGATCATACATCATTATTATGAAAATGAGTATTTACTTTATAAATTACATTTGAAATATACACACTAAGACCTTGTGCTTGCATATGTGTCCATGATAATGCTGGTCAAATTTGATTTTAAATTGAAATGTCAAATGGTGTAACTGGTTACACCGTTTGACTCATATTACAAGCTTTTCTGTTAGTGGCCAATTTAGTCAAATATCAGTAGTTTGTGTTGCTGATTGAAGGTGTAATATGACCTAACTTACTATGTTTTTAACTATTTTCAAGTGTTCAGTGTTATATTTTTTTTGTTGAAAAATAGATTTATCCACACCACCTGTATTGTGGATACAGCACACTAAAGAGTCACTGGCTATGTTAGGATATACATACTTCAATACTATACCATATACTCAAGTATGTACTACTTTTTCAAAGATTTGCCTAAATTGTTAGTGTACTCAACTGGAACATGTGGCACCACTTTCTATGTATTCTGTCAAAGCCAGAAGGAAGGTGGCTCATTGCGTTTTGGGGCATGAAACAGTCTTGCCACATCTTTCAGGTACTCAACATTTTCCCAAATATGTCATCCGGGAACTTTTTCCGTACTCTATTTGAGCTAACTTTGTACCGTTGGCATACTGCCTACAATTTGTTAGTCAAATGTAGTATGTTAAGGATGCATAGCAGGCTATTCCGAACCCAACCACTTGCAAACAGTGGAGGAACTTTACAACTACCTGAAAAATCCACCCTCTTATCGAATACTATTGGATATCAGAGGAAGCCGTTGCAAAGTACGATGAATCTGTCCCAACAAATATCCCAGTCGTGAAAGTACACTGAAAATTCACCTCTAAAGAGCCAGCTGCAATTCAGTAGAGGGAAATTTCCTGTTTCTGTGCAGTACCTGGTGCCTCATTTTAAAAAGCTGTGCGGAGGATTCACGTCAAAAGGTGGCGTATGGACAGAGTGCTTATGCACAAACTTATTCTGATTTATAACAGTGCGTGCGCACGCACGTCCTATGCCAGTTTCCCTTTAAATCACGATCAACTTGAAATGTAGCGCATGTGAGCGAGTCTTGTCTCGCCTCGCCCATAGATGCCTGTAAGTGAAACGCCCGTTATTAACATTCATCCATACTGACTGACGTAACACTTTCGGCTGTGACTGACATTTTGGTCAGATAAGAAAGTAAGCCTTTTATGGGCCAGGTCAACCAGGTGGTGGCTGAAGGAATGGAGATGAGCTGCATGTAACAGCCAGGAAGAATGTCTTCACCTGGCCTCATCCACCCGACTTCCTATTGTATTATAAGTCAGTGCTACATAATCTCTGAGCCAGAACCTTTTACATTGTATCATTGAAAACTCATGATGGCGGAATGGGAACATTTACAAGCACACACAGCTTGACAATTCTGATGTTCTGTCACTGACCGGCACTTTTCTGGACTGGAATACAACTCCAACACATACAACTCCCAGCCTCAGATGGTTTTTTTTCTACATTGAAATAAAATAAAACACCAGTCCAGTTGACTTTGACTGTCATGCTTGATTTTCAGTGTTAATTTCTTCAAAAAACAATGGCCTTTGACTGTAAAAGCACATGGTCAGGTGGTGTAGCTTATCTCAATTGGTGTAACCAGTATTTTTCATAAAAATATGACAGTACACAGGAAACTTAATATGGAATAAAATGTTATCCTCTATTGTAGTTTAATAACGTGATTTTAACAGAATTTGCTTTAGATAATGCAAAGATTATTTAGAAAACGGGTGTTATCAGCATATGCTCAGTTAAATATTTCGAAATTGCATACAATTTAGATGTAGAGATAATCCTAATCAAATGTTTTTTTTTCATCTGATATTTAAAAATTAAGTTCAATTACAAATACTCCAGGTGGATAAAATATCAAATATTTCTTATTTCGTGGTTACACCACTAGACATTTTTTGGCGGCGATCAGTAGTACCTTTTGGAAAAAATGGTGTAAATGTAATTTCAAAATACATGAAACCAACATAAATACAAAATGTACATTTTAACAAACATGGCTTTCAAAACAAGTCTTTCAATATATTTTTGAATTGCTCATCTTGCAAACCCTTATTTGTCACTGACCCTTACCCTTATGTGATTTTCCGATTTGTTTTTTAATATTCTGTCTCTATTAATATACACCGATCATTAAAATGATAGACCGTTCGTTTCTTTTGTCAGTGGACAGTTGTCAGTTACAATATCGGCAAGGGGTAAAATAATTATTTACTTCTGTGTGTGAATATATGTTATTTATATATATATATATATATATATATATATATATATATACATATAGCAGTATATCCACTCAGTAAGATTTGTTGCTAGAATATAGCTGTTGATGATATTGTGGCAACAGAATATTAATATTCCAAGGGCATCAAGTGGGACTACTTGTACAACAGCTATTCAATACATGAGAGAGTTAACCTTTCCTCAAGGTCACCGGACATGGCAATTTTAACCTGCCGGCACATCAGCCTCAGTCCCGGAGTCAAAACACAACATAACAAATTCCCTATGATAATATTTCCAACATAAACCCTGCGAAAAACACTTCCCCATTAAAGATTAATCAATTCAAGTTTCCCTCCCTCTAAGATAATTGTTTGTTGTTTATTATCTGCTTAAATTACCCATAACACCCATGCAACTACAGCACTACACACGTGACCACGCTCCAAAGCAGATTGAGAGAGATTGTTTAATCTGTGTTTTTACATGCTAAACTATGTACATTTAGAGGTGTGGATATCAATATAGGGATTTTCTTTGTAAAAAAAAAATACATATATATGGAAAATAATGGTATTTTCCTTTTACGTACGATTACTGTTATTTAACTGAAGTAAAATTCTATAACACTTTAATTTAGTTATTTCATGGATATTTCCCATCTTTAAGAAAATCAGGAAAAAATGCTAAATAATACAGAACTTTTCAGGTAAAATTATTTTTGTTTCAGTGTGTGTGTGTGTGTGTGTGTGTGTGTGTGTGTGTGTGTGTGTGTGTGTGTGTGTGTGTGTGTGTGTATCTGTAACATTAACAGTAACATTAGGATACATTATGTGGTAGACATTCGTGTACGGAACCAAACCATATGAAATGCTCAGTAACATTCCAAATAGTGCAACTTTTTAAGACTGTGGATACTTTCTTTTTGTATGATTTGATTAGATTTTTTTTCTATTTGGTTAGATGTAACATACATTTCCATTTTTCCCAAAAACATATTTAAAACATTTTGAGGTCCCTCTAAGAGGTCCACATAGGAGTGCTGAAATGCCTCTTTAGGCTTCCTCCCACCTTCAAAGACTTCCTCCACACACTCACTAGCAAAGCCTGGCAATAGCCTTTAGCCTGCCCACACAGCTGAGTCACCCTCCAGTTATCTGGGTCTCTCTCAAACTGTAGCACTGGCAGATTAATGAGAGTAATGCTGCAGCTGCTGTGGACAAGTGACCGGTTCAACTACAGGCAATTGGGCCACCATTTGAGTTGGTCACGAAGGTAGCGTCCGCAACCATTCAGGATCCGACTACGGACTCCCATTGTTAGAGAAAACGATTGTGGATGAGTAACAGCCGGGGCAGGCGTTGGTTCTACTTTAAAAACAAAATACAAGCTCATATATTCGATATGTACACTCATGCAGATCTACTAAATCATTGTCATTTGTGGTTTGGGTAAAATACGTGTTGTGGTACAAGTTAGAAGCTTGTTTGTCAGGTTTCCATACAAAACAAGGTCTTGCGTGTACACTTTATGAAAATGTATGTAGGCACGCACGTACACACTCACACGTCAATTGAATTGCCTATAATTATCTAGTGACATGTTGTCAGATTGGTGAGAGCCGCAAGAGAGAACAAGGAAGAGGCTAACCTGTTTCACATGTTCAGGCGAGGGATTAGTGGAGAGGACATGGCTGTGTTTCTAAAATTGAAATCTGAAGCTGGAATCCATGCGTTCACATCACATACAGAGATCATTTAGAATACCTAACAGCGGGACAACCCAGACCTGTGTTCCACATCTTACATCCTGCTCATTCTGTAGGCGTCTATCCACCAACGAATTACCCAAATTCCATTTAATTGGAAATGCAGACAGTGAGTCAACAGTTTCCGGGTAAGACTCACCAGGCGGTATTAGGAGACCGTAGGGAGGACGGGGAGGGTTTGAGGAGGGAGTCAGACTAGGGGACGGTGATGCGGGGTCAGCGCTATAGAAATAGAACATATTAGAAGCGGTCAGAATTGGTTGGAGGCGGCTTGAACGAAGTTGACCTAGAAGTTGATTGACAATATTTTATGTCAAGGCAGCAAATAAATTCCCTCTGGTGATGAAAGAAAGCAAGTCTGTTCACTGCTTTCTGTACAGTTATTGGTTACATGGACAGGATTGGGTGGCAAGATCAGCAAAGTTGTGGAAACGCTCATTTGCCTGCAGCCACAGTGGTGTTGGTCCTTGCCTGTTCTAGTGCCCGCAGGTCTGCAGTCAAGGCGGTCTCAGTCAAACCCCCCCGTCTTCAAACAGACACCCACACACCATATGGAAAGCTCCCTGACTCACGCCTTTCTGACCCGCCCGCGTCTGGGTCCTGGAAAACAGGATGTGACATCCCGGTTTCTTCAACCGTCCTGTGGTTTTGGTGCTCCCCTCCCCATTGCCCTCTCACTTCCCGCGGAAAGACAGTGTTTCCAATTTTACTTTGTTTCCTTATTTATTATTCTGTACATTTATTTAAAAATTATATAACGTATGAGTAAAAGTGCACAAACAATTTAGGATAAATGGTATGCTATGAAACCATCCCATGCACAGAGGAACACTCTGCCACATGCACAACTCCACCAGCAGCAAACCGCCAGCTATGATACAGATATGGATGCCTTCAACTGGTGAACTATTCAACTGCTAGTTTGCTTAAGCTTTGCCCTATTGCCCATATGATTGATAATAATAATGAATGTCTAGATAATCAATATGTTGAGTTATCTGTGCTCACTAATTGTGATTATGCCCATTGTGTAGCTCGATAAATTCCTTTATGGCCAAGGATAACAGTTAATTTCAGTTTGTTAACAAAGAGTGCCCTCTAAGGGCAGCAGATGGCACTGGGCAAATACAATTTGTTCAATAGCAATGCCTCTCATGCTTACTTGAGCTGTTTTTTTCTCTTTTTAAGAGGCTGTCAATTATGAAATTCCTTGGTATAGAGTCTGATTTGAATAGGATATTTGAACTTTTCCAACTACTGCCTTGATTTAATTTCTGAAGTCATTGATTGAAGCAATATTTGATATTCTACTCACTCAAAGATATCATGCCTGGTTCGGTATGTTAAGCAGAAGGGACTGTGAAAAAGAATAATCAAACAAGGCTCCTTGCACAATTTAAAAAACATAACATAGAGGTCTACGTGTTTCCCAGCAAGACAACTAGAGATAAACCATTGAACAGCTGTCTCTTATCTAGCTGGCATCTTGAAAACAAGTACTTTCCACAGCGGGCCGAGCACGAGTAATTTCCTCTAATGACCTGCAGATGTCACATATTTCAAGAAAATGTAAGCATAAAGGTTGGCTATATCTATATACTTTACTTTATTTGGAGGATGGTCAGGCGAGGTGTATTTTATGTATATAGTATATTTATGCTGTTTGTGTTCTATTTCATATGGCTGCTGTGACAAGTGAATTTCCCTGATGCGGGATTAATAAAGTTTTATCTCTTATTTATCTACATGGTCACTAAGGAACTATAAGTCAAGATACTGTACATTTTTTATCATTTGCAAAACGCAAAGTTTTTTTACAACCTATGTGAGAAATACAGTATACTTATTCAACCAATTTAAAATGTATCATCAAAGTAACTTGTGACCATTGAAATGACTAACAATTTATAAAAAATAACTTAACTCAGAAATGTCTGAATGTTTGTACTGCCAGTAATTTCTAACAAGTTATCGATTTCGAGCTGAATACAACCATTTTAAATCTTTCAGATGGTACTCTTAGAAGATTAAGCAATACTTTTCTATAGAGACGCACATGCACATACACGCACAGACGCACCAATTTATCAATTTACTTTATTCATGGCATGGGGTGTAGTCTACAGTGCCAAAGGCTATTTTGAAAACATTTGAGAGTGGTTATAGTTAAAAGGAACAGAAAAGAAACCCAGACCTGCATGTCCTGTTTACTTCCTGTATGCTAATGGCTCAGATCATCCCAATGCCCTGGTTTAATCCCTGTCTGAGCCCCTGCCTTGTTTTATTCAGTCTACCGCTGTAATTACGGGTCTCAAGAAAAAAGTATTGCAAGGAATGCAGATGTATATGAGTGCCTGTTAGGGTGGAAATGACAGGACAAGGTCATTTAGTTATATAAACGATTTATTTAGAACTCTGAAGTTTCCTAAAAGACAACAAAACAAAGCACGTATAACACAAAACAATGATCACAGTCTGGGAACAATTTACGCATCTGGAAAAATTGCTTATTTTATAAAGCTTCTTTGGCACCAGAAACATACAGTTTTTCTTATGAAAAATACCATTGCAACTATTTTCTTTAAGCCAACAGTTTGAAATTAATTGGTTAGTACTTTTAATTGGCATAAATGATAAACTTCATGATACATAAGTATGTATTATCACTGATGGTCAAACCCTGCAGCATTGTGTGAGGATCAGAAATTGGCATGATTTTACAATGCGCATGGTATGATGCCGTGCCTTGAGAATCTGACCTGCTGTTATGAGGTAAAGTATCATTGATACGTCTATGTAATCATACTCGGCCAGGAGGGCCCATCAGGGTTCATACATACAATACAACAATAGGAACTCCTAGACGTACTCTAAGAATAGGGAGATCTCGTGCGAAGTAGCACAAGTGGAACAAGCATCTGTCCTTAGAAACACTTAAACACGTGCACACACACACACACAGAGACCTAAATGCTTGGAGTCTGAGTGTCTCATAATTCTGCGATGGTCTGTCGTGTTCTGTCTGTTAACGCTATTTTAGCAACTGAATGTTCCAACCACCAAGGGGGCGCATTCTTTTGCCTAGGGCGATAACAAGCTTCCTTGAAGAATGTCAAGTATTCTAACAGTCAGATGACGTGTGTGTGTGTGTTTTTTTAAGAAAGAGCAGATGTTTTCCATAGCGATAGAGAGGTTGTGCTCATGAAGGAAGAATTCAAGGGAGGTTAACATAGTGTGTGTGTTTTAGGGTGGGTATACATGTGAGTATGAAGTATGTGCGTGTGTGTGTGTCAATATGCACATGAAGTGCTTATGCTTAGGAGGCGACGCCCTCCGGCTGGGCTTTCTCCTCCACGGGGCTCTGCTCCCTCTCCTCCTCATTCTTCTCCTCCTTCTCCCCCACATTCTCCTCCTCTTCCTCCTCGTCGAAGGGTGAGGTGGACTGGGAGGCGTCCTGCGGAAGCGTGGCGGAGAGCGCATACTCGACGCTCACGCCCTCCGTCAAATCTGCCTCTGGAATGTCGGATTCGGGAAGTTCCTCGGATTCGGGAAGGCCATTAGAGACTGAGGAAGCAGGGACTTTTCCCTCCTTCTCCAAGGCATTGGCCGTCGCCTTGGCCTCCTCCAGCTCTGGGGCCAGCTTGGAGTGTACCCCGGAAAAGGCAGCATCCCCATCCACGCTGCCCAAGGGGGAGAGCTCAATGTGGGCCTCGGTGGTAGGCAAGCCCTCGCCTTGGGTCGAGGCCTCTGGCTCGGTTGGGGCCTGGGCATCAGACCCTCTTTTTGACTGTCATAGAAAACTGCAGTTACACTGGTTCAATCGCTAGAACATGATAGAGAGCTTTTTCGCTGCAGCACCAAACTTAACCAGACTGCACTGTGCTGGCCCACCTTTCCCCCTTTTCTCCATGGGTGGTGGAGAGAACAGGTTTAATCTGGGTCAAAACAGTACATCCTCCTAATGCAGGTGCAAAGTCTGTATGCATGTAAGTCTGGGAATGCCTGTGTTTATGTGAATCTTAGAATATTTGTTTACGTGCGTACACCTTAGTGTGTGTACAGTATGTGTGTTTGTGTGTGCATTCGACACTTGCCTTACGGAGGCTGAAGGTGAGTGGGGACACCTTGAAAGAGGGGCTCCTGCCCGTGGGGTTCAGGCTTTTCTTGATTTTGTCCCTCTGCTCCTGTGAGACGATCTTGGTGCCGATCTTGGTCATCTTCTTCTCAATGTTCTGCCTGGAGAAAGCCTTTTTCAGGGTGTCCACCTGTGGCGTGCGAGGCGAAAGGACCATCAGCGCACACACACATCAATGCACAGCACTAACCAGGTTGTTAAATAGATAGATAAAACTTTATTATCGGAGAAATTCACTTGTCACAGCAGCCATAAGTCGGAGCTGCTGTAACTGGCTGCCACTCGTGCGGCGCCATCAGTGTTACCTTATATATTTGCAGCCCTTGTCCCTCACAAACCCTTTTTTTGCTTGTTTCACTCGCTGATTATTTTGTTCGGCCCTCCTCTCCTCCCTTCATTCACCTCTCCCCTTCGTTCCTCATTTCCGTCACTTCTCCACGCTTTGCTTTACTCTTCCCTTCCTCTATCCATGACTTTCCTGAACCTTGACCTTTCCCATGATGCAACGAGCATCATCGGTTAGCGACTTCCGCTTGGTTTGTATACATCGAATTTAGCTGAGTCAGTTAACGGACAAAAAGTTTACACACCTGGTTAAAGTGGCTAAAACTTGTGGGTGAATTCTGGATCAGACAGTTTGACAAGTAGTGCGGACCCTCTTCTGACAGTTCTGCATTCGTATAAAATAACTGAATGGATAGATGATATGAAGCAGTGGCCTGAAGTCAGTTACATGCTCTCCGAAGGTTGCGATGGCGAGGAGCTACGAATTTCCAAAGCATCCGAAGCTTACAACTACCTTCTTAGTAACAAAATTGGGAAAATTTAGAGATTTCACGTTTCTAAAAGCAGGCATTGGAGCGAGCCAAAACTTCAGCAAGCCTAAACTTCCGGCTTGGGTGATAGTCAGAGGCAGTGGCGTCATTGAGACTGTCGGTTGCACTTGTATCGCAGGGTTAGGGAAGTCCTGTGGTCACGCAGCACTATCATGTGGAAAGTAGGATATGGTATTGATAGCAGTTGAGCCTTTCTTGGTCTGTGTTCTTGTTCAAAACTATGATAATGATGTGCTTGGTGTTATGCTATTGCTAGGCTATCTAGCGTAATGAAGCGAGTCCAAATGCGAAATGTCCCCATATCCAGTATCCATGATAATACCTCCTAACCTCCCTTCTTCTATTTCGCTCTCTCTCTCTACCTCGCTCTGTCTTTCTCTGTCTCTTTCTCACCACCCTCCCTCTCTCTCTCGGCCAGCCCACCTTCTTCAGGCTGGAGCGCTTGATCTTCTCCGCTGTGGTCTTCTCCAGCCGCTCGCCCGTCAGGTCGCACTCCAGCCCCTCCAGGCCGTCCTCGTCCACATCGCCCTCCAACCCCACGTCCTCGTCCGAGGACAAGTCCACGGGGTGCAGGCTGTCCTCCAGCGCTCGGTTACCGTCGGGGGCCTCAGGGTCCTGGCCCTCCTGGGCCTCCTCGTCGTCGCGGGGGAAGGGTGCGGGCTCCTGGACAAACACGCTGGATGGGATCTCGTTCTCGTCCTGGGAAGAAGGGGTAGAGATAGTTAAAAGCTGTTGGAAACTCGTCTGGAGGCTCATTTTGCAATGTGCATATGAACAACCACATGCACATAAGTCCATAAGCCAATGCCAATCTAAGTATGCAGGGTCGGTACAGTAAAACTGTAAACAGCTCTTTCACACAATTCAGCGGCCCATTATTTATCATTTATTGAGCCATTCACAGTTTCACTGTACCGGCTGTGTGTACTTAGACTTGCATGGCTTATTATATGCTTATATTATATGCTACTGACAGGATCAACCGGAACAACCTATGATATCCCATAGTTTGTCCACTAAGGGGAAAATATCATCTTATATAGTTCAACTTTGAAATTAAATAAGGGGAGGAAATCGACACAGATACGTGAGGAATGGGGGAAGGGGGAAAAGGAGGTGTGGAGGATTGGAAAGGTAAAGGAAGAAAACTCCAATAGAGAGACAGAGGAGTTAGGGATTCGAAAAGGGGACAAATGGAGAGGGGGAACAAGATAGGGTAGGGAAATAACGTCTTATGAGCAGAGTTGGCGATCAGTGGGTTTGAACCCCCCAAACCAGAGGTGGTGCGTTAATAGCACGTCATGCAGCCCAACTGGTATGGGTTTCAAAACTCTTCCCCTCGGGGAAAGACACAAAAAGCGCACAGTATTTCATATCTATTTTTATTCTCAAACCCGCCCACCCTCACACACACAAACACACTGGTACGAGGTCGCAAACACTCACGCACATACAAAAAGCACACCATGCCGCACGAGCTACAGTGAGGCACAACTTCCCGCCATTTATTTTGGAATGTTGACAGTGGGGCCCAACGGAATCCTGTTGCGTCGTTATGGGTTTCTTTTTCGAGTTCCAGGGAGCGTGACAGTAAAACAATCACCTTAACTGGCCCATGACTGGACTTCCACTGGTACGTCTGGCTTAGGTGGGGAAAGTAAATGTGAAACCGTCTGGTGAGAGCACAGAGGACATACCTGCTTTGCCCACTACTTATGGTATGTTCGAGTGTCTGTGTGTGTGTGTTTGTGTAATTTCCTCGTGTCCTCACCGCTCAGTCAGCACCTGCTTTGTTGCGTCCTGTTGCTGTGTGGGCGTTATGTCAGTAGGAGTGCTAGCTCCAGTCGTAGGAATGGTACCAGTCCTGTCCAAAGTAACCCTGGTAACCCTTACAGAAGGCCAGCCAAAGTACAGACACACAGCCTTGCACCAGTTCTGTCCATGAGTAACCCCCACAGAGGCACAGCCCCAGGACTGGCTGCCTCACTGAGTGGTGCGCTCCTACGAAGGCCTACGGATGGATAAGTACAAACACGCGCACACACTAACTGGTGTGTGGACAAGTGCACAATACACACACACACACACACACACACACACACTCACTGGAATATGCACGACTGTACTATACGCACACACACATACGCCACACACTGGCCCCTGCCCAGGGTGGAAACTCGGGTCTACCATGATAAGGGAGATGCCTCTGGGGACTAACTGTCTAACTGTGCCACAGCTGTAGAACTTTGCAACATAGTGATATTGTTCCCACACTCACTCTCTCACTCTCTCACTCACTCACTCACTCACTCACTCACTCACTCACTCACTCACTCACTCACACACACACACACACACACAAAAGCGATCCTGGAAACAATCATAAAGTCAGAAGAATGGTTAGGGAACAGAGGAAGGAAGCCAAGGAACGGTGACACATGTATAGACACACACACACACACACACACACACACACACACACACACTGAAGGGAAGGAAGCCAAGCCGAGGCAAGGCAGCACTCAGAGTTTCCACCCGATGCTGGACACATGCCAAGCGCCAGGGGTAAGAAAGAGGGAGAGGGAGGAGGAGAGAAATGGAAAGAAAAGGGAAGAGAAAGCAGAATGATAGATAGATTCATAGATCTAGGGGGGGAGGGGGGGTCTTTATCACGCACACGCACACGCACACACACACACAGTACAGTTACACGTACACTCTTTCTGAAACAGTAGTATCACTCAGTGTTCTCTGGCAGTATCCAAAGCCTGCAATCATCTCCCCAGATAGAGGTTGGACGCTAAAGGCCTGCAGCCCTCTAGAACGTCACTCAGTGGACTCTATCTATTCTTAGCAACAATATCAGGAGGCCCCCTTTGACTAGCTGGTGTTAGCTGCCCCAATGACCTGACAAAATGCCACCGAAATTGAGCGTGTGGGTTCAGACACATTGGTTATCTGTGTGTGTGTGTGTGTGTGTGTGTGTGTGTGTGTGTGTGTGTGTGTGTGTCATAGTTGAGGAATGACTTCAGCCTTCAGGCATTGGAACAGCCTGTAGGTCAAGAAGAGATGCGCAAAACAATTAGTTGTCGCACACATGCACGCACACACCCATAAAACAGAGACGCAAATGCACATACGTGCACACGCATGCACAAACACCCACCAGTCATTGCCATAATCTATGCCATGCCGGAGCGGGAGAGGAGCTCAAGAATGCAGGCAATCCTCTCAGGGTCTCTCCTCAGCTACCCCGTTCCCATTCCGCTTTATTTACCCATTCTGGATGTTTGACCCCTGACCTTTTCCTTAATTGAACTACCTATCAACTTTTCATTTTAAACAATGGCCTTAGCATTTTCCTCCTGATAGCACACCTTCAATCATTGATCAGCCACTCAGTGCTCATAAGGAATGAGAGCCTCTGGTATTCCAGGTATGGAGTGACAGCGGAGCACAACATTACTGTAGCTCCATGGCTGTCATTTAGCCGTGGGTCTGCCTCTGTAAACGAACAAACCCTCACTCTACAGAGAGGACCAGGGAAGAAAAAATGTGAGGCAGGTTTAGGATGGATGTGTTTCTTCAGCACTCGCTCACACACTCTCTCTCTCACACACACCCAGAAACATGCGCACACACTAATACACACGCAGATGTACCACTCAACACCACTAATCCAGGCGGTTTGTAAGTCCTATCTGCGGTGTTAACATAGCTGAGGAGACCACTGAGACAGACCAGATGCCTCCAGGTTTTAACAGTCGGTTGAAAATGCGTGCATGTGTGTTTATGTGGCGTTCATGGGGGCTTGGTACCAACTCAACACACACACACAAACACACACACAGAATTGATAGAAAACAGCTGTAGTAATAAGACACACAGTGATCAAACCAGGCAGCATCAGAGAGACCAAGACAGAAAGGGATAAATGAGGTACACTGAGAGAAAGACAGAATGTACAAAGACAAAACGAGAGAGGGAGAGAGAATTACAGAGACTAAGTACAGTGAGATTTGTGAAAAAAGTTCAAACCAATTACCTCAGATAAATAGAGAAAGAAAAAAAGAGATAGATAGATATAAAGAGTGAGAGATAGACATATAACAAGAGTAGGAGTGAGAGAGAGCAATAGAGCAAGAGAGAGAGATAGAGAGAGAGAAGGGTTGGCAGAAAGGGAGAGATAGAGAGAGAGAGAGAGAGAGAGAGAGAGAGAGAGATAAAAAGGTTGGGGGGGGATTGGCAGGGTATCCCTGCATCATGGGACGGAAACAAAGACATCTATTGTGTGTTACCCCGGTAGCCTCAGCTGGGTGGGACAACAACGATAACTGTACACTATGTCCTACAAGGTGAAGAAAGAGGGAGAGAGGCCAAAAGAAATGGGCAAGAAAGTTAGGCAACAGAAGAACACATTACTACAGAAAGATGTAGAGAGAGAGAGAGAGAGAGAGAGAGAGAGAGAGAGAGAGAGAGAGAGAGAGAGAGAGAGAGAGGCTGAAGTTGTGAATCTCCTCTGACTGTTAAACTACATACCATGCAACCAAGGCAACCAAAACAAATGTTAACCGGTGAAAGTTGGGGACTTGTTTACCCCAGAGCAATCCTTCTCTCTCTTTCTTATTAGGTATCTCTTTCTTTTTTTTTCTCCTCCTCCCTCCCTTTCTGCCCCCCCCCCCCCCCTACACACTCACTCACACACACACACACACACACACACACACACAAACCGTCAGGCCCACAGGCCAAAAACCTTGGGCACTGCTTTGGTTTGTAAATCTTGTTCAAGAGGAAATGTCATTGGTATAAGATCACTGTTTGTGATAGTTAGTGTATTTAACATTCTCAGAAGTAAAGCTACAGTATGTATTTATTCACCTGAGTCAGTGAGAGTGTGTGTGTGTGTCCGTGTGTGTTTGTGTGGTGTTGCCTCCGAAGCACACTCTATTTCACACTCTCGTCTGGTATTTAGAGGAATGGGAATAGGGATGGGTAACCCCAACACACACACACACACACACACACACACACACACACACACACCCCCCCCCCCCCCCACCACCAGGACAACGGATGTGTGTGTTTGACAGTGTTACCAAAGCCCATGACAACCACACAATGCCATATTAAGACACTGCATGTAGAAAAAAAGTATTTTTCCTTCTCAGTTTCTGCTAACCCACCCTCTCTCTCTCTCCGGCTCTCTCTGTCTGTTGCCCCCCCCCCCCCTCTCTCTCTTAAAGACACTGGTGTCCCCCTGGGAGGAGGAGACAGCCTAATATGGTCATGGAGTGAAAACACAATATCCACAGACTTTCCCAAAACACAGCTTCATAAGGAGGGAAAAAGAGAGGGGGAGGAGGAAACCCGGGAGAAAGAAAGTGATAGAGAGGGGTTAAAATAATAAATGCCAAGGGAGTTCAGTTGACAACAAAAATCAAATAACCAGACTGGCAAGTGTACCGTTGCCACACCGATCTTTGCCAGTGAGTTAATTCAGTCAAGCGACTCCACTGTGAGAAGCACAAACTAGTGAAGACACGCACGCATTTTGAATACAGCCGCCTCAAGCAAGAAGGTGAGACAGAATCCAAAAACACAGTTTATGACCCAACCGACCAACCGAATTAACTCAAGGATGTGGGATTCTTGTACGTTCACAGCGAACGCAAGTTGAAGCGGCCCACCGGTTTCAAGCAGCTACCTCCTCTGTCCACCGTGCACTAGAATACCAGACTTCATTTCTACAGGGAGGTAACCCTGAGACCTGGGTCTCGTTCACAGGGGAGCTCTGCCCTAAACCCCAACTAAGCAAAACAGTTGAAGAGACTTAAAGAGAACAATACCAAAAGGGAAGGATGATTGAACGAGGTGGAACTATCAAATCTACAAGGGAAAGACAGAGAGACACAGTAGAAACAGGGAGACAGAGAGAAAGAAGGCCTTGCAAGAGCAGGAGATTGTGCAACTTTTGTTCCCGGGTGATCCAAGACCTGTATATCAAGTGTGTGTGTGTGTGTGTGTGTGTGTGTGTGCGCATGTGCATGTGTGTGTATTGTGTGTGTGTGTGTGTGTGTATGTTCTTTCACCATGAAAGGCTATCAGTTTCTGTGCTAAAAGTCTCACACACCCTCTACACAGAGAAGCTGACCGAGTCAATGCAGGAGCCCTCATTGAGTGAAAGATCACGCACATACACACACACCAACATTTCTTTCTCAAACTAGCCACACCAGGACCTCACGCACTCCCTTTTACTGCCACACCCAAGTACTAGTGTGCATACACACACACACACACACACACACACACACATGCTTAGCCACAGTCATACAGCTGTGGAGCTGTGCAGCAATCCAGTCTGTCTTTCTCTGTCCATCGCTCTCCATGGAAGGACTGAGTCACTGACCTACCACTGACTAGAGTGTGCGCACGCACGCACGCACGCACGCACGCACGCACGCACGCACGCACGCACGCACGCACGCACGCACGCACGCACGCATGCGTATAGACAGGCACAAAACCCAATGGTTCTCTAACTATCTGTCTCACAAAGATCCTCTCTGTGCAGACAGTGACCCTATGCTTGCAGATGTGAGTAAATCTCCCAGTTTCTTCTGGTGTTTGACATCATATTATCTGAGACAAACAAAATCACAAAGCATAGAAATTGTAATGTAATGTAACATTGCTTGTTGCAATCTCGGTATTTACAAATAGGATAGACATTATAGTCAATAATGTTTCCTCTATCTTCTTCACCAGAACAAACCAAAGTAACCTCCCCCTAAGGACCTGTGTCCTGTGACCTTTGGTCTCTGATTCTTTGCCTTATGCTCAGGGGGTTTTCACCTGCTCAACGTAACCTTTGGTTGGATACCTTGATGCCGGGACTCAGATCTCATATAACACACACACTCACACACGCGCACGCACACATTTTTATGCTTTTCCTTTTGACTATTCAAATCATATTATGAAATGGAAATCAAATAGAGAACCAAAGCCATTGTTAGGGACATTGACTTTCCATGCCGCAATTATACCTGTGGCACAGACACACACTCTTACCTGGAATATGAGCACTTTGAAGTTGTTTCTCTTCAGAAGATGGTTATGGTTGGCCTCAAGTTTCTTTACCTGCCCCGCCTGCCTTTCCATCTTATCTCTCACCTGTTGGTGAAACACACACACACACACACACACACACACACACACACACACACACACACACACACACACAGTAAACCAAGAGAATATTATCAAAGGAGGTATAAGATTTTTTACCAGCCCTTTTCCCACACTGCCTCGATCAAGGAACTCCTCCGTCAGAATGCAGCCCCTTCCCCCTTCCCTCTGGCCGCACTCACCTCCTTCATGGTGACGGACACCTTGCGGCTCTTGTCCAGCAGCTTGCTGACCGTGTTGGCTGTGTGGCTGTGGCTCTTCGACAGCTTGGTCATGTCAGCCTGGATCCCCCGCACGGCGCCCTCCATCTCCGCCTGCCGGCTCTGGAAGCGAGGAGAAATGGGGGTCACCACCAGAGTCAGTGAAGGGGCTCAGCTCAGAGGCAGAATAACGTAAAACACGTACAGAACATTGTTTGTCTTTTACTATTAATTGACGACGATTGATGCTTAACCTTTTATGGTATTTCCTTATGTTGAAAGTATATTTCCTAGCCCCCCTCCCACCCTGCCACGCTTCCTCCCAGCCCAGGGAGTACCCACCTCCATCTTGTGCTGGTTCTCCTGCACCGTGTCCAGCATGTTGACCAGCTTGTCCAGCAGGGTCAGCACGGTGATGGCGTTGACAGGGCCCCGAGTGCCCGTCACCGGGCTCGCCCCGCCGTCCCTAGGGCCGGGGCTGCTGGGTCCTCCTGGGGCTCCACTGCCGGACCCCGCCTCGCCATCGGTGGTGCCCGTGAGGCTGTGGCTGGGAGAGACGTTGCCGGGTCCCGGGCTGGGGCTGGGGCTGGGGCTGGGCACCACCAGGTCTTGGCTTTCGTGGGTGCTGCTCACCATCCTGGCTGCCTGAATGGGATCCTCGCACATTGCTACCGTTGCAGGCTAACGAACCGCACGACACACACACTCGCTGAGGACACAAAAGAGGAGTTTTACCCTCCCGTTTTTCTCTCTTTCCTGGTTAGAGAAGCAGTGTGTCTGCGTGTGTGTTTGAGGCGTTCCTTCCACTGGCTGGTCGGCTGTTTGTTTTGCAGAGCTGGCACCGAGCTTGACTCCAAAAGTTTTCCTTTCTCCAACTTGCGGGGGAAAATGTCTCTGCTTTCAGCCACTACTCTTTCCACCCCTTTCAACAGTCACCCTCCTCTTTCTTTCTCTCTCTCTCTCTCTCTCTCTCTCTCTCTCTCTCTCTCTCTCTCTCTCTCTCTCTCTCTCTCTCTCTCTCTCTCTCTCTCTCTCTCTCTCTCTCTCTCTCTCCCTCATCCACACTTTTCCCCCAGCCTCTCACTGTCTCTCTCTTCTTTCTCTGACTCACAGGAGCGCAGAGCTGTTTTGCCCCACAACTTCAAAACCTCGCCCACACCCAAAAGGGGAGGGACCTGTTGCCACGACAACTTGCCCAGCCCAGCACAGGGGCTGAGAATGTGTGTATATGTTAGGACGCTCTAAAGAGCGAATTATGCGTGTGTGTGTGTGTGTGTGTTCGTGCGTGTGTAGTTCAAGGATATCCCTCTCACTTTCCCCTCATGACGAAAACAACTTTAAGCCCCTCTCCCTTGCATCTGTCTTTCTTTCTGCCTCTGCGTTTGTGTTGGGCTCAGGGCCCTGTTTGATTTATGAGGTCACCTGCACCAGGCGGGGAACCTCTCAGCCCCACCCCCCCTTTGCCACTACCCTCCACCAACCCCAAATAACCCCCCTCCACCCATTTTCAATGGAATCCTGGCGCAGGTGGGGAGTCGAGGACATAGAGCTGCAATGTATGGGGGCTGGGTTTGTTGAACACAATCTAAGATGTAGTCAGTGTGTTGAGGGGTGACAGACACACATTCAAACTCATTCCAGGTGACTGGGTCAGATCAAAGGATTTAACCATACTTACTGAAAAAGAATAGAACTAGGCAAAACATAACTGTACTAACCAAAACAGAACTAAAAAGAACAGAGAAGACCCAGCTAAAGCCGAAGAGAACAGAATGACCCAAAAACAGAACACACTCCACAAAATAATGGAGCAGGAGAGCTTTGACCGATGCAAAACAGATCCCAGCTGAGTAGCAAAGCAGAGCAGGGAAGAGCAGCCCAAACTGGCTTGCGAGATATCCAAAACAGAATGGGAATTGCAAGTGTTGAATTGGATTGTTTGAAAGTAAAGTGATGTTCATGGAGTCAATATTTTGGAGAAAAAGAGGGATGAGACGAGACGAGAGACGAGGATGGTGTCTGAAAGAGACAAGATCAAAGGGCAAAGGTGGCTGGGTGACCTGTGGAGAAACACACACCTAAACCCCCACACCCCACACACACACACCCCACCCCTCCACACACACACACAAAGAGACACACGTACTTGGTCCCCGGAGGGGAAGGAACAGAGATCTGACATCATGGAGGTTCCACACAACAATACCTTGAATAGGAAACCAGGGTCATTACAGTCCACTGTGTGTTTGAGTGTGTGTCTGTGTGTGTTTGAGTGTGCGTGCGTGTTTGAGTGAAAACAAGCCTGATGGGAACGGAAGACAACCTATCCCCTACCCCTAGGCAACGCCCTGCACGTGAACACACACACACACACACACACACACATAGAGGAAGGTAGGGCTGGAGACATCGGCGCTAATCAGCAAAAAAACTGAAGAATGGAGAGAGGGAGGGAGAGATATAAGGAGGATAACAAACAACAGGAACATCTGGGGAGGGTTGGAAAAAGAGGAGAGAAGAACCCCTCCTGTAAGTCACACAGAGAGGAGAAACGGGTGATGAAGGAGGAGAGATTCCAGGAGGAAGGCCGGAGAGTAGGCTGGGAAGCACAGGCCTAGCATGTTGGGAGGAGCGGGTAGCGCCAGGAATTCACAACAGAACCCATCTGGGAGTGTGGTTCCCACCGTCAGCTCCGTTTACATAACATACACACACGCACGCGCACACACACACACACACACACACACACACTCCCACACTCCCACTCCCACACTCTCTGTGCAAGATGATAAGTGTTGGAGACATGACTCGGCTTCCAATAACTTTTCTTTCTTGACTTAAACAAAATGCATAGCTCGATATGACAAATATTAGGGCGTCTCTTTCATGGCAATGTTTGTCAAAATCACAGAGGCCTCAAGCTACCGATGGCACTAGTCTGACATCTAGTGGCCAACAACACGTAGTAAGCAGTGCACGCAGCATTAGATTTTGGTTTATTTTGCACCCATTTAAAAACAAATCTACTGAGAGGACAATATGCAAGACAGTCATATCCTTTTAGCTTTGGGTAAAGAGCATGTCAAAAGAAATACCGACAAGAATCAACAGATTCTTGCCTTGCATTGGAAACTAGACTGGAATCAAACATCGTACCCCATTTTTTATTTGTTATTCTTTATTTCCCCCGTGTTTTATTAGACATTTATCCCCTGACCCCTGTGAGGCTGCAGCTGTTTCAAACGGTTTGAACAAACATCGTGATGCGTTCCCACACAAACACCCTTTCTGAGAAAAGTCCCAAACTCACCAACCTTCATAGAACATGAGATAAATCCTTTATTTACACCGCGGTAGGAGACATGGCTGTGCTGTACTGTGAAGGCAAGGCCCTCCTCCGGCGTCACTCAACCCTGTGACAACCCGAAACGCACCAATCAACAATCAGCCGGTCCAAGGGTTCCACGTCCTGATTGGCCCTTGACCGCACAGGAAGTCGAGGGCCACATGTCTGGGTGCGGTCCTGCTTGTTCTCCTTGCTTGAGGCCAAGACACCGGGGTCTTTCTCAGCATCGGAGTCTGGCTCACCAAGGCCAGATTATTAACTGGTGGAAAACTGTCTCGTAGCACTAAACGCTTCCGTTAGCAAAGATGTCTTGAAATAATCGCACAGTGTTTTATGTGGCTTGTTGACTGGTTAATGATGGGCATGGAGAATAGAATGTGTGTGTATGTGTTAGTATGTGTGTGCGTTTCAGATCAGGCGTGTGGCGGTGGGGGACGTGTGGTCCGTAGTCTACGGCGTGTTACTCGGCTTCCGACAGGATTTCCGCTCCGTCTTCTGGCATCTCCTGTTTGAGAAAGACAACATCATCAATCACGTTTTCCCCAGGCCACGAGTGTGTGTTTCATCCATGGTAATGGGTGCCTTCTTACACCTGTGTAAAATGTGCACACTCGCGGTATGTGCTCTCTCAGCTGTTCTGCACTGACGTTAAAAGCAGTGCACATCAAAATACAGACAGGCGAGGAAGGCATGTGAGTGTGTGTGCGTGAGAAGGTGTTTGTGTGTGTGTGCTCACCGCCGTAGCCAGAGCACCACCAAAGTGACAACAGTGATCTGCAGAGCTCCGACAATGGCCGCTATGAGAACGTAGCGGACTGTTCCAGAACCAGGAACCACAAACACCAAGCTGTCCCTCTGCTCACACTGAAACCCGCTGAAACCCGCATGACAGCTGCCGACACACAGACACGCACACAAACGTAGAAAGACAATTTATCTTGCAATGTTTCAGGCATGACGGGGGTTGTGTGTCTTTGTGTGTGACTATGTACCAGCTATATGCCAGTGTGTGTGCCTGTGAGTGGGTATCAGTTTTCAAGCGTGCTCATGTGTTGGGTTCTGGCACAGGGTTAGAGAACATTGGGAACCAGCACAGAAGGATGGAGCACATGCCAAGTTTGTGTGTATGTGTGTGTGTTGAACAGTATTGGGAGTGTTACCTGCAGGAGGGTAGTGCCCGGCTGTATTCACAAAGGCCGTGAACACAATAGTTTCTGTAGTGTTCGGGACAGGGCGTGTACTCGGCCCTGCCATACTCCTCCTCACCTCCCTCACGCCCTCCTGTCAACAAACACAACGTGTAGATAACCGTATTATGAAGAATACACTTCCATCAGCATTAACGATGCATGTAGTATGCACTATATGTGGTTTGTGTTTTTTTTTATTTCTTTGTGAGCGTGTGTTTGTGTAGGCAATTTGTGTGTTTGTGTTTGATCGGGTGCGTGTTACCCTGACAATATCCAAGGTGCGTGACCTCGATCCTCTTCTGCCGCTGGCATGACGCCTCCTTCAACTGGCAGGGGTTGTCGTAGGAGCGGCCATCCGATGCGCACACAGGGTTAAAGCTGATGTGGGAGCAGTCAATGTTGCACACACACCTGGGGAGAGAGGGGAGTCAGTGGCTGCTGTGTGTGCGCACGTAGAGTGCGTGTCATTTCAAATAAGTGGGCGTGTGTCTGTGTGGGGGAACCCCTCGAAAAACAACATAACACACGCACCATTAAAAAAGAAACCTTATTGACAAAGATACAACGAATGAGTTCCAATGTGCATGGTAACACTGTGTGTATAGGGGCGCTCTCAATGTTCTGAACATATACCATGAAGAAACAGAGATGGTGTCTGGCGTGTCCATTAGCACGTGTCCAGTCTAGGCACTTTGGATCTACGGACACCGATCACACAGCACAGAAGGTGATCTGGGTGGTCTGGGACGTGATGAGGGCTTGGGCTTATCGATCGCAGTGATGGCATAGACGCTTTTCGCCAACCACAAGTATAGGCTTGTTTGCCTGAGTGTGTGTGTGTATTTGCGTGTGTAGGTGTGTTTCCTCCCCATCACATCTACACCAGATAATGGGCAGCAGTCATGCATAATTAACACTGTCTCATTCTATATCAAGCCGTTACATTATTGACACCCGACACTCTCTTCTCTCATCCCCCTCTCCTCTCCTGTCTTCTCCTCCTCATCTCTTCTCTTCCTGCTGCTATCCAAGACCGACATCCTCCATAAAAATAACCCCTTAACATTAAATACCAAAAAAATCGATCTTTAAGCCTTAATCTCCTTTTGTCCCCGACCCCCCCCCCCCCCCCCTTACCTGATCTGTAGCCCACTCTCTGTCTCATTGGATACTTCCTGTCACTCCCTCTCACACTTTGTCTCTCTCTCTCTCCCTCTCTCCCTCTCTCTGTCTGAAAATCTATCTCTGTTCATCTCTTTCTCTTGTCCTCACCATATGTCTTCATCATCCGTGTTGCACTCGGCTCCGAATTGACAGATCTCACAGGAGGAGTGCTCCCTGGGCGCTTGGGCTTCCTCCGCTGAGCCCTCTGACGGGGAACAAAAGAGACACTCTTGCAGGCACGTATCAAACAAACCAGACAGACACACTTCTATAGACACAGCCAGAGGTACACCGCACGGTTCAAAAACGAAAAAATACTTTATTAATACAAACAAACGAAAACGCACACACATAAACATAAATGGAAACACACGTGCATATACACACACACACACACACACACACACACACACACAGAACAGGGCATCAAGTCTTTGCTTTATCACATTGCCTTCATTCATTCAGGGAGAGTGAAGTTAAATTGAAGACCTTCAGTTGCAACAGCCTCACTGTCCTCATCACCTGATCCTGAACCAGCATCTGCAAAACAACACCCATCAGACACACACAAACACAGAATCACAAGATGTTTTTAGACCAACACAAATCCGCAGCATCAAGGCACTAACTGCCTTAACCATGGCAGGCACTATTGGCAGCATCACCTGCCTAACACACACACACACACACACACACACACGCGCGCAGACACACAGCGACCTGGTGGCAGACAGGGTCGGTAGGCACCTGTTGGACAGTTGCCCTGGGACTGAAGGAGTATCTCTGTCTGACGCAGACAGGAGTCCTGGTGCAGCAGACACACGCTTGGGTAGCTGTTGGCGTTAGAGCCGCACACAGGCAGGCCATCTACAGGACACTGGGGAGGGAGGGAAGAAGTATGGAAAGAGAGGCAAAGGTGAATGGGAGGCAAGAGAGAGGGAAGGGGTGCCGTTTAAAGAAGGGGAAAGAGTGGAAAGGGACAGAAGGGAGAGAAGGAGGAAGGGATGAGACAAACACAGGGAGAGTTGGAGGGATGGAGGGAGAAATAGTTTGACAAGGGGAAGCGGGGGGGAGTAACAGAAAGAGAGAGAAGGGGGGAATAGGAGCAGGAGAAATGGAAAGATTAAGACAGAGGGAGAGAAATGAAAAAGGAGAGAAAAAGGGGTTTATTGTCAGCTTGACTACTTGTGTTTGTGTGGGTTTGTCTTGATGTTTCTTAGTTTGTCTGTGAGTGTGTGTGTAAGTATATTTGTGCCTGTGTTTGTGTGTGTTTGCGTGTGTGAGTGTGGTTGAGTACGTGCACATCTGAAATGGGATCAGCGTGACTTGTGTATCTTGAACAGAGAGGCTTTGTCCAACGAGGATAAAAATACAACATTGTGACGGCTCAAAGGTGCAGCTGTTTATTTGTGTGTTTGACTGTGTGCGTTTGTGTGCAATCGTTGTGTCTTTTATCCTCAGAAATGTTCTATCAACAGAGGAAATACACAAAGAAGACATTGGGAAAGAACAAGGAGATGCTCTTTCTTTCATATTTTTTTTAACAAATGAATCTAAATAAATGGAAACCAACATATGGGTAAAAAACATGCTGAAGGTAACGTTACTGGGTTAGAGGTTATCTGGGCAAATAAGTTACAGGGACAGAATATGGTATTGAGAGGAAAAACGTGGGAACGGAACCTTACCTTGAAGTCACACACACAAGCGATGGTCTCTGCCATCTTCACACACACTCCTTCAAACTGACACGAGTCACACTGGAACACTGTAAAGTCACTGTCTTCGAAGCCTATACCACCACACACTCACACACACTCACACACACACACATGCACGCACGCGCGCACACACACACACACACACACACACACACACACACACACACACACACACACACACACACACAGTGAGTCAAACAAAGGACCCAGGAAGAAAAAGGGTTCAGGTGGGAGAATGTAATTGTAATTGAATTAAGAAGAAGGAGTATGGTTATGGTTTGGCTGTCATGGACAACCTGATCCAGCATGGTGGGGTGGACCCAGAAGAGGTCACTCTTTGTTTCCGATGTAGCCCTCTACTTGTCTGGCAGAGGAAACTATTGCCCATGTGTGTCTAAAGCCTATATAAAATGGTGAGGTATAGAAAGTGCACTTTATCTAATTACTATAATTATTATATACTTTGTCTAGGGTATTTACACTGGCATTTACGCTCTGGAGGAGAGAGTGAAGTATGAGTACAAAATAACAATAATTAAAAAGAAGTTGAAACAACAGTAAAAGGGGATTTATTTTCACCATTTCATTAGTCTAATGCGTGTCCCTTGAATTTAGTTTTTGTTTCAGATAACCATCGCTTAAATAAGCCTGAAGAGATATGGATATTCGATTACATGCATTCTATTGCCTATTCTACAGACGGTTACAGTCTCCTCTATACAGGCAGGCGCAGAGACCGTGATAGAAACACATACCAACAACGATGGAATGGCGATTTGTATGGTTTGAGTGTAAACTGTGCGTGATTGACGTGGGTTACCGGTGCAGTTCCAGCCGGATGGAGTCTGGCAGCCTATCAGGGAAACAGCGGGGAAGGCACGCAGTGAACTCGGTAAAGCCATTGTAATCCACAAGGTCGTAGTAAACCAAACTACTGCCGCTCGAGTCTTCATCCAAATAGAAGGGTATCTGCGCTCCAAAGGCAGCACACTGATGTCCATCTCGTGTTGCGCCCTCACCAGATCAGTTCTAGCCCGGCGGGAAATCTAGTCGCTGGAAAACATGCATTTCTGCGAGAAAAGGGATTGTCTTCGGTGCGTCCCGTTTATTACTCCTCAGTAGTGAGCCCTTTCTACTGTCAACTCAGATACAAACATGTTAAGATCAATTTGAAGAGATTACTTTGTCATTCAAGTAGACCGACAATATTTTTTATCCTGCTTGGATGACCGTTTTTATACAGACGTTCTGACTTTGGTACCGTAGACATTTTCGGATCTGGATGTGTGCAGATCACACCATTTCCAAGGGTGGAGTCCTCACTTTCTTCCAGAGGTGGTTTGTTTGGGAAAGGATATCATGCACACGCGCACACGTTTTTGCCAGAGTTTTGCTTGCAAGTGGTCTTCTCCACACGTCCCGAGAGGTGCGTAAAAGCGCACCAGCACCAGCAGTTGCGCATTCATGGAGAAGACATTCGCCTTATGGAGCTGTGGTCCAAGTTCCCTCAGACAAATATGACGCATTTAATTCTTGCGGAGCTAGGACGGACGATTCGATAATTCGATAATTCGATAATTATCCACTTTGGCAAAAAGCACAGCTTGGGAGCAGCGGAAATATGTGTCACTTATGCCTAATGTTATCCCGTAGCTGTTTATAAATAGACATTAGGTTTGACTTGTCCTAAAAGAAGTTCGATCGATGTAACGGATGTAGACAGGTCTGGATGGAAGGAGGGGGTAAAAACTATAGGGCCAATTTAAGCAATGGGGAGATGAGGATGTTTGGTGTCAGAACATGTCTTTTTATGAATCAAAGGAGATAAATTGAGTATGGGCAGGGGGGTAAGAAAGTGAGATTAGGGCACTGGCAGATACAAAGAAGGTCCTATATTTGAAGTGTCTGTGGCACAATCCCTTCTCTGTGAGCTCACTGTCTGGAACGAATGGTTGACACTGGAGTCCACAGATAACCTTATCAGCCAATAGAGCTCTGGGGAGGGTCACATGCCACACACACACACACACACACACACACACACACACACACACACACATACGTTTATAAACACATGCATACACACTAATGCTAGTTATGTTGTTTGATTGTGTATTTTCTGCAGTTATCACCTAAGGGACCCTATATGGGGATCTTTCTCTGTCATCTGTCGTTTTTTTAATCTGTGTTCTGATACTATCAACTCGAGGTCCTGCCACTGACCTTGACTTGGCTGACCACAGAAATATCATTTAGTTCTGCAGACATATCCATCCTAATCCAGATCTGATATGTCAATCACTGCCATAAGATTCCCTGGAATGTTCTCACATGCCATACAAGAACAACGGAGCACAGATAGAGCCTTAAAAGAAGGATGACCACCTATATTATGATCTGATTACACAATTCACACAAATACAGTATCTGTATCACATGTTAATCACTCACAACTAATTTTAGCCCTTAATTGCAGCCAATTTGAGCCCTAAGTGCTTAATTGTTTACCCTTGGCTCTCATCTTCCTGTCAGCCGCTGTGAGGCCTCTGGTGCCAACGCACCCATTTCCTTCTCAATCAATACATGTCCTCGCTCAGCTCATATAAAAGCTGGCAACCTCCATTACTATAAAAGGAGGCTGGAAGCTATACATTCCCCCAGCCCCAGAACCCCCCTTCTCTCCTCTCCCTTCTCCTTGTTGGTTGTGCTCCCACTAGATCTTAGGGGGTCTCGCAAGGGTCTTTTCTCCACATAAATAATGCTACGGATGATCTTTTTAAACGTCTTTGATAAAAGGCCCTGTGGAATTCAGTAAAAATACCACATTTAAATGTCAATAATCTAATGTTTTACAGTTTTTTTTACGATTGCTTTAAGTAACAATTTTGAAAACAGGGCTCATTTTGTCAAAACACAATTTACAAAACCACATACCCAGAGTGCAAAACACCTCCTGTTTAATAAGCACTGCAATCAAAACTACTTAAACACTTATCAAAATCTAACTTTTGCACCAAATGGCACACATTTTTACAACATTTTTGTCCAACCAACTACACACTGCTGTGCTCAATCAAAAGCAGTTTCATCTTTGGTGGACTTTGTCATAATAGTTCTGTGTGTAGAGAATTCTGCAGAAAGCGGTTCAAGTCTACAGAAATATGTGCAGAAAAACAAATATACTGTTTAACATTTTCATTTATTTTTTATTTGTCTCCACAACAAATCTATGCACAGCACATACAGTATACATTACTGTGTGAACAAGAAATATGCTCTCTATCGAATACAGTAAACAGAAAAGAACTTTGAGGAAAGAATTTACAGAAAAAAACAACAACCAGAGGAAAGGAAAATACTTACGCTGCATCTCGCCGCCTAGCTGGGTCTGGCCACTGCACCTTATCAAGATCACAGGCAATATCTTCCCTGGCTAGACAGAGCTTACATCCTAAACGATGAGTCGACAATTGAGCAGTAGTTTGGCGGCACATGTGTTGGGCAATGAGCAGGGGTGTGGCATTTTAAATGGCAGTGTTTCAAAATGGCAAAAAAGTGACTTTATATTGTTTTGCAAAGGACTTTATAGATTCATGTGTTCTATGAACACCATATCTAGTGTTTTGCAAAAATTGTGAGGCTGAGAATGTGCTTATAGTTATAAAGGTGAAGATCTGGGAGGAGGTTATGCACTCTGAGTGCCATTTTAGTGTGCTAGCAATCGAAAAAACGTAAACAATTGACTGATGGAACATCTTTCAATCTGTGTAGAATTTGGATAATGTGTCTTCTTGGTTGTCTGCCTCAAGGGGGCAATAAATAAATAAATAAATACAAATATAATAAAAAAGCAAAAATAAGTTTGGTACTATTTGAATTTAATTGAAATCTAGTGTTTTGTAATGGATTATATGTTTCTTGCCTGTTAATGTGGGTATTTTGTGTAGATTGACAATGTCCATGTAATGAAGACCAGGTGCACAGAATACAGCAGAAAAAAAACAAAGCTTTGTAAAGGAAAGAGATTGAGTCATCCTTTTTCAAATTGGCGTTTAATACCAGATTTCTGCCATGTAGATAGTGTCCCCTTGTAAGAGAGTGATACATATTTGACGCTTAAGTTGCTCATTTCACTACATTTCCCAGAAGCACAACCAAGATACCGGAAGTTTCTACGTGTTCAGTTTTGTTGTGACAGGAAGAGTTTCAGGATTCGGATCCAGACAGGAATTAGTTGTTTCTCCTTCAAATAGGAGCTTTGTCAGGTAAAACAAATATATTATTGCATCAATATTATTTCTGTCACGTATTTTCAGTCTGCAATGTGTGTATGTCGATTTTTTTCATGTATATTTTGCCAACCTCAGCCATCATCACACTGGCTGGGCCTCTTTGCTAAGCTAGCTAGCTTACTCTAATTTACTATTTACGCTTAACTTGTTTGCGAAGGCAGTGATGTTTGTCTAGCCTACTAGTGGTGATATTTAGCCAATTTAACATGTTGGATTACCACCATAGTTGTGAAAAATAAACTAGGCAGTTGCTCGTTGACCAACAAGAGCTATGAATGGTGGTGCGGATTAGAACGCTGAGGGTTAACTTCGTCGTGAATCAGAGCTGATGATCTGGTCACCCAACAGTTCACTTGGCAAACCAAATTTAATCTTATAAAAGCCTAGGGACTTTAAAACAAATAAAGGGGGTTTGTCAGAAGTGCCTGATGTAAATAGCTTGCGGTAACTTGACTAGTTATGTAGGGTAAATAGTTTGACATAATTATGCGTCAAATACTTGAGATTTAATAATTTTCTTAGGGGGATGATTGTGTGTGTGTTTACACAGGTCAATGTATTTTTTTTCTGCCAAAAATTGCAATAAAACAGTAATATTGCTATGATTTTAACTTGAATAACTTGAGGTCCTAAAGGACTCCTATCTCAGTGTGGGTGAAGGTTTATTGGCCACTTTTGTGAATTGTATGTGATTTTTATACTTCTTTGTTCAAAGCGCAGCCAAAAAGAAAATGCTCCTTTCGCCGTCCTTTATACCAACCTCTCTCTACAGCAGTATGTTGCCGACCACCTCGCCGCACGGCAACGGCAGTCTGAGCGCCCGGGACGCGGCGCGGCACACGGCGGGCGCCAAGCGATACAAGTACCTGCGGCGTCTCCTCCACCTCCGATCTATGGACTTTGACTTCGCCATGTGGCAGATGCTGTACCTGTTCACGTCGCCCCAAAGGGTCTACCGCAACTTCCACTACCGCAAGCAGACCAAGGACCAGTGGGCGAGAGACGACCCGGCCTTTCTGGTGCTGCTCAGCATCTGGCTGTGCGGTAAGTTGACAATAGACACCCCCACTCTCGGAGAGGACACCTGCAGCGTACGTTACTTCATGCGTTGCAATGTGATTGACTAAAATAAAGGTGTAACATGTATGTCAACTCTGTAAAGTAGGAACAACTTGCGTCATGAAAAAAATTGGGCTTCAAATCTGGCTTAAAGTTATTGGTCTCCTTTAGGCTGAACAACAATGTCAGTGTATAGGGCATGGTTTTCAATTGTCTTTATATGAGCACATGTTCTGATACTGTAAAAAAAAGAAAGAAAAGGAAATGTTAAAACACCAGGAGTGACTTGTGTTTTGTCCCCCCGTGCTGCAGTGTCGACAGTGGGCTTTGGCTTGGTGCTGGACATGGGCTTTGTTGAGACGCTGAAGCTGCTTCTCTGGGTGGTTTTCATCGACTGCATCGGCGTGGGCTTGCTCATATCCACACTCATGTGGTGAGGGAGTCTTATCAGAGCTCTATAGCATGTCACTCAAACAGTTTGACTAGAACAATGCTGACAATACATATCAGAGGACAACCATAAGTGTTTCAGGACTAAGCCTTCCTCCTCATTCAAGATGCCTTCATGATGTTCAGTTAGCGGTTTTATATTTTCGTTTTCTATTTTAGGATTGTAAGTTTTGTTTTGGTCTTCTCCAGGCTCATCACCAACAAGTACCTGCTAAAGCAGCTGAGTAAAGACTATGACGTGGAATGGGGCTACGCCTTCGACGTCCACCTCAATGCCTTCTACCCCCTGCTGCTCATCCTGCACTTCCTGCAGCTCTTCTTCATCAACCGTGAGTGTCGCTGTTTTGAACTCTTAGACGAGTGGTCCACGACCAGACACATCTGAATATTTAAGACGACAGCCAATATTTTTGAATCGTCGTGTGAATTCCTTTATTTAAATTTCATAACTATTATTACGTCAGCAGTTCCATCTGATTGAAAACATTAACTACGGGCCATAATTAACAGTTTTGTTTCTTTTCTTCATTCCCCCTCAGACATCGTGTTCATCAACACAGACTGGTTCTTGGGGTACTTTGTAGGGAACTCTATGTGGCTGATAGCCATCAGCTACTACCTCTACATTACCTTCTTAGGTTACAATGGTGAGTCCCCCAGCCAATAGAGATTTGAAAACTCAGACTTCACGTGAATGTAGCTATAAAATAACTTACTTTGACCCTTTTTTTGCCACCTTTCGTTACGTCACAAACAGCATATTTCCTACACGTTTAAGATTTGGTTCCCATTATCTAGAAGAACATACTATTTTAGATTGAAACTATTTATCTATATGCTGTAACCTCTTGTCCCGTCTTCTCCTTTTTTCACCTCTCCGCTACAGCGCTCCCCTTCCTGTCCAATACAGTGGTCCTCCTCTACCCCTTCGCTCTGCTGGCCCTCATCTACATCCTCTCCATCTCTCTGGGCTGGAACTTCACCAAGGGACTGTGCTGGTTCTACAAGTACCGTGTCCAGTAGAACTGCGGATCCGTCTCACCGCAGAGCCCCTGGTGGCTTCTGACACCCCTGGGGAAATTTGTTTTGTGCACCGGTTTGGTCCCTGAGCAGCTGTTTATCGCTGGTTCCCGATAGTTTTACAAAGCAGCTGCGGAATTCTCGCTGGATCTAGCTCCAGAAGTAACTCCTCCCAACTAAGCGTGGGGCACGTGAAAAACAAATGCATGCCGGGGTTTCCAAAACAAATCCTCCCACACTGAGCTGGGATACCTTTGGACAATGACTTCTATTCGGAGACAAGGATGACATTTTTTTGTATGATTTGTAAATAGCATTATGGTTGTACATAAATGCAGCGTGGATCGTTTCTGAAGCAGAGATGGTGATTTTTTTCTTTCGGTTTACTTTCTTAAGAAAATGTGGAAATACTAAGTGATAATCGTGTTTGTTGAATTGAAACAAAGAGAATGTATATGGACTTTGTGCAATTTTTTTCAGTGTGTACATTCCTTAGCACTTTCAATAAAGAAGTTTTTACTTGACGGATCTACTTGTATGCCATGATAAGTCCAATGTCATGTCTTTTGTGCATAAAGCAAAGTGGCTATGTCACACTTTTTATTTAGGAGAAGGTGGTTTCACATGCACTTACAAATACTATTGAGAGTGAAGAGACACTTGAGCTCTAAGGCCTCAAGATGTCCTCAATGCAGGCTTTAAAAAGGAAAGATACTGCTGTCTCATCATGCAAACCCCAGAGCAGGACCAAGCAAGGCAGTCTGGGATTTGGAGGCTTTAAATGACAGACAAGCTTATAGCATCAAAGACCACCCTATTTTATAATTGTATGGTATCAAATTTTATTGACAGAGCATTTTTTACCAAATTCGTTGTTAGTGTACAAAATGAGAACACGCTAATATGAAGTATAAAAATACGTATATCAGGATTTTGCTTAGCCGACTTGTTTCGGCCCATAAATCGTGGGCTGTTTGGTGAGTTTCCTCAGGCCAGCGACTCCATCAGACTCTTCTTGAACTTCTCCAGGTCCGCCTTCTTCATGATGGACACCTTGTGCTTCTTCTTCAAGAGCTCCATGTAGTCCAGGACCATCATCCCTCGGGTGTGGGTCCCGTCCAGCTCCACCGTCACAGCCACCTGCTCACTCTCCTGGAGGAAAGCGTTGTCCACGGCCGCCAACATGGCCAGCGAGTCGCTGGAGGTGAAGCCCCCGCCGCTCACCATCTCCTTCTGGTAACGGTCGGTCTGCACCATGTTCATGGTGTGGCTGAAGATCTGCTTCATGAAGCGAGCCTTGTCAGTGTCCTGGGCCAGCCATGTTTCACAAAACGACTGTTGGATGGTGGATTAAGGACAATAAGGAGTCAGTGTATTTGTGTGTCTGTGGCAAAATCTCTTCAGGTTTATCATAATTTTGTTTATATTTTAATATTTTGTTCAAGATCGGCTATGGGTGCACCTGTAAAATCTCAAATAAGTCTCTATAGGGAAGATTATAATGAAGGTTACAGGACTGTGCTCCAAACAATGCTTTCAATATACATTTAAATTAGATTTTTGAACATATTTTTTGAAAGTATTTTACCATAAAGTATAACCTTTCAAAGCAATTGCGAAAGCTATGGAGATGTTTTCAGCTGGCCTCACCCATGGGAGTTTATAACGACAGCAGAACTCCCAGGTAGCAATGTAGGTGGGACAGCAAAAACGGTTCAACACAATGTACGCAGCTTCAGGGTCCGCCACAAAGTTGAACTCACCACACACCGTGGTGTTTCCCCTGGCTGAACACACACGCACACACTTTTGTAACACCTACATGAACTTTCACATTTGATGCTATCACAATAAT
Organism: Aplochiton taeniatus; assembly: GCA_017639675.1. NCBI lineage: Eukaryota > Metazoa > Chordata > Actinopteri > Galaxiiformes > Galaxiidae > Aplochiton > Aplochiton taeniatus. Next base: position 5,419,688 of record CM030191.1, read on the forward strand.
GTGTTTGCAATTTATCTGTCAGTATATTTTGATCAATTGTAACGATTGTTTATGGGTTAGGGTTACCTATAAATATAATCTTTACCTACTGCATTCATTTCCCTAACATAATGCTACAATGCAAACACTAAGTCTCCAGAGAGACTGGCCATGCTAGGTAAGCTTTGGAGCAAGTCTCACAGTCACTGTTCCCTCCCATAATGTAGAGGTCCTTAAGCTTCTCGGGGAAGTGTGGGTCCAGCTTGACTGCGAGGGCCAGGTTGGTGAGAGGAGCAACAGCCACCAGAGACACCTGAGCACAACACACAGAGTACTGGACACTTACGTAAGGTCTTCACATACTACCCCAATATGATGGTGGTTAAACACACAATACTGGTCACCTACATATGGTCTTCACATACTACCACAATGTAGTGGTGGTTAAACACAGTACTATTCACATACTACCACGGTGTCATGGTGGATATACACCAAAGGCATCTGAGCACAACACGTAGGACAGTACAGGTCACCTACAACATATCTGCAATATGACAATCTTCCTTGCCTGAAATACAGTAAAGTATGGATGGGGTATACATCTGGTTCATATAGGCCTAATTGCCTACTTCGCTTTGCTTTAACATAAAGTTAACACTACAATAGCCACACCCAGCTTGGAGCATCAGCAAGAAAGGAATGCTAGAAGCTGATCAAGCAGTGTTTCTTTCCCACAGATATGGTGAGTCTATCCACTAACCAGTTCCAGGTATAGCCCCTGTCTATAATCAGAATTCTATTAGCAATACATGGCCTACAGCGGGAGATATTGTCTTTGAAGTGTAACTAGTATCAGGTATGACCAGCCACCTCTCCTGGATGCTGGTTCACCATTCGGATCATAGCCTGCACAGCCCCTTCCTTCTGGATTAGGTTCAGGCCCGGAGCATTTGGATCAGGGGCGTCTCCCAGCCCGTCTTTCCCATGGAAGTCGGCTGCGTGCAAGACATGGCCCAGCAGTGGCTCTTCAGCCCCACGGAACACTGGGATCTGGGCAACACATGGGAAAGGGCTTTGAGGAATGGGAGCAGAATGCGGTCATGGTTGCACTCGTACACAACCCACACTCAGCCACCCACCCACCCACAAACACCAACACTCAATGGGACACAGACACACATAGATTTACACTTGCTCTCACATGGATTCAATCCAACATACACAACTCCGCCATAACACACACAAAAATACACACAAACAAACAAAAAAGACACTAAGGGAATAACCACAGAATGAGGTTAATACAATAGAAATGGTTGAGGAGGGATGGTAACAACAAATACACCAATGTGAAAGTCTAAGAGCAATATCGATCTAGGCCACAGGGCTACTTGGCGAAACCCACATCCAGTCGCCCACAGGCCTGGAGGATGCGCAGAGTGTTCTTGCAGGCATTCTTCACTGCTGTGTTGCCACTGCAACAAGTGATCCCGAGAATCTCCAAGCCGGGAGTCCCCAGGACCATCATAATACCCTGAGCATCGTCCACGCCCGTGTCCACATCCAGAATCAGCTTCTTCATTTTGGTGTCTTAACAGAATAAATTAGAGCAACAGGAATTACACACATGCATTCACCTTGAAAACTAAGTAGTTAAAAAAGTGGACCTTTGAATAGCTTGTGTCCATTTAAAATGTGTAAATTGCTCAACCCAAATGTCCTGACTTATAGGACAGTAACATGACCTGTTGTTTAATGCGTGCATATACTTTTACTTACTTCTGTTTTCCATCATGGTTTTAATAGGCTATTACGCATTTATTCAAATTTCTTTGGAGATACATACGTTTGGCGGTTAAAAAGGGAAGTAAGATGAAGATGGGGCAAACAGAATATTTACCCTGCTGTGGTGTCTTGATCTGTGTCACAGGTGACAAACACGCCAGTCTTCTCTGAAAGCTGATGGGACGGATATCCAACCTAGCCAGGCACCTTTTAAAGCCAGCAGGTAAGGTAGAGATTGTGATGCAAGTTCCCTGGCTTTACTCTGGTACAGGAGGAGCACCACAAAGCAACATCCAGAGAGAAAACCCCCAATGTTCCAATCCACAAAAAAATAAATGTGAGTGTATGTGTAGGATATACAGTACTGTGCAAAAGATTTAGGCAGGTGTGTCAAATAAGAACGCTTTCAAAAATTGAAGTGTAATAGTTCGTTTTTATCAATTAACTAAATTCAAACTGAATGAACAAATGAACAATCTAAATCAAACAATATTTGCTGTGACCACTCTGCTTTCAAACTTGTGCCAGCATTTTTTTCTATATCTGCCTAAAACTTTTGCACAGCACTGTATAATTCAGTAATAAAATTAATGAACAAACTACACATTAAAGTATAGCTGCCCCTCTTACCTACCAACAAGCGAAACGTTCCTCAGAGCGAATTTCTTTATATCTACTATAGCCCTTATTATAATCTTAAATGATCTAAATTCATAATAAAATGGGTGGTTTGGCAGATAGATTCAAATTCAGACCAGATTTCATTCATAATGCATTGCTTACACCTTACTGGGGAAAATTTGTTATAAAACCTAAATATGTTCACATCAGTTCATGTTACATCTTATGAGCACGCTAAAGCTTGCCAATAGATAAATAGATAAATGAACAAAATGTCTTCCAAAAAGCATACAGCTAGGCATGAAAAAAAGATTTACTAAATACTTTGCACTGTATTCAAAACACTGAACTGCTTGGTTGCCTTTAGGCTACAGTGGAGGGAATTAACCATTCAGGCCCTTGGCTAACATTAAAGAAACACCCTACTTAACATTAAAATGTAATGCTGTTATCAGTTTTAACCATAAGTCACACAGTTGAATGGTTTTGAATTTATTTAGGACATTTAATAAACAAAAAACGTCCATCTGTAGTCCTCAAAATCTCAGAAGAAACACTACGATCTTACCTCCAACTTTTATTTAAATGAACCAAAGGGCTCATGAGTCTCCATGTTGCTGCCATTGTGTTCTCCTGCTAAAAATAACAGGTGTAACTACTTATTTTGATGTAAGTACAGACTGCAGCTAAGCAGTTGGAACCTTGTACACTGCATTTCTTTCATGAAAATATGTTGATACTTGATAGACACTTTGTTTCGTGACCTGAAATGACTTGTGAGGATTCTGAACTGTCAGCAGTATTCTGTTTTTTTATACTGGTGAAGCATTAAAAAATTCTATCAAATGTACTGTAGCTGTTTCTAAATGATTTCCAAGAAGTGTTCAAAATTGATTCCAATGAAAGGATCTGCAAACAAACAACACGAACACTTTACGAACATTTTTTTAGAGAAATAACAAAACATGAATATCCTTTTGTAATATTTCGTTTATTAGCATCAGATATTGATGAAAGCATAATTTATAGCAATATGCCGGCCTATATAGGTACTTTATCCTATGTATCTGTGTTTATGGCAAAACATATGCACTCAAATCCAAATCCAATTCCAAATCTGACGGGTGGATTTTACAAAGTACATAATTGCAAAAAAATATGTTTTCCGATAATCTTCAATAAAATATGAATCAACATATAAGACACAATAGTGTGCAATATAATAATGTTCCCATAATATGGATTTGTACTTGTAAGCAGCACAGAGTTGTAAGCGGCAAGGAAGCGCAAGGGATAACACTGTCACACAATTGACCCAAAGTGTAAATATGCACAAAATTCCTTAAAATGGGACAAATAATGTGCTTGAATATTGTGGCAAATGTGCATGACCCTGCTGTGTTGTAAATAAAAAAAAATAAAAAAAAAGGTCAACAGCCTTCACCAGAATTAAGTCTTCTCCTGTTACAGTCTTGAAAGGAAAAAAAAAGTATCACACATCAACATATATCATAAGTGAGCGTCTAATATACAAAACACTAAAACAAAATGTATCAAACAGAACCCATTAAATACATGTCTACGGTAGCACACCTGCACCTAGACAGATAACCTGGACTGGAGTATTGTTTGTGTTGACCTGTTCTTTTAGTAGAACAGACTGGATACCATGCCTGCCATAACCGGCAAAACAACATCTGTGCATATCTAGGTCCCATGTTGAAATGCTTAAGTTTAGGGGTTCCGAGGCAACATAAAGACCCAATGTGACCCTGGGATACATATGTCTAATTAACTAAACTATAATTAACTAAACTAAACTAAACACAGTATTGTGTTTTTAACATTACATGGAAGAAAAAAAAAACGTACCCAACACCATGGCAATTGCTGCATTAGGTGATGGAACAAACCCATTTTGCCTAAAATAGATTTTGGTGAGATTTGGAGTTTTATCCTATCTTAAAGAAAGGGACCAAAGCAAGCCACCTTAGAACAAAAATACAAGAAGACATTGTTGACACTTAACTGACACAGATCACAACCACTGATGGAAGCTTTGATAGGCTACTGAAGTTGCCAATCAACCAGGAGCCATCCAATCAGGAACCAAGTTATTCCCCCATTACTTAAACATTCTTAAGAAACAATCTTGCATTGTTTACACATGGAAAACACAAAAGGAATATGCCCAGATATTTGTAATAAAACATGAATTTGTTCCTGATTGCCATCTCCGCATAGACCCAGTTACTCAGCAAGGGAGCAGTGCGAATCTGACACTGCGAGAAAATGGAACTATTTCAAATGGATAGAAACATATTGTGTAAAGTCGAGTCCCTAGCAACCCAAATCCAGTTGCATCTAAACTCACAGTTCATATTACTGAACCAACGTGGCCTTTTCACTCCTAACGTTCTACACGACAGAGTAGCTACACTTTCTAATCAGGTCTCGACCTTACCAAAGGTCCCATCGGGAGGTCTGTAATGTTTAGGAAAGGCCTTGAGCTGAAGAGAGTTAAAAGCGTACTTGCGACATCCGACATTCTTCATTGTGTTCTCTCGCCTGCAGCCCTCACTGGGAAAAAAAGAGGAGAGTAAGAGGAAGAAAAAGAGGAGGAGAAGGAGGAGGAGGAGAAAGTTAAGGAAAAGGGCAAACACAGAGAGGATGACAGCAGGTGGGGGTTGGAAATAAAACAAAAATCAAAGTTGTTTGTTAAAAGATGAGCCAATACAATAATCAAACTATCAAAGAAAAACAAAAGAAAGGAAAAATAATTTACGACACAATTGAACTGTGAAGAACTGAAGCCAATGCCAGAACAAATGTAGGGATTGGGCAGACAGGGAGGGTAGGACTGGGTCGACAGTGGAGGGGTAGAGAACTGGAGGTTTGGTTTTCTATCTAAGTCCCGCTTGACTCTTGTAAAAATACAGCTATCACCATCCTAGGTCAAGCAGAGCGGCAGCAAACACGTCCAACCAAACTAAAAATATCCAAATAATAGTGGAGTGTGGACCACTTAAATTGCCTTCCCTGTGTGCTGTGTATTTAGCAGGACAAGATTACATTGCTGGGAAGACTAACTCTTTTACAGGAATTGACCAGAATGAGCCACTTTTTGGTTTAAAGAAACACACTTGGAGTTGTCATCGATAGGCTATGTAACACACATTAACCTTGGGTCACATAACAAAAAAACAACCTGATGCAGCTAGACGGGATTTAAAAGCGTCTCAGAATATAAAGTGGCGACTGCATGACGATTAGAACATTTGCATAATCACACACACACACACAAATATATATATATATATATATATACACAGTACTGTGCAAAAGTTTTAGGCAGGTGTATAAAGTAAGAATGCTTTCAAAAATCGAAGTGTTACTGTATATATTTTTAGCAAACAAAAGCATTTCCACAAACAGGCATTAAAATAGCATACAAATATATCCTCCATATCCACATAACTGTTCTTTCAGGAACTTCCCTGACGAATGTATAAGAAATGCCAAAATAAAAAAAATTGAATTGAGAGGAGAAGTAGTATTTCCATTCTTTTTTTGTTCATCACGACAGACCCATTCATCTGTTAACACACTGCATATTGTGGAATACCTCGGTTGGCATTGGGATAGATTACTTCTCTTTCAACCGCTTTGAACAAATATCTCTTTTTATGCCAGCTTTTAGTAACATCTCCTTTTAATTAACATTTACAAACAGCGGGGGGCACTAGAGTCCACATCTCTCATGCCATGAGTGACGTACATCTTAATACCAGAATGTTGTTGTTTCAAATCCACTTTTCATTCTACCAATAAGTTGGGATTGTTTTGTGGGAAATCGGAGGTAGTTCTAGATCAGAAAACAATAACAGAAGATATGATAGAGAATATAATTTTATAAAGTTAAGTATTTACAAAATACAAGTTCCAAAAGTACTAACAATGAAATACTGCATATACTAATCCAGAATGTGTTGAGTGTAAACAGTAACAATATATATGGCTAATTTATAAGTATTCATGAACAGCAAAACTACTGATTATCAACTATAACCATAGAAGTCAGTAAATTGAGAATAGATACAAACTTATGAACTACAAGCCAACCACCAGCCTAAAAGAACAAAACAGAAAACTGAGAACCTGAAAGATATTAGGGGGTGGTTGTGGGGGGGGACGGAAGAACATCCCAGAGGAGCTTATTCTGAGCCGGTCCACTTTCTTAAGTAGGTCGAGATTGAAATGAAGAATCTCAAGACAAGACCTGTATGTCACGTGGGCCAATACTGTAGTATATGTATGTTATACTGCATTATTTCAAAAATAATTGACCAAACAGAATAAAATGGCGAATAAAGATTAAATTGGCAAATACAGATTCAAATGGACAGTACATAATTATATTGCCAATACTGTATTATATGTATGTTGTACTGCATTCGAAAAAGGTAGACCTAGCAGAATAAAATGGCCAATAAACATTCAAATGAACAGTACAGAATTACTGTACTGCCAATACTGACTCTTACAGTAAATAATGATTCCTATGGCTAATACTGACTCATATGGCCAATCCATTTAGAACTATCTGTAACACTGCATAGGAGTGGAGTGGACCAAACGGCCCACCAACACTGATGGTCGCTGTTTAATCCCTACAGCAAAACTACTGGGTCCACAAACTGAGATCAAAAGAAAAAACAACAACTGTTGAGCAAGATCCTTTGAATTTCACCATCAATAAAGGAAGCTCTCAAGAAAGGGCATGCTTGGAAGGGCATACCAGAGTGGAAGTGGACTGGATTTCGTATCAACTCAACCGCTCCCCAACCTAGCTTACCCTGCGTAGGGCATACGTCATTAACATATTTAGTACAGGCACATACATTCTCTTAAATAGTTAACTGCTAGCCATTTCATCTTCCCCCAAAAATCTAGTTATTAAAACCTTAAAATGGATGTGAAATTTTGGTTTGGCACTTACTGTCTCCATCACCATTGGCAATGCATGTTGCTTGTAAGAGCGATATTAGGAGAAAAATGCAAAAATAAAAAACACTCTTAAATGCTATACATCATCTTTAAACCCACACTGCAAAATCAGCAAGTGCTCACCTGAATAATATACATTCCCGCAAAAGACAATTAGAAAGACTCCATGTCAATTGGCTAGACAAGCTAATCTTCAGTGTATTTGGCAACTACCATGAAAAGTGCATGGGCTAAGTAGAAGCAGAGGGTTTCTTATACTGGAAGAGCAAGAAGACCCACCCAGAACTCATAATACTAAAATGGCCGCTGTAACAAAAATACCATGCAAAATACTGTAAATGTGACAAGAAATATCAGCTTTCAAAATAGAACTTTCCTATTCCTCGCATACAGTATGGAAGACATAACTAAATCAAGCTAGCCAACACAGTGCATGACTGAATGGAACCTATGTGCAAAACTAAATCACATCAGTTTATCAAATGGCTTTATGACCTGACGCTTTCTTACGCAATAATACATCTCTATAATGGAACCTACACATATTCATTGTTGTAGTGACGGAAAGTCATCTGAGGTCACTTAAAATGTTATGTTTCGTGACTTGACAGAACTCTCACTTTGCACTTCACAGCGTTCACTTTTCCGAGGTGAAACACAGGTGGCAATAAAGTGAAGGAAAAGGCAGGAAGCTAAACGACAGTACCAGTCACATACTGCTTCCTGCATCCACCTCATTGGTCAGGCCTGTGGGGTGGGTGGGAGAAAGGCCAAGAGAGGTGCTGTCTACTGGTAGACAAGCCTGCCAACTGTCTTAGTCCAGTGTCACTAGTAATCACTGACCAGCCAAATCGTCTAACATGCCTTTCAACACCACAGGAACACAATGGGTTTAAGAGAAAGAAATACAGATAGCGATAAGAAGGAGTCGGGTTATTTTAGGGGGAGGGAGGAGAGGTGGGTAGCGGGGGCGTTCAGCTGCAGCGGAGTTTGGCCAGCAGGTAGGCCACGCTGAGGAAGAGCCAGACGATGAGCAGGTTGGGGCTGAGCGCCAGCAGGGGCAGGGAGTAGAGCAGGCTGGGGTCCAGCCTTAAGTCACGCACCGGCAACAGGCCGCTCAGGTTCTTCTGGATCACCCCCTCCCGAGTCCCAATGCTGTGGACAGGGACGGATGGATGGGAGCGAGGGACGGATGAGAGGGGAGGGGGGATGGGGGGGTTATCGGTGGGAGTGAAAGACGCCCAAAGGGACAGATGGCGTGGGCGTCGGCAGGAGGATCGGGTGGCAAAAGGACCCACAATGGCAAAGCCGTGGCCACGATGGGAAGGAAGGTTGGTTGAAATCATGGGTGCCAGCACAAAAACACAGGGCACATGTATGATGATCGTAAATACGATTTCAAGGCCACGGCCAAGCAAAATGGAACGTAAACAAAAAGGTTAATTCAGCCAGATATGAAACCCAAAGATGATGACCACAAGAACCCCCCAAAAAATGAAATTTAAAGATCATTCCAAAGGAAATACGGGGAACACAAAACCCATCCGCACAGTCAAGAGAGGAGGAAGAAAAAGACAAAAAGGAGAGAGGGAGAGAGAGAGAAAATTAAGAGTGATTGTTGGCATCTTTGAGAAAAGGAACGATAAAACCAGAGGTAAGGGGAAGAATGCATAGCGATGACTCTCCATGTTCAACACTCTAAAACATGGGGGAGGGAGTGAGTGGGTGAGTAAGGGTGCCTCTTGTGTAAGCCTGGGTCGAGCCAGGAGCTGGAACTCAAATTCAAAACACAGACAACCATTTCTCCTCACACAGATGTGGTTGGTTTCTTGAGGTGAACTTAAATTCATGCCACACACCTTGACCTTAACACAAATGAGAACGGGAAGGAGGGTGAGGAATGGTTGGAGGACGGGGCATTATAGCCATTCCATTGGCATGCAGGATGGCCATGTCCTCTCTTTCCGTGCACTGCGTCCCCCAGAGTCAACTTGGCCGGCAAGCGATTCGGCATGGGAGAGGAAAGGGAGCAGGGCTCGGGTGAAAAAAGAAGCAATGAGGTTGCAAACTGCACATGGCTCCTATTACAAGTGAACAGGCAACCTCCCTGAGTTATATCGCAAAGCATCATCTAGCTAAATACCAACACAAAGTTAGGGACGTTTTTTAGAAATTTCTGTTTTTCCCCTCTCATCAGGCATTCTATGGGGGAAGATGCAACAGCGGGATATGGTGATTACGCATGGAGAGCAAGGCGGTGATTAGCTGCTCTGTCTAGAGACATCAAAGGAGGGGGAGCATTCTCCGAAAACTGGCTGAGCAAACAACCGAGCAAAACAGTCAAACGAGTGTTACTGCGTTGGTTTCAACAACGATGCAAGGTTTAAGAGCCAGCCACAACAAGAAAGTAAAAGCAAGCTAAATATATTTATTTTTCAAATGTTTTACAGTGCAGCTGGCACATGTCCCAGCATTGGAGCACAGGGCCTGCTGGGCGCTTGGTCAGTGGAGGTGTTTAACTCAGGCAGCGCCACGGGATGAGGGCACCTACCTGCGCATGCAGTCCAGGGCCTGGGTGAAGACCTGCGGCGCCATGCCGTGCTCGTGCTGCAGGATCAGGCACTGTTCCAGGGTCACTGACATGGCCGTGCGGTCCTTGGCGCTCTTGCAGCTGGTGAAGCGCACGCCGTTGAGCCGACGGCAGATCTGAAAGGGGGGGGGGGGGGGGGGGGGGGGGGGGGGGGGGGGGGGGGGGGGGGGGGGGGGGGGGGGGGGGGGGGGGGGGGGGGGGGGGGGGGGGGGGGGGGGGGGGAGAGTGTGGCTGGGGTTTCAAATGGAGTTCCAAAATACACAAACTAGATGGACACATAGACTGTAGGATATCACCGTAGAGGAAGAAAACAACTTTGGAATACCAAATGAGACTAAACTAAAATGTGTTGCCAGGAATAAAAGGAAATGGCCATTCAATAAGAAGTCACTTTGTCATAGCACTGCACACTACAGCCAATGCTGGCAGGACCAAGAAACGACACAACAAATTATCCAATTTTAAAAAGCATTAAAGGGGGTACTGGGTTACTGTGGGCCAGTTATTAAATCATTGCATTTCAAATGGATGTGCTGTAGACATGTAAGGTTAAAAGGTCAAGAGCTGGAGGTGAGACTGTGTGTCGCTGGATGGAGGCCCACCTCGGCAGCCTGCCACAGGATATCCACGTTCTTGTTCTTCCTGGCGTGGACGTTTTGTCCCAGGAACCTCAGCAGCTCCGGCAAACAGGTCTGGGAGCGTGACCTGGGCAGACCTGACCACCAGGTGAAACAGGGGGTACTTTGAATAACTCAGCCTGGTTACAGTAAATGCCCTTTGGTTGAAATATATCTGGTATATTACTGGTACATTCATTAACATGTTTTTGGTTAAGAACCGGTCGGTGACATTGTGAAAGAAGACAGAAACCTAAAATAAACAAGCAATCCCCCCCCCCCCCCAAAAAAATTATGACTGTCTTGATGTCAAAACATCTGAGAGACGTCCTTATAAACGGAGAGTTCCAAGAACCTTTTAAGAACTTACAGTCTTCCGGCAGGACCTCTTTGAACTGTTCGTAGTAGGAGTTGAGCCTGGCCAGACTCTCAAGGTTGATAATCTCCTGCAGGGATGTGTCTCCAAACCTAACACACAGACACACACGCATGCACGCACGCACGCGCACAAAGTCACGCTGAGCCCAGATGGCCTAGAGACATACTCCCCAAACAGACAGCGCTCACTAGTTTTACAAAATCGTCATCTTTCCTCCAATCGGCTCCTCTACTCACTTCTCCGCCAGCGTCTGCTGCTCATTGATGCCCACGTTGAAGAGCACGGGCTGCACCCGCAGCAGCATGCCATTCTGGATCTCCCGGGGCAGGGCGTCGAACATGGTCCCGGGGAGCGGGATGCGCACGCTGAAGCCGTCCCGGTTGCCAGTGATGACTGGGAGCATATCGGGGGCAGAGGCCGACATGGCCTGGGTGACCTTGAATGTGACGTTACGCAAGTCCATGATGCCCACGCTCATGTCCTCCAGCATTGCCAGCTCCTCGCCTGACACACACACACACGAGGTTATGAAATATTTTTTTCAAATGTGTACTGCGCATATCTGACTGGAACGGTACATCAAGCAAAGAGACAGGCAGACAGTGATAAAGGTTGGTTCTTCTGCTAGTTTCACTTGTGCGGTGCAGCTAGGTCAACTGCTATGCAATAGCTGCACAGTTCGTGACGGGGAAAAACAAAAAATTGAAAGCAGAGAGACAGGCAGCTACACAAACTACAAAGAGAATGATGTTTTTGTTGTTGTAGTTTATTGTGGGTGCATAGCCAGGACACAGACTGAAGCAGACACACACATAAGAACCTGTTTAAATGCAGCGGATTAGTTGCTGTTTTTGTTTACCGTAGGTGCTCAGTAGGGACTCAAACTGTGCCAGCAGTCCAATGGTGTAGAGCTGCCGGAGGAAGCCGTCGTCACGGAGACAGTTCCTCAGCTTGATGATGAAGCCACAGATGAGGGCGGTGAGCTGGACGAAAAGGACACGGCAGATGTTACCATCAACACGGCTCGTCTCTCCTTGCTCAAAATAATGCTGAACACCAATGCTGGCGTTATCCTTTTAAGGTGTTGGGGAAGTCTGTGTTTACACATTTAGTGTAAGCAATTTGTGTGTGATTGTGTGAGATTCACGTTCCGTGAATTTGTTTGTGTTTTTTTTTAACTATACTGTGACTGTATATACAGACACACAAACTGTGTGTGTGTGTGTGTGTGTGTGTGTGTGTGTGTGTGTGTGTGTGTGTGTGTGTGTGTGTGTGTGTGTGTGTGTGTGTGTGTGTGTGTGTGCGCGCGCGCGCGCACGCGCGCGCTGACCGTCTGGCAGAAGACGACGTCACGGCGGTACTGCAGCGTGAGGTCCATGGCGATGGTGGGCGCGCTGTCCTGCATGAGCAGGAACACCATGGACTTCTTGGCTTTGTCGCTCATCATGGCCACACACTCGGTCAGTGTAGTGAGGAGAGGGTAGAGGGCCTCGCTCCACTCCCCTAGGGCGCGCGCACGCACACACACACACACACACACACACACACACACACACACACACACACACACACACACACACACACACACACACACACACACACACACACACACACACACACACACACACACACACACACACACACACACACACACACACACACACACACACACACACCATAAGGTGTACACAATAGACACAGACATAAATACCAAGGCCTCTTTAGAAAAGTATTCAGGTCAATTCGATCCTCAACATTGGAGTCAAAATAGATATACACTAACAACATCCAGGAGATCATCAAGTTGCTGATCTTTTTCCTTCTGGTTGATTCCCCTTTCCCTCTTCTGTGACGTTACGACAAGCAACACACACACACAGGAGCTCCACATAGCTACGTTGGCTAGACAAAGCAAAAGCGCTAGGCACGTTGCCAGGAGTGAGATCAAGGGGCTGGAGCAGCCACGTAGAGAGAGAGAGAGAGAGAGAGAAAGAACAGAGAGACAGACAGAAAGTCAGAGAGCAAGGGAGAGAGAGAGAAAGAAAGGGAGGGGACGCAGTGGGACTGAAGCAGGGGGAGGGAAAGAGCTCCTACCTGGGAATGTCTCCTCGAGGCTGGGGCTGCCATCTGGAAGGGTTGGAGGTGCGACATGCATGGTTATATATAGGGGGCGCCTTCAGCGACATGGCCACACACAAACAGATAATACACATTACAGTAAAGGCCAGGGTGGGAATCTTTTCAAAATTGGGACTAATGGTTAAAGTTGTCTGGAAACTAATTATTGTGTTAGATAGATAGTGCGATAAATTCAAGCACTCAAGGCAGATTCAAAAACACTGTTCCCTTGGGTGATCGAAAGCGTTTTTCTACTTGAGTTGGACCGGGGTTTTGGCCAACACTAAAAAACAGTAAGCACCATTTAGGCTGAGCTAGCTAAATAGCTAGCAGACAGGCTGGCTGGCAGAAGCAACACAGTTCTGGCACAAATGCAGTTACTGAATGACATAAGCAGACTACAGGTCTCTGAATACAAAACATAAAAGCTGAGACATTGACCAAACATAAAAACGTATCAGGAAAAACGACACTATGCACACCACTGCTAGACTGGATTTGTTTTGTAGACTGGCACTTACAAAGCTAAATGCTATTTGCTGTTCAGCTAGCACATTAGGTTGACTCTTCAGAAATGATTGTGCACAGATACAACTTAAAGATTTTCAAACATTTTGACATTTCAAGACAATTGTGGAGAACAGGAAGTGAAAGGGAGCCTAGCAAGACAACACAAATTATTCCAGACAATGATCAAGATCAAAACAAGGTAAATATAGATAGGAAAATTAAAGGAGAAAACATGAGTCTACAATGGGTCAGCTGGACCAAGCAAAATGACAGGTTAACCAGAAGGGGAGAATAATAAGAGGAGGAGCCACCTACAAGGGTCCTGGTCTGGACTTGGAGGGCATGCAGGGGTCAGGGCAAGCATGGATGAGGATGACGGGGAGGTGGGGGGTGGTGGTGAGGAGAGTGATGGAGGTGATGGTGATGAAGAGGGCGATGGCAGAGGCTCGGCACAGCCCGGGTTGATCCAGAAGGCCCGGGTCCGCCCGTTACCTTTCTTGCTGGCGGTGCTGCCGCCGCCAGCCGACTGGTCGGACTGGACTGAGTCCTGGCTGCCGACGCTGGGCCGACGCTCCTTCTGCAGCAGCTTGTCCACCCGCTGGATAATGCACTCCAAACTCTTGTCCACGTTCAACCACACCTTCTCCTATGGAGAAGTGAAGGACAAAGAGAGAAACGGAGAAACGGAGGAAAAAGAAGGATAAGGAGAGGCAAAACATTGGGGAAAGAGAAGTTCAAACCACATTAATGGTCCACCTTTTCCTAAAACACATCGACTCCCTTAACCCCACAGATGACCCCTGACCTCAGACATGGAACCCTCACCCACTCCTCCTCGTGCCAGTCGACGTGGAGCGAGGAGCGGCTGTTGCTTCCGCTCCATGTGGCCAGCAACGTGTCCTGGTCATTGCGGAGCACTACTTGTTCCGAGTCGGCGGAGGGGGACGCTTTGGAAGCGATGTAATCGGGCCGCGCAGCGTTGAGCGCCTGGATGGCCGAGGCCAGGAGCTTACAGTCACAGACTGTCACAAGCTGCCGAGTCTGAGGAGACAGACAAAGATGAAGGACAGAGGTCAGAAATCCGAAAAAATAGGATGCTGTAGAACTTATATCCATGTGAGAAGCTAAATCTGCCCCCAACCCCATTACTAAAAAGTTTTCCATTTAATACGAGTATTGGATAAAATGGGCCCTATTAAGCCCCATGCTTACCAGCCAGTATGCTATGGGCTCTAACCCTTTACCTTGTCAGCCAGTATAATTGTAGCTCAAACCCTTTACTGTTTCAGCCAGTATGATTTGAGTTCCAACCCTTTACTTTGTGAGCCACTATTATTTGAGCTCTAACGCTTTACCTTGTCAACCAGTATACAATGGGCTCACAATAATATTGATTACTTTCTTAGTCCCTTAAGGAAATTCTTCTCTGCGTTTAACCCATCATATCCTACACTAGTCCTAGGAGCAGTAGGCAGTAGCAGCGCAGCGCCTGGGATCCAACTCCAGTTTTATGCCAGTTCTTGGTCAGGGGACTGACAGGAGTAACACAGGAGTAATACGTCTAACCCTAACACGTCTTTTTGATTGTGGGAAGAAACCAGAGCACCCGGCGGAAACCCACACAAACATGCAAACTCCACACAGAAAGGACCCGGGGTTCCCTAGGGTTCTGGGGCTCTGTGAGGCAACAGTGCTAACCACTGAGCCACCGTGTTCGACCTCTAAGTCCTCACCTTGTCAGCCAGTATGGCCAGTGTTCTCTCCAGGCCGTTGGCAGAGCGGTCCTTGGCTGCCCGACTCAGCCTCTCCGCGTAGTAGCTGACCTGAGTTTTCAGCGTGTTGATGTGGGCGATGATCTCTTTGGCCCGCACTATGTCCTGGGGGATGAAGACGATGGACTGGGAGCTGGACAGAGCACTGCTGCATTGAAAAATGGACGGTGTTAGGAAAAATGTTTTTTCTGTTCTTGATATTTTTGTCTATTAGTTTTATAAGAAAGTTAGGCAAGAGGATATGTATTTTAATCATTCCATCATACCAGGGTGTTGCCTGGTAATCCTAACATATGCTTTGCACATACATCAGATTAAATGTACAGTTGCAATCAAAACGACTCAACCCCATTGCAAATTAGGTTTATTGGCAAAATTTACAAAAACTTTTAGCTGATTGCAAAATAACAAACAAACAAGAACAATTTAAATAGCTCAACACAACTAATATAACAAGTGGTTTCTCCAAATTCAACTCAAAATGCCACTTTTAATGACTACTGCTGTGTCAGAATTATTCAAACCTTTCATGACAAGCTTCTTAAGGACTTAGTATAGCACCCTTTTGCTGTTATGACCTGCCGCAGACGTGATGCATAGCCAGACACCATCTTCTGGCAGCGTTCCTGAGGAATCTTAGCCTATTCTTCATGGGCAATGGCTTCCAGTTCCCTAATATTCTTGGGTTTGCGCGCTGCAACCGCCTTCTGCCAATTCCACCAAAGATTTCCTATGGGGTTCAAGTGACTGTGACGGCCACTGCAGAATCTTCCATGGCTTCTTCTGAAACCATTCCTTGGTGGACTTTGATGTATGCTTGGGATCATTGTCCTGTTGGAAGGCCCAATGATGCCCAAGCTTCAGCTTCCTCACAAAAAGCACCATGTTCTCTCCTAGGATTTCCCGATACTTGATTGAAGCCATCTTGCCCTCCACACACTGCAGGTTTCCAGTGCCAGAGGAGGCAAAGCAACCCCAGACCATAAACGAGCCACTGCCATGCTTCACTGTAGGCAGGGTGTTCTTTTCAGCGTATGCTTTATTTTAACTCCCCCAGACATACCGCTGATCCATAGGGCCGAAAAGATCCAGTTTTGTTTAATCGCTCCACAGAACAGAATCCCCAAACTTCTGTGGGTTATTTATATGGTTTTGAGCATATTGAAGCCGACCTTTCTTGTGCTTTTGGGTCAGCAGAAGTGTGCGTCTTGGAGTTCGGGCATGGAGACCTTCAGCGTTTAGTATGCACCTTACTGTGCAAACTGAAACTTCAGTGCCTGCTGCCTCCAAATCAGGGTTCCTTTAACTTTGAACTTGTGAACTACGCTCCCAACTGTATCTCTAGCATCATTCAGTGCCTTTGGTATGCTTTTGTATCCTTTTCCTTGTTCGTGCAGGGCAATAATCTCTTTTCTTAACTTTTTGGACCACTCTCTTGACTTGCCATATTTGTAACATGCAATCAAACGTCAGTCAACAAAGCCCTAGCCAGGCCAGGTATTGATGTGTTTTATCTCAAACACACCTGATGCAACTACTGAAGCCCTTGAGACAACACCTGATTTGCAAATGTGTGCTCTTATGAGTAGGGATGGCACGATACCACTTTTTTATGTCCGATACCGATAACGCTAACTTGAGTATCTGCAGATACTGATACCAATCCGATGAAGGTCTCACTCACGTTCTGGCTACTGTTCACATGACACATGCTGCTCACCTGCTACTGGTCGTGACACATCTCTCTTTTAATTTTAACTTTTAACATTTTAATCTCAAAATAATTGGTTGAATTTGGAGAAACCACTTGTTATATTAGTTGTGTTAAGCTATTCAAATTGTTCTTGTTTGATAGTTTTTTGGTAAAGAGCTGAAAGTTTGTAGATTGTAGTTGCTAATAAACCTAATTTGCAATGGGGTTGAATAATTTTGATTGACATTGTATAATACATTCGAATTCATGTACAATACTTTCATAACAACGTAAGCTGAATTGAGTGAAACATTTGCATCCACATGCCTGATTTTAACCTACAAGTACTACATTACAATGACATATAAATACCTAAATAAACAATGTTCAGAAACCTCTCTCTCTCTCTCTCTCTCTCTCTCTCTCTCTCTCTCTCTCTCTCTCTCTCTCTCTCTCTCTCTCTCTCTCTCTCTCTCTCTCTCTCTCTCTCTCTCTCTCTCTCTCTCTCTCTCTCTCTCTCTCTCTCTCTCTCTCTCTCTCTCTCTCTCTCTCTCTCTCTCTCTCTCTCTCTCTCTCTCTCTCTCTCTCTCTCTCTCTCTCTCTCTCTCTCTCTCTCTCTCTCTCTCTCTCTCTCTCTCTCTCTCTCTCTCTCTCTCTCACAAAAACAAATTTTCTGTGATACACAGATTGACAAACTTGTGGCAGGACAGTGGACACCCTGTACTTCAGGCTCACGGGTTATCAGAGAGCGTGACAGCATGTTGTGTCAGGTGCAAGGAGGACGAGAGGCAAACAGGGGTGGGTGACAAACGAAGAACAAAGAAAAACCACCAGAGCTTCCCAACAACTCACCATTCCTCCTCATATATGCTGATTAGAAAACAAGGACGAAATGAAAAGAAAGCAAGAAAGTTGAAATAATCATTTCAATTTAGAATTGTAAAAATAAACAGAAATTTGATTCGTTTTTTAAAAATGAGGTTGGTTTCAATAAGTACCATGCAATAAAAGACAGGACAAAATATAAATGAATTAATACGTTTCTACACCTTAGTGAACATGCAATGCTGTAATGTTTTAAGACTTAAGAAATGCAACATCTTTTAAAACTTAAAAGGGAGCTTAAAAACAAAGATGTATTCATCTTCGAGAGATTCATCAAATCAAAAGCAGATAGCATGCATTTAAATCAACAAAGAAAAGCCAAATGCTAAAACAGCCAGCCAGCAAGGACCTGAAAAATAACAAGGAGGACAAATAGCCAGAAGGTGCTTGGCTTGAGAAATAAGAAAACAACGTCTTCACACCTCATTACCTGCCCTTTAACTCTACCCTGGAAAGTCCTGCATGCCCCTGCCAGGACTCCATCCCAATTCCTAATCTGCGGTTTTAAAACTGGTTCCGCCCCAACTACGATCTGAATTCTATGAATCCTTGTTGGCCTCCCAGTAGCGTGCATCTCTACCAAACTTGCTGTGTTGAATTGGAGTGACAGAAGGGACCAGGCTTACTGCTTCTTGGCCTCCTCAAACTTCACGATGAGTTTCCTCAGGCCGCTGCTCTTGAAGCCCTGGCAGTGGGCCGCGGGGGCGCCGATGGTCACCACGTCGTACGTGTGGTCTGGAGGAGGGAGGACAAGCAACACACTGTTAGCGGGGTAAACATGTTAACAATGTGTGGGTGTGTGTAAGAGAGAGGGAGTGTGTATACGTGTGTGTGATGCAAGGACAAAATGAGAGCTCACCAAAGCAAGACTCGTCCTGAACCCTCATCCTCTGGACGTGGAGGTTGGTCGGCATGAACTCCAGCTTCCTCTCTGCCTTTAGGTTGCTGGCTTTGAACGACGGACCTGGGGGGAAAAAAGCGGTCACCTTTACCGCCTTTGAATGTAAGCGCAATAGATTAGAATGTGTGTGCGTGTGTGTGTGCACTCACCCCTGTAGTCGTTGAGGTCGGACAGAGTCTCCTGGTAGGTGAGGATGAGGTTCTGGTACTGGGCAACAATCTGCCGGCGAAGGTTCTCCCAGCAAGGAGACAACTCTCCCAGCTCCTCCAGCTCACACACCCTGGAGAGACAGAGACAGAGACAGAGACGCACACGCACACTTTTAAATGTCATCATTTCAAATGTTACATTTTAATGTTAAAGTGGCAACAATTTTTGTTGCGTGAAAGTGTGTGCGTACCGGGCAGCATCCTCCTCCAGCAGCATCTTGACATACTGTCGGGGGATGTTGAGTGACAGCACGCTCTCTGCCATCTGCTCCAGGATCCTCAGGTGGTTCCCGTCCGTGGTGGGGAAACGGTACATCCTGGACATGGTGCCTCCAAACACTGACACACACACACACACACACCTTAGAATACTCTTCTCAAACACATTCACATATGAACACTGTTCACTGTCAAACTCTTCCAAACAAACATTAAACCAATGAGTTAAGAATCATCTCTGCAAATACAACAACACACGTGGTGCTAACACCTTCACGCTGGCCACACCTGTGCAGGCTCACCGCTGACCACTCCCCAGTCCTAAAATCTTTTTATGGGAGAGATCGATTATATATTATATTATCTACGGAAATTGATCCCACACATCCTTGAGGTTTTCAACTGGGAATCAAAATAAAAAAATATAATTGCTTTATCCATAACAAGATCTATCAACAAAAGCAGAGACATACAAGAGCCAGGGCTGTTTCAATGTCTCCCAAGCACATCCCTCCAGCTGGGGGCTTCTGTTACAGAACAGGATAATTGTTCCTGACACAACGCTATGTCGGCTGTGATCGACCACTGGGTGGCTTCTACACAGCTGCTTAACGGAGGAAGTTAAAGGTGCAGCACACCAAACAGACGGAGACTATTTGAATGAGCCACGATAGAAAGAGGCAGTGAAGTAGAAAGGAGATCTAACTCGACAGCCTTTGGAATCATAATAATAATAATAATAATAATAATCTCATCCAGTCTCTATACATAAATGCATGCTTACTTCCTTCTGCCATTTCCATGAGATAAATATAGTACCAGATCAAACATGCTTGGCTAGGTGAAAGGACGTGCTCCTCTACACAGATGTGTCCTACCCAGTCGTATAAGATCTGTAACTTCACCACAAAACAAATGAGTAAAATATATCATGCCAGCACCCAACCCAGGAGAAAATCCTCTGGGGCGGTTAATGTATAATTAATCAGTAGTCGTGTGTAGACCTGAGTCATTTCCTTCCTCCAGCAAATCGTGAACCTGTGGGGCCAGCCCTTTTCCAGAGTGGTGTGTTGGTCGTACCTGAGGTCAGTAGGGGGTCTCTGCATAGAGACGCATACTTGGCTCTCACTCCCATGGACTCTGTCAGGCTCTCATCGACCGGGAGGACAGTCTGTCCAAACGCAGAGAGAGAGTGTTGCTAGATATGCAGACATACACACACAATGCTTACATCTTCACCGGCACAGACTAGCTCCAGTCATAACAACATAGAAACAAAAGGTAAAGGGTATTAGATATGCATGCGTAAAATCCACTAGAACACCACACACAAATGGTGTTCAGAATATTACCTACATAGAAACATCAACTTAAGTTGATGACATACACATAAGCGCACACACTTGCAACACACACCCTTCCGTGGACGGTGTCCGGGAGGCGGGCCATGGGTGTCCTCTGGTCCCTCTTCTCCTCCATCTGCCAGGCCGCCACACCGATGCTCCCCACGTGGAGGTTCTCAGCTGACCTGTCACAGGGAACATCCCCCACAGTAAGTGGGTCCAAACAAAGATGGAGAGACACGGATACTTCAAACTTGACACATTGAAACGTATCTCAAACTCATGATCAGGCATAGCCACACTACCAACAGTTGTGGTCAAAAGTTTTGAGAATGACAAGTATTGGTTTTCACAAAGTTTGCTGCTTCAGTGTTTTCAGATATTTTTGTCAGATGTTACTATGGTATACTGAAGTATAATTACAAGCATTTCATAAGTGTCAAAGGCTTATATTGGCAATTACATTAAGTTCATGCAAAGAGTCAATATTTGCAGTGTTGACCCTTCTTTTTCAAGAACTCTGCAATACGCCCTGGCATGCTGTCAATTAACTCCTGGGCCACATCCTGACTGATGGCAGCCCATTCTCGCATAATCAATGCTTGGAGTTTGTGGGGTTTTGTTTGTCCACCCACCTCTTGAGGATTGACCACAAATTCTCAATGGGATTAAGGTCTGGGGAGTTTCCTGGCCATGGACCCAAAATGTCGATGTTGTGTTCCCCGAGCCACTTAGTTATCACTTTTGCCTTATGGCAAGGTGCTCCATTATGCTGGAAAAGGCATTGTTCGTCACCAAACTGTTGTTGGATGGTTGGGAGAAGTTGCTCTCGGAGGATGTTTTGGTACCATTCTTTATTCATGGCTGTGTTTTTGGGCAAAATTGTGAGTGAGCCCACTCCCTTGGCTGAGAAGCAACCCCACACATGAATGGTCTCAAGATGCTTTACTGTTGGCATGACACAGGACTGATGGTAGCGCTCACCTTTTCTTCTCCGGACAAGTTTTTTTCCGGATGCCCCAAACAATCGGAGAGGGGATTCATCAGAGAAAATGACTTTACCCCAGTCCTCAGCAGTCCAATTCCTGTACCTTTTGCAGAATATCAGTCCGTCTCTGATGTTTTTCCTGGAGAGAAGGGGCTTCTTTGCTGCTCTTCTTGACACCAGGCCATCCTCCAAAAGTCTTCGCCTCACTGTGCATGCAGATGCACTCACACCTGCCTGCTGCCATTCCTGAGCAAGCTCAGCACTGTTAGTGCTCCAATCCTGCAGCTGAATCAACTTTAGGAGACGATCCTGGCGCTTCTTGGGCGCCCTGAAACCTTCTCCACAACCATTGAACCTCTCGCCTTCCAGTTCTTGATGATCCGATAAATGGTTGATGTAGGTGCAATCCTACCAGCAGCAATATCCTTGCCTGTGAAGCCCTTTTTGTGCAACGCAATGATGACTGCGCGTGTTTCCTTGCAGGTAACAATGGTTAACTGAGGTAGAACAATGACTTCAAGCACCACCCTCCCTTTAAAGCTTCCAGTCTGTAATTCTAACTCAATCAGCATGACAGAGTGATCTCCAGTCTTGTCCTCGTCAACACTCACCTGTGTTAACGAGACAATCACTGACATGATGTCAGCTGGTCCTTTTGTGGCAGGGCTGAAATGCAGTCGAAATGTTTTTGGGGGATTAAGTTCATTTTCATTGCAAAGAGGGACTTTGCAATTAATTGCAATTCATCTGATCACTCTTCATAACATTCTGGAGTATATGCAAATTGCCATAATAAAAACTGAGGCAGCAGACTTTGTGAATTCTCAATACATTTGACCACAACTGTATATCTCCTCGATCGATTACCGAGAGACGACAGAGAGATGCTGCATCTTCAATCAAATGCAATCGAGTCCGACGGCTAGAGGGAAAATGTAGATGATGTGACGGTGTGTGCCGTTCGATTGGCTGCGGGAGTCATACCTTAGGTTCAGGTGTAGCCTGTGGTTCCTTTCCTGAAGCAGCTCCTTGACAGGGAACAGTGCCGAACCAAGCAGATACATCTGGAGGAAAGAAGAGAAAAGAAGCAATACGTTTAAAAGAAGATTTTTTTTTTTATGGCAGCAGTAAAGAGGAAATTACCTTCAAAACGAATGAAACAAATAAAGAGGAAAAAATAGGAATCAGGATTTAGTAAACAAAATGAAGAAAGAGGTTTTCCCAAAAGAACCTTATAGAATCCAAACCCTCATAGACAACAACAGCAGCAAGGAGTTTGAATGACGTTCTTGGCCTGTCTGAGAATGCAGCAGGGCTAAGGAGATGGGGAAGCGGCCGTCTAGCTTGGTGACTGACCGTGCCCTGCGAGCGGTCTTTGACGTCATACACTGACAGTTTGAGCTGCGTCTGCTGGTTGATGTACGAGTCCTGGAAGAAGGCGATGCTGCTCAAGAAGATGGGGTTGTTGGTGCCCTGATAGGAAAACCAATATGGCAACCGATTAGGCCAGGTCTGTTCACATCCTTAGTGAATGTAGATATTTGTACTGGTAAGCCAGTAGAGACAAAGGGAAGGATTAACAAATATGTCATTAAGGGTTTTAGGCAAACATTGATTTTGAATAGTGATACAAACTTGGCTAAAAAGGAGAAGGAAGGGAATTCATGTCATACTTTTATACTACTGTTATGGCAATGTGTACGACATATGTTATCCACTACAAAGGAAATGCAGTAATTGAGCCAAGAGCCAAATAGGTGTAAATATATTTCACTCTTTTGTCCCAAAAAACATAAACCAAATAAAGCACTGATAGTAGGTAGGAAGGAAGGATGCAAAGGCAGCTGATAGGAGAGAAGGCTCAAAGGAATATTGAAAACACAGGAAGTACAAAGAGAAGTAGGAAATGAAAAGCAGGTAAGGGTGAACGCTAGGGTAGCAAGGGCTGAGTGGTTGGCGTCCCGGTCCCACCTCTATGATCTCCGTCTGGGCGTGCTTGGTCCAGAAGGCCTGCGGAGGCGTGGTGCAGCTCACCGCCACAAAGCTGTTGGGCTTCCGCTCCAACGCTGGGGTCACCAGGTCTGTACAGGCTGGGGAGAAGGGAAACAATGGTCATATCAAACTCTTCAACAGACAAACACACTGGGACGCACACACAAGCATCCGAGTAGGAAAACACAACAACACACAATGGAGTACTCACCCACGCTGAACTCTAGTACTGGCTCGTCTGGGTCCTGGCTGTTTCCTGTGGAACACCCCACATACAACACCGTTTGACATATACGTTTCACAATGCCACACTAACAGTAGACCTTTACTACACCATACAGGACCATAAGGTTCACTGGGTCTACAAGAGATCAGAGTTCTATGCAAATTCTCAATTTGTCTACATTTTTCAAGGGAAGATAACTAATCGTTCAATAGTGTCCATTAATATATAAATTGGTAAATACATATTTCAAGTTTAAAAGATAAACTTCCCAGTCACAGCTGGCATTGAATGTACAGTCCATCTTTTTTCTTTGGCCCTTCAAGTTCACCAGCAGCAGGGGCAGAGTACAGAGCAGTCTCTGTGCAACAAAGGCAGTTGGTTTCAGTTGTTCCCCTCACCTGCCAGCGCCAGGCCGATCATCTCAGAGGACAGCTCAAATGTGTTAGCCCGGTACACCGACCACGGCCGCTGCTGCCTGGAGCTCCGCTCTCGCCCCGCCATCCTGGCCCTCTTCGAAGGGTGGAGGGAGGAGAGGGGGCGGGAACACGTGCACACACACCTCTTCTTACCTGCTCGGAGACAGTGGCCCCTCACACACCGCCGTATGACGTGGCCCCGTTTTGGAGTAGCTCCCACCTAATGGCCAGTCTGATAGAGAAAGACAGAATAAAAAAAGAGGCCGTCTCTTCAATTTGTAGATGATAACAATAGGCTGCTAAAGCAAAACATCATACACTAGTACTCAACGCAATGGTGATTTTACCCAACCCATTTGAATTGAAACTGTGAAAAAAGCACACTTCGAGATCATTCTCTAAAACAGGTCAGTACGGTCATAGATGATTTGCCGCTAGCTTTGGATATGTATGTCCATCCCACCAGGCTACACATAGCACTGCCCCACCATTTCTGATCAGCTTTCCCTAAGTACTTCAGTCCGTCCCTTCTCTCTCTCTTTCTTGTTCACTGGGCAGCGCTCACATTTCACTTTTGGTGCAGAGACAACTGCAGAACATGGAGGAGGCGGGATTCTCCCAACATCCTCTGGTCCACATTCCCACAGAGAGACGTCGAGAGTTGAAGGGAAAGACAGAGAGAAGAACCGAGGGAAAAGGCGGGGATGAAAGATGAAGACAGGATGGAGAGAATGAAAAGTTCAGGAGAGAGCAGGGAGAAAGAGGCAGAGCAAGTGTGGAAAGAGAGTGGCGACAGAAGGAGCAGGGAGAGAGAGAGAGAGAGAGAGAGAGAGAAAGAGAGAGAGGAAATGAGAGTGTGCGTGTGTGAGAGCGAGAGAGGAGAGAGAGAGAGAGAGAGAGAGAGAGAGAGAGAGAGAGAAAAGAGAACAAGCAGCACGTGTTGGTGAGCATGCCGTGAACAGTCGCCATCACTCCTCTCAACCCCCTGCATCCCTAGAGGGAACTGCTGCTCCTGCCCTCAACCACGGCATGCCACACCATCGGCTCGGCGCGTGTGTTTCTGTAGGGCATATGGCGAAACATGTTCCAGTACAAATGTAGGCCTCTCTGTGTAGGATGTGTGTGCGTGTGTGTGTGTGTGTGTGTGTGTGTGTGTGTGCGCGTCTACAGAACGAGTCTTTCATTTCCTGATTTATTCATCAAACGTGAAAAACACTCGCCGCTCTCTGACTGGATGTTCTATGGGAACTAGGAACAAACAGAGGAGAGGCAGTAGATTTCTGCATTACTCTGAGCTGCTGAGGAGGACGGGATTCAACGCTCTCTGTGAAATAGATGTTACTCAGCGTTTCGTCCCGGTGCCAAAATGCTCATCAGCAACAACTTGGTTGCAATCCTGCTTACAGAAGCTAGCAACTTCCCTTAATCAAAGCTAAATGCTGTTGTTACTATTGTTCTTCTCTTCCTCTTGTGCCTAACCCCTGATACCAGCACCCTGGGGTACAGTGGATGTCTCCCTGAGGCCTATGGGCTCCTTGCTAAGCCGGTCTTGCTGCTCCACATTGAAAACGAGCAATTACCCCATTTCCACGGAGGCTGCCGGCTCGGGCTAATACGATGGCTCAAATAGCAGTGCTGTGGTCCACTTCTGTCTCTCCAAAACACACATTTTAAAGCAATCAAATTTGTTCCAAATTAAACGTTTTCTATAAGAAATAGCTTATCTATCAGTCCGTTGTTACATAAAAACGTAAATGAGTTACCGCCACAGAACATTTGCATACAAAAGGAGGCCTTAACAAAGATTTAACTGGTGATCTAGGTAAAGGTTCTCAATGGGCACTGTATTTCTATCGAATGTGGGCCACTTCTGTGGCTAAACTGGCACTTTTAAATAGGTCTTGTAGCCCACTTCCTCAAGCTCAGCAAGAGAACATGTGGCTCCTTTAGAAAGAAAGATCCTTCCAGACCTCATTTTATATTACCAATACACCTTATATGATTCAGAACATTATAGTACATATAACACAAGATTACACTATTATAACCTATAGTCAGTCTTATTTTTCCATTGTGTGAAGACCCATCCCTTGACATATTTAGCATATCTAGCACTGTTCTGGGCAGCCTGATGGGGGAAACCAGCGGCACCTTCCTTTGCCCTGACCATCTCCATGGTAACTAACGACCGTGATCTATGTTCCGTTCTATCAGGCACCAGCGTGGAGAGTCAAAAACGAACTTGTCGCGCTTAAACGACTGTGGTATGTGGTTGGTTACTGTCGAGCAGTCTATTAGTCTTAACGTGGGCAAAGTCCTGAGAGTGGCCAGGAGGCTTATTACTAGCCTCACCAATTAACACAATCTAATTCCTATTGAACCCAGGACACATTGCTAGATAATGGGCTTTTCAAATGGACACTTTGGGATACAACATTAAGAGCATTGATCACAGAAATGAAATGTAGTTTTTGGTTAACTATCAACAATCATTAAATAAGCTCACCCCGTATTTTGATCCCGCTATCAAACATCTATCTCCATGCTGATCTAAAACTACAGGGAATTCCTGGGTCCCCTTGGCCTACTATATCAAACCCAAGCCTGAGAAAGATGGGCTTTGAAAGGACACAAAGATGAGAAGAGGAGAGCTGGTCTTCCTTTGGCAAGGGTTGCGTTTGCGGCGTGGGCTGGGTGCGGTGAGGAGGAGAGCACATTGTGTGCAGTGCCACTGCAAGGCCCCAGAGGAATAGCCTGCAGCCTGATTTAGATACATACCTGAGGGGCTGTGATACCCTTCAGGCTGGCACAACCATCAGCCAAGGTTTCATGAGACAAAGTGTGTGTGTGTGTGTGTGTGTGTGTGTGTTCTACTTAGTCTATCTAGCCTAATCAGGGAGAGATTCTAGCAAAGGGAACCAATCGATGCCAAGCAGCAAGGCTCTAAAAAAAACCTCTGCAAATCAACGTGATTGGAAGCCCTTGGGGCTCGGAGCTGTGACTGTACCGAGAGCTGGAAGAAGATGATACAACCTTGCCCTGCACTTACCCACTTTTTGGACTCACTTTTCTAATCCCAACACCAGTTTGGTGTGCGAGCATGCACTGTTAGGGCACAGTTTCTTGATGCAATCAAAAATCGTGGGGGTTGCCATTGTGGCTGGGTGCAGTGACCTGGGACTGCACATCCCTGCTTACGATTGGGTTTATGCATGGAACTCACTCTACCCTATGGCTAGCAGAAAACGGGCTGAATTCACTGAGTTCCAAATATAGCCTTGGCCTGTTTGAGGGTCGACCCTGTGGATTTGAGCATCACATGAACTGGGGCACATGTGGAGGTCTCGGAACTTTCACAGCATCAACCAGGCCCCGCTATTCTAATCCTTCACTGGAGCTTTCCCTGTCCAGGCAAGTCTTTTACTGGGGCTCCTGACACAGCGCCTCCCATATTAGTATAGCTTGTGCTGTGCAATTAGTAGTTTGCACGAGGGATTACTTGGATTAGGCTTTCATCCTTAGTGAGATTTGAGATGGCCTAAAGAACGAAACCTCGGGGCTTGACTCACTCATTTACTCATTTAGGGAGGACAATGGCAAAAATGGTAGTGTGTGGCCACTGCCTTCCCCAGATGATAGGGGAACTGGCAGAGGACAAGAACTTTCACTTCCCGGGTTTTTTGCTGTCTCAAGCTGCAACAAATGACCCGCAGACGCCTCAGATCCTCCTGCACTGGGACAACCAAAACCGAGTGTTTGGATTGAATAGACCCATTTCTTTTGGAACAACTAGGGCTTGTGACTTCTGTACCTTTACTCAAGCTTTCTTTCCTCTGCCTGTTTCGAGTTACTTTGTGTGTCCATCTACAGAGATCCTTGCGTTTCAAACAGACAAGCTTTTGTTCAAGGGTGTCTGGAAAAAAGACGTACCCTTCTGTTTTCGGGTCCAACCGGGGCAACGCGAGGAAGAGGGAGAGAGCAGTCATAATGACCATATAAGGAAAAAAAATGATTTTTGCAGACAACTTTCTGGCAAGTGTCCTTTCCCCAGAGCAGACGAGGCGTCACCGGGCAGATAGCACCTCAGCTCCCACTCAGTCCAGATAGGAAAAACGGATAAAAAAAAAAAATCATGGCTCGATCTCAACCTTACAGCCTATGGCGCTCATTTAATCCTTCGCCTCGTGATTTCCGAGTAACAACTAGAATGGGTGGAATGAGTAGGCTAATTGCCATGCTTGATCCATGCTATCCGATGCTCTGGAGTCACTGATGGAGGTGAAGAGGCATGTGACACGGCATCCTGGCCTTATCAAACATGCCTCCCTAGTTGACAGTTTGTGCAACTTTCCATTGGTCTGTCTAGCTGTAACTTTTGCACTTTCAGCCCACGCCGGTCTGTTTATAGCGGCTGGCTTCTCTAAGCATACTTATCTCAATATCATAACAGCTGGATTATGTACAAGGTAAACATCGTTTCACGACCCACGTCTCGGTTTCAGCACAAACTTTGCATCTTTCATCTGAGTAAAAAAAGGGAGGGTTGTTTGGGAATTGTTGAGACTTCTCTGTATTTGGACAGATACTATGATGTGTTAATACAAAGTCAGGCAAGAGTTTGAACTGATTAACTTAAGACTGGGTTTAACTGACCTTTCAGCCAATCATCTACTGTCTTCAGAACAAAAGCCTTATTCTGAGATATATATAGCCTGACTATTAATATGCAAGGTTTAATTTAAGGGTTCCTTTGAAAGGGGTGGTTCAGCCAAATTCTCCATCCATTTCAGATGACATCTCGATAGAAGTGACTAAAGGTGCGTCCGTATACATCCTTCTGCCTGTCTCCAAAAGACAAATCACAACCCTCTTCCTGTCAGTGCCATTGTTGACATTTGGGACGGGATGCGACTGTTGACCGGCTCGCTCGTGGTGTTTACTACGTCCTCGCACTCTCCGGCAGCAAGGTCTGCGGTCGTGGTGACACAACGTTGTCGCTTCCTGCCACCAAGACATGTCTCTGTCTCTGTCTCTGTCTCTGTCTCTGTCTCTGTCTCTGTCTCTGTCTCTGTCTCTGTCTCTGTCTCTGTCTCTGTCTCTGTCTCTGTCTCTGTCTCTGTCTCTGTCTCTGTCTCTGTCTCTGTCTCTGTCTCTGTCTCTGTCTCTGTCTCTGTCTCTGTCTCTGTCTCTGTCTCTGTCTCTGTCTCTGTCTCTGTCTCTGTCTCTGTCTCTGTCTCTGTCTCTGTCTCTGTCTCTGTCTCTGTCTCTGTCTCTGTCTCTGTCTCTGTCTCTGTCATCATGCCATGGCTACATCTTTTGACTAATGTAGCAAAGCAGTGGATGTCTACTCACTAGAGGTGGGGAGGGCTATTACAGGAGGTGATTGATGCCAGCTGATCCAGGAAGTCAACACAGGAGAGAGGGGGGTACTGGATGGGTCAGCCTTTTCCCTTAGGGCCTAAGTGGGGAGACAAACAAACAGGACACAATCTGATGACTATAGGTCAAAATAAGCTCTTTCGATAGCAGATTTTTATATAGGCCTGATTGATATTATTCTATTAATCTATTAGGCAAAGTCCAACATTTCTTTCCAATTTTACTACGAGCAAGATAAACCATACGATTCCTACATGTTCAGTATACTGTAACGGCTTCATTGTCCTTTTGCAAGAGAGTCAAATTACTTAATGGCCCTAATAGTCCCCAATTTAACATTCATTTGACAAATCCTTGAATCGTGAACTTTGTGCAGAGTTCTGCACTGTATAGTTTTGAAGTGTTCAAGCACACAGGACTGCCTAATGTCCCAGCATGAAACCACAGAGCCGTGGAACTCTTTTGGGAAACTTGGTTGGGCACCATAGAGCGTGTGTGTGAACGTGTGAACGCCAGAGAAAGGGTTAGGAAACTAATGAGGAAAATGGTAAATGAGATTCTACAACACATTGACAAATGTGCATTGTTTATATAGCGCTTTTCCAAACACAAAGCACTAAAGGGTAAGAGTGAAAGATGAGGGCGTGCATGTGCAAGTGCAGGAGCAAGATTTAGTAAGTGAGTTTGAGAAGGAGGAGAGTCCATGTGTTTATGCCGTACTGGGCATGGGCCTGTTAGAAAAGCAGTCGTCCATAATAGCTCTCCAGATGGCCCAGGCTGTA
Source organism: Aplochiton taeniatus (assembly GCA_017639675.1). Classification (NCBI taxonomy): domain Eukaryota; kingdom Metazoa; phylum Chordata; class Actinopteri; order Galaxiiformes; family Galaxiidae; genus Aplochiton; species Aplochiton taeniatus. The sequence goes on from CM030191.1 coordinate 5,450,102, forward strand.
GCGTGCTCACACAAACACACACACACACGATCGATGAGTCGGAGCCACACATTCTCTCTTTTCAGACACACCGCAGGGGAACAAATTCTGTGTGTGGGTTTCCTGGTGTTTGCATGTGTGTGTGTGTGTGTTTGAGCAACTGTATTTGAAGTCCTCAATAGAGCAAATTAGAATAGAGAATGAATAATTGCTTTAGAAGTTGGACCGGAGCAGCTGTATCCTTTTTAGATGAAAATGAGGACGGCTTGTCCAGCAGCAACAATGGTTTATAGTTTGGCCCACAAACAAACAGCTCTACAATAACAAATCCAGCCCTACTTTGTAAGTCTTTTGAAGTCTTATTCCATCTCCCATTTCAGTTCACCGTGGGCCACAGACAGCAATGGCCAGTTTGTTACGTGGTTCACAGGGTCCAAATAATTTCTTCTTAGCCACAAGCTGATGAAACAGAAGTTGCCGGTCACTTAAAAGGTGAGAAGTTTGCCTCCCTGTTGAGCACAGAAAGCACAAAGCCCAGGAAGTGTATGAGCACTGTGTGTTTTGGACAGGACCCTACGCAGCAGCATCGTCAGCATGCCACAGGGAGAGCAGCGTCCGCAGCCACGACGACCAGGAAGAAACCATCTTCGATTGTGGACGCCGATTGGCCAGTGGTGGCGATGACATAATCCCGAGTTAAAGGAAAAGTTCACTCCTTCATCTGGCCCCACACTGACACGCTCCTGCACTCAACCGCAGACCAATAACAGCTATGACTCAGACGTATGCCCACAGATCATAGTCTGCGGCTCTGCTGAACACCATCATTATAGCTTGAATTACGGCACGTCGTCAATGTACAATACATTTTATGTATAATACATTTTTATATATAGTGTCTGCAGTATATGCATGGGATTTTTGTCTTATATTACTGATACATATTGTGTGGGTTTGCAAATGGCTATGCACTCCAATGCATACACTTCAGACAAAACTGAAAGAGAAAAAGAGAGAAAAAGAGAAACAGACACAGCGCTCATGCTCCCACAGGAGCCATGGAGGCAAGAGGCGTATAACCCCGAGGTACAGCAGGCACCAGAGATATCAGAAGTGGGTGGCTGGAGACTGGTGTAAATTCCCCTGACACTGGCGTTCTATAAAAGAGAAGAAAGCAGCCGAGCTCTCCCACAGTAAGGAACGGGGTTATCCAGAGCAACAGGCGGAGAATACAGAGAACATATTCATAGATGAACTTACAGCAGGTTACCTACTGTAGAAGATCCTCAGTTAATTAAATAGGCCAGCTTAACGGGCCAATCTGTCTTGGAAAAATGTATCACTTGTGTGAAAGATGCATATTTTTCTTATTTTCCTAACAATATCTAAGACAAGAGTTGGGTATGCTGTCATTCAAGACAACAGTTTAGTCTGGATTATGCCGGCTTTGATTCACCTACTGGGTCCTCAGAATAGATGCAAACAGAGTGAAGCTGGGTGATGTGGCACCATGACGAATCATCTCCGGAAGGCTACATGTGACTCATGCAGTTCAAGCAAACAGCTGAGTTGACGGATTGACTAAAAGACTCAAACCACGACAAAGTGAGAACCCCAATGATAACAACATCCACTGCACAGATAACGGGCTCGTGAGCTCTCGTGCAACCCCTTCAACTGTCAAGAAGTCAGTCGGCGTAGTACCCAGTGAGCTAGTCAGAACAAAGGCCACCAAGAACATGGCACAATGCTAGAACCACCATGAAAAAAATATAGGACTCTATAAAAAGAGAGACAACAAATTCTTCACACAAAAAGTGCGGTCTGCAGCACCAACAAGCCTGACCCCTTTAAAATAATCAAATTCTACACAATGCAGCTTGCGGGCAAGCGTACATGCTTCCGCTACGTTCTGCCACTGGTCCACATAAGGGACCTAACGGCCAGTCCTCTGTGGCTCATCTCCGGCTAGACACCATGCCCAAGGTAACCTAACGCCACCCGTCTTGAATTACAGGAGATTTCATCAAATCAAAAGGTTGACATTCGGGATAATATAGTAGTTATAGCAGTCCATAATATAATAGCAGTCCATCCTCATACCTTCCGTTTCTCTTCTTGGTGAAAGGGTTGTTCCCCACCCACTTGCCTGCCTGTCTGTCTCTCTGGGGGGGCGGCGACGCATGTAAACAAACCCACACGCAGCTCCGCACAGTCACGAGGCCGGGCTGCAGCTGCGTGTCGTTGGCTCGCTCGCCCCCCTGGCTCTCCTCCGCACGCTGACATCTCTCTCTCTCTCTCTCTCTCTCTCTCTCTCTCTCTCTCTCTCTCTCTCTCTCTCTCTCTCTCTCTCTCTCTCTCTCTCTCTCTCTCTCTCTCTCTCTCTCTCTCTCTCTCTCTCTCTCTCTCTCTCTCTCTCTCTCTCTCTCTCTCTATCACTCTATCACTCCCGCTGTCTGGTTATTAATGCTCCCTTGCGTCAAATGCTCGCTGACGATTTTGTTTTCCCCCCGACTGTTCTCCTCGCGCTCTCCCCCCAGATCTCCCTTGCCCCCCCCCCCCCCCCCGTTTCATTCCTACAGTCTTTCTGTCTCTCTCTTCCTCCTGGCACTGCAGCATTGCTAAGTGCAGCTAATCGATAGCGGACGGTCTTGGTGGTCTCTAGCTGAAAAGCTGTGGCTCAGCCGGCACACTGGGGGACGGATACGGCGTGGGACTGAGACGCACTGGTGCAGAATTCCCGCTTTAACGGCCTCCAGTTGCCGTCGTTCTTAAGCTCTCAAAGCAAGGCATAATCAATGGTGTTAAAGCTGATTACCTTTCCATTTAAATACTATACACTTAACATAACTGACATATTCCAAAAACAGAAGCAGTGGGAGGGGGTCCTTACGTGTTCCAAATACTGCGCAGGTAGATGTAGGCTTTCCAGCTATTTTAGTTTATTTGATCCCCTTAGATCGGCACTTGGAATAGTTTTCAATCTAAGAGGTTGCTAACGATGACAACAAGCCTGTAGTAATTTGCTAAAGGCTATAGGAAAACTGTTAATAAACGGCAAATCGAGAGCATATGACAAGCCACAATGATCCATTACTAACAAACTAAATTCACAAACCTTGATGTTACCAAAGCAATAGTCTATGCAGGTCTTTGAAAACAATACCAAACTACGTGAAACTAGACTAGGTGCCAGTACCTAAAATAAAGGTACTTTAGCAGTACTAGCCTGTACTGCTTTTCATGTCCAAAAGAGATGATAAAAAAGCCCAAGTCAACTTCACCAAGTGCATTTCCAGAACGATTTGCTGGCTCCCTCACGTTGCCAGACATGCTCTCCATCTATTTCTAAAGGGATCCTGTCTTTAGCCACTTCATCCAAGCAACCACACACACGCAAACAAAAGCACAGGTTTCACTTTTCTGTGGATCCATGTTGTTCACTTACCCCTGCACACATTAATAATGGAATGGCCGTTACGTAAGGCTGAGCTGTTGAGGGAAGCACCCCCCAATACAACGCACCTCACTGACAGCAAAACAGATCCCTATCTCAATCAGATAGCTCACTTTGAATGGCTTCCCGCCAAGAATTATTGTCTCTGGGATCCGTGTGGGAACAGCCAGGACTCGGCCGGTGATTCAGAGAGACGACTACTACCAAAACTGGAGCAGGATGGGCCCAGTTTGGCATGAGGAATGTTGTTGAATTGGTGAGAACACAATGTGTGGGCATGGAGCAGAAACTTCTGGTGATACTGAACAGCTTAGCGAGTGCACGTGTATGGGAGGAGAGAGGGGTAGGACGTAGTGGGCAGCCCTCGGATGGAAACTTCATCTAGTGGAATTGTGGCAGTGGGATGCAGATTTGCTCATTTAAAGTGTCATAGAGAGGAGCGAGCGACACTGAGAGAGAGTGAAACACACACACAGAGAGAGAGAGAGAGAGAGAGAGAGAGAGAGAATATTTGAGTAAACATTTTTAACTGACGGGAAGCGATGGATCAACAGACTCAACCTTCAGGTTCAGGTTCAGGTTACTTTATTTGTACCCGTAGGTAGGTTTGTAAGATTTGCTTGTGGGAGAGATGGATGAATCAGACAACTAGCACTTGATCAAGGGGCACAGCACACATAATGGAAAGCAGTGAATTAAATCTAAATTGTGGTGGTCAATAACTGATCATCTCATCCGGTCATCATCTTGCTTCACAAGTCGGCCTGGTTAGATATCATTGCCAAACTACAACGTTTCAGAGCAGTTAAAAGATCCTCATGAGTAGCCTCCTCTTTCCACTCCATTCTATGTGCACACCCCGGGCCCCCTTCCTCACTGTAAATGTCCCGTAAATCAATGTGCTGACCTTGGCTCTGGCAGCAGCAACTAAAGACAGCAGGTATGATGCTTCAAGGAAGGCACCACCAAGCTTGCCTGCACCAAAAGACACAGTGGGCGGCTGAAGGTTGATCAGTGGGATTGGACCACATAACTTGCACGAATTTCACACACACACACACACACACACACACACACACACACACACGCACACGCTTCTCCTATTGCTGGCCATACCAATAAGCAGACACATGACTGCACATCTTAGTATGGGTTTAAGCTCACAAGGTACCAGATCGGCAAGGGCTATGAGCACTGGTCAACTGCACCACTTCCTAACATGGTTTCTTAACAGCAGCATTCGCTTCACCAAAACCAAGCCTTTGAAATGAGCAGACATCATTCATTATCTCCAGCGACAGTAAATCTCTTCAATTTTAAGTCAAATGTTTATGAATCTGTTCTGAAAAAAGTTAGGCTAACGTACATCCTGATTAATTATTTCATAAGGGAAACTTTGTTCTATTGTACAACATTCTATTTCACGGTCTACTCTTACAGCGCTTACGTAACAGTGTTTTAATGTATGTGTTTAGGGTGCAAAGTAGCTGGGCTTTCCCCCAAGTTGTAGCCAGCTAACTTATTTGTGTAGCGTTAGCTTAATTAGTAAACAATGAACAAATTAGCTTTGCTCGCCAGCTTCTAAGACCAATTCCAGAACGAAATGGATAAGCCATGACAGTACACAACAATAGTGAAACTACTCACATATTTCTGAGTCGTGCGATATCAATCCATTGCGAAGATTTACCAATATGCTGTTAGCTGGACGTTCTAGTATGCTACATGTTCTAAGTGCCCTCGCACTCAATTCATTGCTTTCTCGACTCGCCCTGCCTCCTTCTTCTTGACACGCTGGTCATGTGACATAGACTGCTTCCCAGGCACTCGTGCTTATCTTGACCAATTCACCTATTTCTCCATCTATCTCACATGAAAAATACGTAATTTTATGTTTATCAAAATCATTTATTTCATTTAACAAGGCAAAAAAAATGACAATGCCATACGGTATTTATTAGCATTGATGCTTCTAGGTTGTCCGCACTATAAGCCAATGCACTCTAAAACAGTCTTGCAAAATCTACAGTTTAAGTCACGCATTACTTGCAAGTTTTCGGAGACAAACTTTCCATATCTGGGGTTTTCAAACGCCAACTCGATAAATATGTATGTACCGCCACTAGGTGGGCAGACTGTGTTATACCACTTTACACTGAAAATGAAGCCTTGCTTCTTTAATGTACCTGTATTTTATTTATTTTATTATTTATTTATTTATTTATACAGGGTAACTGACTGAGACTAGGTCTCTTTTCAAGCAGTACCCTGTTAAAGGCAGAACAATAAATTAAAACAACTGAACAATCATGAATGAAATAAAATTAATACAAATGAACAAAAGAAATAAAATTAATGAATGCGAAATAAATAAATAAAAATTCTAATAAGCAGATAATAAAAACTGGAGTATAGAGTCGAGTTTATTGTCACGATTTCAAAATCTATGTATACTAACAGCAGTGACTGAAACAAAGGCCTCCATAGTTGATGAATAGATATTTTCCTACTGTCAAACCACATTCATAAAGCGAAGTTTTTCATAAATTATCTGTCTGCAGCTGATCATTATCCTATATTGTAGCTTGTGTATAACAAGAACAAGATATTAAGCATCCGTTGCTTTGTAGTCAAAGAATGAATGGCTTGTTCTAGACCAGAGAGCATATCTCCAAGCTTTTAGTCATAAAATTACAATTAGACATGGCACACTACACCAGACATCTGAATATTGTATATTATCGTTCTGTAAGAAATAGTGTAGGCCGAGTACTTACTCTAATATCAATAATAGTTATATAAACATAGCATCATGGCTTTATGTAGGTCATTAAGAATTAATCTTCCTGTTGACCTTCCTAGACTTCCAACACTTACGAGCATTGTTTGCCTCACAAAAGCAAGCTGATTCATTCTTTTCTATAATGTGTACCCATTGTACCCACAAATAAGAACACATTTACACAAAAACACATGAAACAGAATGCTATTTGAAACTGCATGTGCTGTATTCAAATGAAACGTGTTAGCTTCTGAGATGGGATCACTAACATGTCATAATGACCTCAATCATCTGAACAAGAAAGATCTTTCTGCTATCTAGCTTATCAAAGCAGATACATTGTGGAATCACTTTCTAGCTTGCTCTCTTCTCAGTGCTTTTACAAGGTTCCATTGTAAGAAAAGAAACAAAAAAAAAAGACTGCCCACACACAGCGTCTGTCGTTTCCTCACCATGTTATTCAGAATGTTGAAACGAGAGCACATTTTTTTTCAAATTTTTCCGCGAGTCGAAAATGTCAATTTGTTATTGTCTCCCAAATATGCTCCTACCTCACTTCCTCCTGGCTGTGTCTTAACCATTTCAGCAATGTGCGTTTGCCTCTTTGCCGGGCACTTTCTCACAAGGCATTTGGATTGTTATTATTTCCAGAGTGGTTGCATTGGGCCGCAGAAAGTCACTAACGATGACTGTAATACAAAAATGTGTATTATTTATTGGGCATTGCTTTGCACAAAATAGCACACTAAATTCAAGTTTATACCTCCAAGATAAGTTATTTGAATGCAATATTAATTGGTACATAATTAGTTAGTTAATAATAATTTGTTGTTCTGTTAATATTTGCATGTGTGTGTTTGTGTGTGTACTATGTGTTTTCAGATGTGGCAAAGATACATCTACCCCTGGACTTGACTTTTCCCATTGGGCTTTGTAAGGATAAAAATATCACACGGTAATTAAAGATGGGACATTTTTACACAGAATAACCTTGGTGTGAAATTAACCACAGGGAAAAGGAGAAAAGAAGATAAAAGATAAAAGTGCTAATAATTCCTGCAGAACTCCATTTGGATTTACACAAAACAAAAATTGCATACATCTTTGAATTGAATGAATGCCCTTTTTAGACTGTTTATATTTCTTTTCAACCATCCTTTGTCTCTCTGGCCTTGTTTAGCATTCATTCCTCAAAACCATTCCCTGACATCTAGTTATCAAAATAATTAGATATGATGAAGTGTTGAAATCTCATCGAGCCAAGAGCCATTTAGGACCAACACACCAGACTCCTTATAATGCATGTTGACCAGAGCAGCAATTAGGGATTTGTTTATCAAATATGTATATATGACTGTTACATATTTAATGCGGAGAAATGGACAGTAATGCACGTTTGTTCCTAGTGTGTTCCTTGTCAATACGTGCAGTTCAGATCCCCATCAAAGCAACAGGATCAGCATTTTGCTATTTTATTTATTTCCTGCTGCCAGCCTACAGTCAACCCACAACCCACATCTGCACCAGCTTGTTAAGGAATCAGTCACTCCATCCATCATTAATTCTTATGAGAGGGATAGATATGGGAGATGGGAGCTGGAGAGCTCAGCATGAAACTGCCTGAAGCATCTGAATAAGACATGTTTCCATGTGGGTGGCTTTGGCATAAATCCTGAGAAGAATACTCCGGGGCCGAATGTGCTGTTCAGTTCAACTGGACGGGAGATACGGCGCATGAAGCAACTCCACGGCAATTCATTCACTGAAGTCTTTGTGCAGGTGCCTGCGTCGACTGGAGTAGCGGGTTGAACAACGATAGACATTCAGTAGCTGCAGCATTCAGCACAAGCCGTCTCATTGTTAAAGGGCAGATTTTGGTGCTTGAGCATCCTGAGCTGAGGAAAGAATTGCAACAAAGGGACAGGGTCAACGATGAATCAAACAGCCTCTGTCTCTCATCAGATACCATACCAGTCCTCCAAGGACTTAGAGGTGAGCTGGTTCCAGTTGGTTCTAATCGTTTTAAACACTCCTTTTCCCCCTTTTTTGGGGGGCTTTACAAAAGTTTGATATGCTGATAAGCTATCAGTTGGCTTAATTGGTAGATTCTCTCAATAATCAATTATAATGGTATCACAATGCATGAAACATTAAGATGTAATTATCAGATAGTATTACGATGATAAATAATTAGGAATGAGAAAGAAGAAGAATGCATAAATTCAATGTAGAATTGCTAAAAAATTAAACATGTTTTTATAATTTGCTGTAGTAAAAATCCTTTGACAAGGCAATATGTTCCTCTTACATGTACACAGTTTTTTCTTTATATCAAGTGTCTCCTTGGAAACCTATTTCAGAGACTTTACCAATCATTTTCTGAGGAGGAAAAGAGTCTGATTAAACACTTCAAATCAATTCAATTCAATTCAATTCAATTCAATTCAATTCAATTCAATGCAATGCAATGCAATGCAATGCAATGCAATGCAATGCAATGCAATGCACTTCACTTCACTTCACTTCACTTCACTTCACTTCTATTCTATTCTATTCACACCCTAGCAAAGAGATAAACCATGCCTTTTGATTTGTTATTTGCTGGAAGTAGATGCATCTAATTCAGCTGTAGATGCAAGTTTAGACAGATTGTTGTAATTTATAAAAGCCTGGCTTCCTGCAAGATTGACAACCAGGCTTTAATCTTTATTTGTCAGGAAACAATTTATGGTTGTGATATTGAGATTATAGTTCCTTATTGTGGTGTCTTCTTTTATTTGTGTGTGTGTGTGTGTCTGTATGTGTGTGTGTGTGCAAGTGAAATCGTTTTTTGATTAACCCCCCCCCACACACACACACACACAAACACACGCACTGCATTTAGATCAACGTAGAGATCCACTTAAGTGCTTTTTGTCAATTTACAAAGTAGCATGCATTCCAAGTGCAGCAAAAGTAGGGAGCCAAGGCAGAAACACTTCTCAGTCAGACTCATCAGAAGGCTTTGCTAAGATGCTGCTAATCTGACAGCTGGAATTCACACGTCACCACAAAGACCCTGAAAGTGAACACTTAGAGCCTAAACTTTAAGGCAAATCAAGGACAAGGGTAGAAATGCTTCTTACTGTGGTGGTACCGGCAATAGTAAGCTACAATGTACCCTGGACATTAAAAATAGACTTCTTTGACCTAATAAACGGTGTGACTTTGTACCTCGAGGCCAATTGCTGCACAGTGAAGAGCAAGTATGTACCAACCCTGTACCTTCATGTACTGCAAAACAGAAGGTAACTGAGGGTGAGAGAGCAAGAGATGGAGAGAGAGGGAGAGAGAGAGGTAGAAACAGAGTGTTTTCCTCTGATTCTTTAGTTGATGGTAGTTGTAGAGTTGTAATCTCTGTGTGAAAATTATGCCTATCCATATCTACTGAAAGTGATATGATGACCAAGTTGTTATGATGGAGAGTTTGGCCAAAGCCATTTTTAGTCCATCTGCAGTCCTCCGCTGTGCCTGTTGCTAAGTAACTCGTTACTGTATGCAAAATCATTGTGTAAGTGTAAGGAAGTGGTTTAATATCTATCGCTCAAATTCATTGCGTAAAGCAATATGCATTGTACACATATTTTTATCAGACTTCTATGAGGGTTATCTATTTTTCTTGTCATATCTTAAATTGCTTTTATTTAAAATACACTAGTATTTTGTATTAGTAGAATTACTTAAGTGTAAATGTTTTTCAATGTTTCCAATAACCCTTATACAGTTTAAGGAGAGCTCCTGCCGAGTCCAAGTCTCTTTTACAGAGGCTACTTTGATCCAAAAAACAATAATTCACTGAAGACACAACTGAACTGACAGAGAAAGAATGAGTTTTAAACGATAGCAACATACCGTTGCAGACTTACAAAATGTAAGGAAAATAAATAATTACAGTGGACTGAAAGGGATCATCTCAGTGGTTTTAAAAAACTTGCTTTAGTTTCTCCCATAGTTTGGTGTTTCACTAATGCTATAAATGGTCATATAAGAAAGTAGTTAATTAAATTAACGAGTGAGTAGGGAGGCTCATGCAGGATGTTATATATATATATATTTTTTTTAAATACAATAAATAAATATTATAATATACATTAAGAATAAAAATGAAAGCCATTCTACAGTTTGATAAAGGATACATCTTCCAGTCTTAAGTAACTCTGAACTATTATTTTTAACAAGGCACCATGACACAGATTTTAAAACTGAGGCAGCTGTATGGATATAATGTGTGTCACCATGGACAAAAAAGTTCACCAGACTTCTTCCATTCTGCTGTCTAAAGAAAAAGCTGTCTCTATACCTTGACACAAGTTCTTTTTAAATGTTCTCGATAAATCATGGAGGTCAGTTTTCTATTCAGATTCCAAGACATTTGCAATGAAACTCTTCTTGGTCTTAGAATCCTTCAAGACAGCTCTGAATAGTTGGCTCAGGCTCTATAGAACAGCACATGTGTGGTTTTATCAGCATTGCGTGCAAGTCAAAAAGAACACCAGGGACTTTTGCACGTTTTGAAAGCTGTCTTGCACGTGCTTGTCTGCCTGGTTTACAGAGCAGGCTGAAGGGGGAACAAGAGGGTCATCTGCATACAAATGTATCTTACAATCTTCAACTGTGGCCACGACATCATTGATATACAAAGTGAATAGAGCTGGACCCAAGTAAGGACTCTCTGGGGACCCCCTTTATTGAATGGATATTCAGGAATATGTGTTAAATTGATATGCTTAAAAGCGACAATGCTGAGCCCCCGGAATCCCATTTGCACAGCTCAAGCCCTCATCATAGCCCTTGTGTCAGGATGAATGAGCAATTTAATTGGAAGCTCACAGGACTGGGGTGACATTCCAAGATGTGACATCACAGCTAAAATGAAAGTTAGGTCATCATTTGAGGCAGACTACACACTACGAAAAAGAAATAGAGAATGTGGATCGAATGCAATGTCAGGGAACGTGCTCAGTGCCTGCAAAGCACCCAGAGCTTCACTAGAGGGCACTATTACCTTATCTTCATCCTACACATCTGATCTGATCACACCCAAATGCTTTCATGCAAAGACATACTGCACATGCACATACGCAGGGAGGCAGGCAAACAACCACATACACGCTCACATGCAGGTCAGAGCACATTCTGAGTGTTCTACCAAGGGGTGAAGAGCTTACTCAAGGGCTTTTCAGCAAATGTAGGCCGGATTGAGGATGAGTGCTACTTTTTTTCAACAAGTGCTTTATTTCAATTAAATGTGTGCTTGCTCTAGTCCATCGTTATAAAAATTGCCTTTTTAGGAAAACCCATTTGAGAGCCAGTTCAAGAAGTTCAGTTATTGTTGTCTGTCTTCTCAGAAAAACGGTGACTGTGTTGTGGGTGTGTTTTTTAAAGGTTGGCCTCATACAGTACATCTCATGCAGTAGGAACTCAAGGTGAAGCGTGCCACTTAACAGACATTTCACCTCATTCCCATCTACAAAACATTGCAGCCATTGCAACCAGTAACACAACCATTTCAGCCGGGTCTTTGGATCATATCATCCATGACATTCTGTACAAGGACAGTCCTGTAACAGCAATCACACACTTCCCCCATCACATATGTCTGATCATCACAGTGATCAAAACACTTAGGTTAACATAGCTGAGAGAACAGCTTGACAGATACAGTAGATGGATAAACTGATGAATACATTTCTCATGCCAATCAAACTGTGCATTAATAAGAAAAGGAGTCAGTGACCATTGTTCCAGGGGTCAAGGCAAAGTAGGGCTATATTTGGACAGGGAGAAAGCAGGGGGTCTCTTTCCATTATTTCCTCTTCCATCCTTCTACATACAGTACCTCATACGTCAATAAAATTGTCTGTCCCGCTAGAACGGGCATAACGCCACTTAATAATCCATGCGAGCTGGAAAAATGTAATTACCGTGCCTGATAAAGTGAAAAGACGTATTGAGCTATGAGCAACGTTGCTTTGATTAATCTAGGTCTATGAGCATTAAGGGACACGTATTTTGAGTCACTATATTAAGGGAAATGTCGAATAGCATAAGTTTTCATTCTCTTAAATAGTCACATACATTTCTATTATATCTAGTACATATATTGTATATACATTAACATGTAACATCATATTGTACTTGTGCTGTGATAAATACGATGTTTGTTAAACAGAAACCATAAATAAAATATATATCCATACGTCATATTTCTTTAAAATGAAGGAATGTCTATTATTGATTCCTTGCAAAAGTAATGGCAAAGAAGCAGAGGGGTTTTTGGACTTTGTTGTTGTTGTTGAGACTGGGACGTCGTCCGCTGCTATGCTGTGCATACTGCTGTATTGAGGTCACAGATGTACTGACAGAGTAGATAAGACTGGAGAGGCCAAGAGGTGCCAGAGCGGATTCCCACCGACCCACAAACCCCGTCGGTAAGCTTAGCAACACTGATGCAATTTCAGTTGTCGATTCTCTCTTCACCCTCCACTGACAAATTGCGCACAGTCACACAGATAGACACTGCGAAGCACAGGGCTCACTGGTAGAGACGATTTGGACGAGAGCTCGATCGAGACACATGTTGAGAGGAGCCGTGGCTCTGACTGGGATATGCTGACGTTTGAGACATCACAATGGAAGACGAGATGACTGAGGTGAGATAACATGGCAGTACCAATCTGGGATGAACGATACTGTGCTACGCTTAGCCACCATAGACAGACTGTGCTGGACAGGGTGTGTTTCCACCTGTAGCACCGTCACAAGCTAGTTTAACTGTTTACTTTTTAGTTTCACTGTAACTTTTGAGAATATGAAACCAAGTTAGCAAGTCTCAGCTCAGTTGGGAAAAACAATCTGAAAATACCCAGGGTTATTCAAACTTTGCTTTCAGGAGCACGGAGAAGTGTTTACAGCTGACAATTTGAGATCAGGTCAGCATGGCAGTGTGACTTGGGCTTCAGTAGTGCCCTTCTATGGCCACCCCCTCCCTATCCTCTCCCTCCACTATGCCAGCTTGCCCTAGGGGGATCCTGCGAGGCATGCCAGGGAATGACTGATGTTCTCTAACAGGCGGACACACTCAGCAGCCCGGGGACTGTTTAGGCGTGGGAGCAGTGGGCAAAGCGGACGGAGCCAGCCTCACTGTGTGTGTGTATGGGTCTGTTTGTGTGTCTGTGCGTCTGTGTGTGCGCGTCTCTGTCAGACTCTTTCTGTTTCTTCCTAACGCCCCTTTTCCCTTCTCTGTATGTGTTCCTTGTGAGTTTTGTAATGTGTCTATAAGTGGGTTTTCTCCTTATTGGCCACTCTCTTTCTCTATGTCTCTTTTGTTATACTTGCTTTCTTTTGTTTTCGCTTTTTCTTTCTCCCCTTCTATCTAACCTGCGTGTGTCTGTGTTAGAAGGTGTGCAAATTTATCCAAAGATGTACAGTTGCCTATTCCTTTGTATGCCCCCTGGGAGGCCCAAAGAGACATGAGAAACAGAAACACCACCCCTGGGATCCGAAGTGTGTCAGTCATTCAGACGAAGGATAGCGTGGAAATCCAGCGCCCTGCTTCTCTCTGTGGCTGTCACTGGCTCCTGTTGAAATGCTAATGAGACTTTTCGTCTGTGGCTGTTCGACAGCTCCTTTCCAGTGTGCCAGTGTTGGCTGTGGCTAGCCATTAACCGATGGTACTTCATCCTGTTGTTGTCCATTTCAAAGTCTGATGTTTGAAAGGTAGTGTATGTGTTTCCTTTTTGGTAAACTACCCCCCAGCTGATCAGAATGATTCTGACTGGCCTTGACTGGGCACTGGGTTATAAACAGTGAGCGTTTAAGGGCATTAAGTAAAGCAGATAGATTCAGCTCGCTAGTGGTTGCAGCTACAGGTTAGAATTTAATAACAAATGATCACTTAGATGTCTAAACATACTTAATTTAATAACCAGGTCTCAGAATGACACAGTTTGAAGATCATGAAACAAATTCTCCACGCAGTATGAATAAGCCGAGTCGGTGGTGTCACGCAACATTGGTTCATCTCGCGGATCGAACGAGATCCAGGTCATTGCCTCATCGAGATGTGTTCCGCTTTAACTTGTCTGTTTTAAATCTTGTTATCTCTCAGTTTAGTTTAAGTATTTGCTGCTTATACTTATACTAATACTTATTAAGTATCAGACACTCTGTAAAATATCCACAACTTTTAAAAATATATGCACATAGTAGTGTGTGCTTAAAGTCAGTATGAAAACTAAATGTTGTTAGTGGAATGTTTGAAATATGCTTGTGGTATATTTACTATATTTTGAACGTTTGTGCCCCAGTTAGTTGATAGCATGTGTTGGAATACTATAGGCCTGGCCTACAATAATTGGTTTGGTTTATATTGCAACCTGCAGTACATAAACTAAACAGCTTTGGGCTATGGCTTGTATGCCAAATAATTATTTATTATTAAAGTTTGTTTGGAGTATAACTTACAATTGTGATCTTGCCTAGCAATGTTTGTATTCCTCTGACTGAGTGTTTGACTTACCAGTAATTGGAAGGCAGACACTGTCCTTGGGGTTGCTATGGACTTTGCATTACCTTGTGGAATTGGGCTCTCAATATATCACAAGGGTTTTTGTGGCAAGAACCCGTCACAGTCAGTTTTCGAGCTGTTAATTCAACAAGGCCCAATTAGTTTCTTTTCAGTTCCCATAAGTGTGCCTTGTTGTCTGCTGTGTTATAAGGGAGCAAACAAGAATCTGAATCCGAAAAAAAATCCATTAAGTTACCAGGATAATTGGTTGCGTGTAGAATTGAACAGACAAGTGAACTGGTCTTCTTCAGATCTTTGGTTATTGGTTCATCAGAGAGATCCTTGAAAACTCCCTCTCCCATTGACCCAGATAGATACAGCAAGGGAAGGGGAACAAGGGAAGTCGATCTCATCTAAGTGACCTTCCAAAGCAAATCGTACACACACACGCTCACACACACTCGCTCACACTCACACACACTCGCTCACACACACACACACACACACACACACACACACACACACACACACACACACACACACACACACACACACACACACACACACACACACACACACACACAAACACACAAAGGTAACATTTGCACACACCCAGCTGGAAGGCCAAGTTAAAAATACCAGACAAGCAGGACTCTTTGATTACCACCTACAGGCTAAATAAAGGGACACTCCATCCATCGCCACCTCCCATTCTCTCACACCAATCATTGTGCCAATGAGTAAAGGTTGCTGGCATGGTTTAATCCATTTTATGCAGATCTACAGATGGCGGATGTATGGACGAATGCATGAATGGATGTATAGGTGGATGGAAGGATGGATGGACAGACGGATTAATGGATGGTAGCAACCATCCAGTACAAAAACGCACTCATTTAAACACACATTATTTAACTAACATGCACATCTTTTCCAAAAGAACCTTCCCTGACACAGCTCTCAAACCAATTTCCCCCTCATTTCCACCCTTGAGTCCCTAGCACCGCTCTTCATTCCCCACTTCTTCAGATTCCGTCTCATTGAAAATGCATGAATTAACTCAATTACACCACAGGGGTATGGAAGCTATTAGAATTATGATTTGTTTGTTGTCGTCATTGACAAAAGAACCCCTGTTACATGTCCTTGGTGGATGGGAGAAGAAGAAGAAGAACTGAGTGGAGAGAGAGAGAGAGAGAGAGAGAGAGAGAGAGAGAGAGAGAGAGAGAGAGAGAGAGAGAGAGAGAGGTGGAGAATGCGTCCCTTGTTATGGCCTAACCTATTCAAATTGAGCAGAACCGTAAGTCCGAGTCTCCAGCCCAGAGGCGATGAGCCAACTCCCTGGCACAAGTAGAGGTCATCAGAATGAATGGAGTAGGGCTTTCATTTCACCAGTTCAATATTTAATGGAGAAGGAGGGAGAAAAAGCTAAGGTTTAGCTAGCGCCTCTCAATGCTTCTATTTTCTCTATGTAAATCTTTGCTTTTTCTCACGTTCCTTTCTTCTAATTTCTTCCCTTTCTTTCCCTGTTCGCTCCTCTTCTTCTCTCTCAGGTCCTTTAAAAACAAACCCACACCCCCATTTTTCTCTCTGTTCCTCACCATCTGTCCTCAGGCTTGTCTGATCTCTTTCTGTAAATATTTTTTTTACCCCATTTAGCAGCTCTCTCTCTCTCGATTGTAGACATGCTAATAAGTAAGACCTATTGACCGCGCTGTGTTAGTTGTCTTCCTAATCTACTTGGCCCAAAATGTTGGTATTATCAAGAGTTTAATTCTAGATAAGTGACAACTATGTGGAGGGTATGAGAACCCATTCATTTGGTTGTATATCCCTTTAAACACTTAACATACGTCTTTCAAGTTTCAGAACCTTGGACAGCGCATCGGTCGTTTTCTACTTCACAGAACCAGACGCAATGCCGTCGGGGTTTGTTCAAATGTAGTATAGTATGATTAATATTGTTCATCTTGAGTCTGCCAATAATCCTAACACACTTTCGTAGACTGGAATAAAAAAACTATTTTTTGAAATACTCCCCGCCCCCTTCTTCACATTGTGTGTAGGCTAGCTTGTTTACCGGAGTCAACGAGGAGCTGAAGGAATCCTGAACCACAACGGCGCACATCTGGCAAAACAGACTGAATTATGACTGAGACAGGACCATGTTTATCGAGTTATATTCTTATAATCAAGGATCTTGCTGCTATTTAGCCTTACCGTACGCTCATGACGCATGAGTGTAGCTCACAGTCCTCAGGTAGTAGCCTAAATATTGGTTGTGCTGTTTTGACTTGATGTTTTTAAAAAGGAGTCGTGTCTAATATTGGTTAGGTTATCTCCTTCACGGTTTCTAGTAGTAGCCTTCAGGCTAAATAGACAAACAAATCTGATATTACGGCTCAGTATTGTCGAGCAACCTGAAGATTTACATCGTTAATTGCGACTTCACAATGACAGCTGCGAAAGAACAATCGAAAAAGAAAACGAAGGACGGTTCAGAGGAGGTACAACTGTTTTTTGAATGTATTATGTTGTAACCTGCATGACGTAGGTTTTGCGTTTTACGCATCTCAATTTGATCCCAGAAAAATGAACCTGCAAACTATATACTATAAAAAAAAATCATGTTTTATCTTATTTTTTTCAATTTCTTTTAAAGTTTTGAATGTCTGCTAAACCTTTGGGGTCTTGTATTGCCATAAGGTAATAGTAAAGAAATGAAACACTAGGCAGACACTGATAATGACGGTTATACTTGCAGACTTCGTAAATGTAATGCTAAAGAGAACGTGGAATGGTTTATATAAATAGAAAAGAGTCCATTTCATCAAAGGTCTCTTGACTTTTCTTTAATGTAGCTTTTAGAGAAAGATTTATATAATTTCATGTCCATTTTTCACCCTCCATGTTTTAAACAATCTGGCATCATTGAACATGTAACAGGTCAGATAAGAGGCAACCACAGCTCAGAGATTCTTTGATCTTCTAAAGAACCACAGCAAATCTGGACAAATCTATTACCAAAGACAACAGATTTCCAGTTGACCATTCAGTGGGAACTGAGATGGCAGCTACATTTGACAGGGAAATGTGGCTAGATATTCATCACTGATTTGATCATCTCTGGGCTCCTAGGAGTGTGGGTTGGCCTCTCGAGCGTTGTGCCTGGGTAGATCTTGAAGGAAATGAATTAGCTCCTAGATGTGAACTAATGTCCCTGGAGAACCAGTGGTGTGGCTAGGAATGCTCAGTTCATTGGAGTGTGTGTGCATATCTGTGTGTACGTACGTGCGTGTGTGTGTGTGTGTGCGTGTGTGTCTGTATGTATGTGTGTGTGTGTGTGTGTGCACGTGTGTGTGCACGTGTGTGTGTGTGTCTGTGAGTGGTGTCTGTGATTGGTGTTGTGTGTGCCAGTGAGCTGTTAATACATACTGTATGTATGTTGTCAGTCATTCTGTCTGTTAATACATATGTATGTCTGTCTTGAGTGTATTTTAATGTTTATCTCCTTTCATAGTGTATGTATGCGTCTGTGGGGGTTTGTAATAATCCTGAGAAACAGGAATTATAATGAGCGTCACTAGGTCTCAGTGGGAGAAGGTGTTGTCACATGTGTGATTTATGCTCCCCCCTGTGAACTCAAAGAGTAGCATTTGAATGAGATGGGACACAATTGTGTCACAGCTGATCTGATCTTTGACTCTTCTAGTCACGTTTCATCCTTAAAATTGCTGGGCAAGGTGCAGCGGCATGTACAAGGACTATGGACTATAGATCTGTGCGCTTTGGGATATACAGATACTCTGAGCATGGCTCAGTGCAAATGAATCTGCCGTACTACCTACAACCTCAAGGCTATAAACAAAACTATTGTCCAAAAATGTAATGTATTTCTCAGCAATGAATTAAGCAAGAGTCTGAGAATGATATTTCATTTCAAAGGGGAAAAATGCATTGAAAGTACTGACTGGGGATTGTGTAAATTGCAAAGAAAATAGTTTCTGAGGTTTCTTTTTTCTGAGAAATATCCAATTTCATATCTGCAAAGAAAATACTGAAGTTAGAGCTTTCATATTGCACAATATCTGACTTGTAGGTTCAGTGGACAACAGATGCCCCCCCACCCCCCCTTGACCCAAACAAGCCGTTGAGATCTGATAATGTCTGGATTGAGCAGCATGGCTGGCATCCGAGCAGATAGGCTTATGTCTCATAACTTGGCAGCCCATCTGTTTGTCTCTTTGCGTTCTCTCTGTCTTTCTCTATCTCTCCCTCTCTCTCTCTCTCTCTCTCTCTATCTCTCTCTCTCTCTCTCTCTCTCTCTCTCTCTCTCTCTCTCTCTCTCTCTCTCTCTCTCTCTCTCTCTCTCTTACTCTCTCTCTCTCGTTTTCCCACGCAAACTCTGTCATATAATCCCACTTTTAGAGTCTGGATGATGCTGTAATCTTCCCCAGTAATCGTTACAGTAATCGCTAAACCCCCGTACAACCCCCACCCCCGTCGCCAAATGTAAAAGATAACTTGACCCTCATTCAGCTGCAATGTTGCATTGTTTATGACTGTTTATGTGGCTGTATAAGATGCCTACGATTGGACACAAGTACATCGGCCTTGTAATTCAAGGAAATTGCCGCAAAGCAAAAAAAATTCTAATCAATGAAGGTTTTTGTCCATGGACGCAGACAGAGACTGGGAGTAGACATTTCCACGAAGACCACTGTGATTTCTTTCAACGCAAAAAAATATAATAAAAAACCCTGAACTGTACCTGTTGCCAACCGGCAACAGCGCTCACCTCTCTATTGGCTGTTGTATCGGTCTGCTGGAAAATACATCAGATCTATGGCTAAACAGACCACCAACATCTCTACAGTTGGACTCCTTACATCTTTGCTGTGTTTTCAAGAGCTGATCTGCTAGACTGAGAGAAGGAAAGGCTACCACACAACCTCTCGCTCTCAGGAATAATTTGTTCCCAGAACCTTTTTGATTCCGCTAAATTGATCCGATTACGGAACACCCTTAAGCTTGTATGTGTAGCACTGACATGATTGCTGGGACGGCATCGGCTGTGAGTGAGGACGGGGGATTATTCGAGGGCTCTTTGTTTACTACTTGATCTCTTTGCAAACATATTTTTTTCCTGGTGCGTTTCTATGATCCCTCTGATTGTCTGTAACTCTCCATGGTTTTTAGCTTTGGAAGTGAATTCTTCTGCTTCAAGTTTCCTTTCTCTTTGTGTGCTTGTTTGTTTGTTTGTGTGTGTGTGTCTGTCTAGCCGGATTTCTCTGACCAGAGCCCTTCACAAAGGAACTATAAAGGGATAGCCATCTCCTTACTGGTCATCGTGGTGGTCTGCTCTTTCATCACCTTGTCTGTGGTGGTACTCACGCCAGGTATGGGTTACACCGATGGGTTGGAAGAGTATGTGTTTGTTTGGATGTTCGATACATTTTTTGGTAATTGTGTTCGAATTTGGGTGGACTTGTGTGTGCATGTATGTGTGTGAGAGTTAGTGTGGGTGGACGTATACACACGAAGAAATATCTCCTTGTTTGTTTGAGCGGGCCTTTGTTTGTGCAGAGACAATCCGCTGTCTGAGTAATTTGAGAGTAAAAGAAGCCTTTTTTTGTAAGATGGTCTTTATCTAAAGCTAACTTCCTGTTTTTGCAGCTGAGGGCACTAGCGGTTTCAACTCCAAACTCACTGTGACCGACCTCTTCAGTCCCGAGTTCACTGTGCATGACCCTGAAACCAGATGGATAAGCGGTAAACGTTGAACTTCATGTTTTTTGTCTTTTTTTCAATTCTGTTGTTCTGAATTGTGGTATTCTTTTCTCTCTTTTCTTTTTTTGGTCTAGAAAAAGCTTCATGAAATACAACCAAAGTACAGACATTGACACACATACAGTGTATGCCTGTTGCACACTGAAGCATTCTACTCCTGCCGATTCAGGAGCCAAGAACTTAGCCTGAGCCTTTGGGTCAGCTGAGGATGGTTTAAACAGGTTGTCTCCCGCCATCCACAGCTCGCGGACAGGCCCGTGGTCGGTTATGGCCGCGGTGTCTGTGAGAGTCACTATGAGGAGGAAGATTGATCCTGTCTGCAGGGATCTCCCTATCCGCTGGCCATCTTTTGAAATAAAACCTGGGAGCCCCATTCCAGGCTCCCCATGTGAAGTAGACTCTATAACCCTGCACAGTAGCTTTTCATAGGACAGCCAATAATACAAGTGACATGCCCGGTAGCCCGTTGCTTCTCATTATGGGATGGGAGCGGGACGTCTTTTCACACACCCAGGGCCACCTGATGGATCGTACCAAGTTAGAGGAGGGGAACGGAGACGTTTAGTGATGGGTTGCTGCCTTGTGCCGCTCTCTCAATCCGGCATCCCCCTGTCTGCCAGACACAAGGCTTCCATTATAGAATTTTAGAATCATAGAATCATTGAATCATATTCTATTCTATGTTTCAGTATTAGTAAGGCAATGTTTTCAAATAGAAATGAGATATGCGCTTGGTTGATGCAGCAAGATGGTACTATCATCTCAGGCCTTGTGTGTCTTGTTTCTCCCAGCCTGCTGTGCACTTTACTTCACACAAATAATGGTTTCACACATTTTACATGAACACAGTAGCAATGAGAAAGCGGTTTGACCAGGTATTACATTACTATTACACTCTCACCAATATGCAAATATCATTATTCATATCAATATCAAAATTAATATCAAAATAATGGATTAAGGAAATCTCATGTAGCACCTATGAATTCCTAGGGGCATTTTCTTTTACTTTTTATTTTGAACAGAGTTTCTCATATCTGACCCGCATTGATTTGCTACGTTTCGTTCGCGTTACCCTGGTAACCATTCCACATTCTCTCCAAAAGATATCTATTTCAGTTTGACGTGGCAGCAAATTATTCTGGTTATTGTAGGCAGCCTTAATGCCTGATTAATATAAATTAGAGCACCCAATTTCGCCCCCAACAAATTAGTCAGTCGGAGGGAAGAGGGCATATCTGTATTTGTTTTCCAATGGAACGCCGTGTTTCGAGCTACCCTTTACATGAGGTGATATGGTCTGCATGGCCTTATTAGATTTGATAGCCATGTGAGCATTAGAGTTAATGCTGCTACTGTTTGGTCTGAATTAAAGGATCCTATTCCTACATGTGCATGCTAAGGCATGGCAAGGAAAATATAGACGTTTGCGGAATAGAACTGAATATGCAACACATATATAAGCCTGTATGCCCAGGATTTTGCAATTATTTGTGCTGTTGTAATTTATACTGTTACACATTCCACATTAATTGCATTTTGAATGGAATCAATTAGATGTAAGAGGAAAATAGATCCTTCAACTGTGTCAAGTTGTACGGATATTCGTCTATAAACAATATGGGCTAAATTAGGGCTATCAGTCACACAACTATACACTATGATAAAAAATGTACAATAACAATGCTTTATAAAAGCTCCATGATGGCGTGGCGGAGACCCAGTAACCTATTCTGCTGCCCAAAATGAAAAAGGCTCAGTAGAGGTTATATTTCTTGTGACCTACGGCACAAATAGTGACTCTAAAGCTACCGCCTGTCTGACGCTGCACTGCAACCATTCCATTTAACTTTACTGGCATGGCAGAAAGAGGTTTCACCGCAAGTACTGGACTTTGACCCCGAATCCCAGGGCAAAGTTAATGAAGTCAGTGTTTCTCTTTTGGCTCTAAAGACTTTGCCAAGGACGAGCCCATTACGAGGACGTCCATCACAACTCTCCAGGCCCAGTGCATGAAGTTCATCTTTGCACTGGGCGTTAACAAGAGTGGATCCATTAGCAGATCAATCCAAGTGTTCGGGATTGAGAGCAGAATCAGTAGAGGACGAACAAGACAGTGGAGCATTCTAGCTGTCTTAGGGGAAGTCAACCAGTCCTTGTTGACGCTAGGCAGGAGTGCCACCCTTTAAGTGGTTCTATGCCTTAATGGTAAGGATCAACCCATCACAGAGGCACACTTAACACCAGCTTGTGTTTAGCTCCCAAGATTGTTTCACTGCACAGAAAGCGCATTTCAAAGATTAAATCCTTTCTGGGAGTGTGGATTTGGCAAGATTTGGGAGTTTGGTCAAAATAGGCCTGGTCACAAGTCATATATTTATGATTTTTATTTATACAAATAAATAAATATTAATTTATATTACATATATTTGAATTAATGTACGTACAATGTCCCCTTTTTCAAGGTCTTATGAACATTACGTGGAGTATTTATGTCTTCAAATAATACGTTCTTTATCCTCCTGCCATTCAACAGATTCAGAAGTGGTGTACAGGAATCGCGACGGCCACGTGATCAAGTTCAACTTTGCTTCAAATGAGACCGATATCCTGCTGAGAAACAGCACATTCGTAAGTAGACATTTAGTGCTCCGTTACCTTTTTCTTTCATCTCAGAGTTTAATTGAGTGGGAAGGCTGAACATGTGGCTTCCATTGAGCTCCTTTCCCTGGAAACATGGCTTGGTGAGGATGGAGCCAACTCTCTGACTAATAGGTCATGTTTTGTCTGTTGCATAAAGCAGGGAGATAAGCGGATTTGTTGTTCTTTGGCAAACTTGCTTTTGTCCATTTCATTATCTGGCGGAGACTAAGCTAGACAATAGTAATAACTGTTATTACAGGCACTAGCCAAGCTCTAAAAAACTGGCCTTGCCAGTCAGTAAGTAAGTTGATGCTCCTGTTATGTTGAATGAACCATTATGTTTAATAGTACCCCGTATATAAATACTGTAAGTAGTACATCAAATATATAATTGATCTCGATTGCTATGCCTGTATTTATTGTTTTTACCTTTTTCTAGATCTCTTTCAAAGTGGCAAAATATGCGCTCTCTTCGGATCTGAAGTATGCACTCTTTGCTTATGACGTCAAACAGGTATTTGAAACTGAAAACCTTTTTAATTTAACAGGGAATATATTTTTTATTAAAATTAAACCTGGTTTGACAATCAATTCCATTAGGCAGAAAAAGTTCAAGCGTGCGGCCAAAGCCAGTCATACTGTCACAAAGTTTCCAGCTGGCAATTGACAACAATGTTTTTAAGATAAGCATTGAAATGTCTAAATTTATAAAAAGCCTCTTGAGAATGTATTTGCTTTTTGAGAGTGCAAGGCTTTTGATAGTGGCCGGAGCTTCAAACACTTGAGCTGTGAAGAGAGGAGTAAAGAGGAAGGGCGTGAGGGAGAAAGGGAGGGAGAGAAGAGGTGTGGATGGGACAGAGGAGACAGGCGTCATTACTTGTTCCCATGACCCCCAGCCAGTAACTGTCTCAAGAAGGCCAAACAATTAAAGTACTCTGGAGATAAACACAATGCAGGAGAACAGAAAGCCTTCCGAGTTGTACTTATGTTAGTTTAATCAAATCATTGGCTTTATGTTTATTGTAATTTTTCAGAAAATTAGCAATACAGTAGAAAGTCTATTTTTTTGTTTATTTTTAGCTAGCTATTTTGCTAGCCTTCTTAAAAACATACGTTTTGCGTCTTTTAAAGTGATTATTATGTGTTTTAATCAAATTACAGGTGTATCGATATTCCTATACAGCGTCATACATTGTTTACAACATCCATACAAGGTAAGCATCCAAATTCTTTACCGAATTGGTTTTTCCAATAAATGTACTTTTCACACCCACTCACAATGCATCCAGACAGTGGCATCAGAAATACAGCAACAGATGGTGTTTGTTCATGGATATGTGTGTGTGTGTGTGTGTGTGTGTGTGTGTGTGTGTGTGTGTGTGTGTGTGTGTGAGTGTGCGTGTGCGTGTGCGTGTGCGCGTGCGTGCGTGCGTGTGCCTGTGTGTTTGAGTGTCTCAGAGAGGTGTGGGAATTAAACCCTCCAGAGGTTCAGAATGCTGTGCTCCAGCACGCAGCCTGGGGATGCCAGGGACAGCAGCTGGTGAGTGTGTCACTCTTTGATGATGTCATGCTACCATCTCGTTTAATTTACTTTCAATGTTACCATTTAGAGTTCACTGATCTAACAAGCTATTAATGGATGACTAACTAATGGAATGAAGAAAGAAGGGGAAATAGATTATACAAATGCATTCATAGATCTATTCACGTACACATTCATTTAATTAGCCATTCAAGATAAATATAACAGCATTATATGTTCCGGTAACACCATGGTACTCTGTGTCACTGTTTTATTTTTCTCTTATACCACTATGTTTTACAAGGGGAAACGGTATATTCCTTAAAGAGTTTTTTTTGCTTGGTCAGGCGAAACAGACCAATTAAAATAAGGGTTTTTAACAGAAGGCTGTTGCCTCAAAAATCAGTGACACAATGTCCTGGCAACATCGTAATGAGGACCATATATTGTTTTTTTTGTCTTACAGTTGACCTTTGCTACTGCAAAAAGCAGTATGCATTACTTCACATCTTCCCTCCTCTCTCATCCCTTTCTCTATTCTCATTTTCTCTTAGATCTACATCTTTGAGAACAACATCTATTACCAGTCGGATGTGCGAAGCAATTCCCTCCGGATCACCTCCTCTGGCTTGGAGGGAGTCGTTTTTAATGGAATCGCTGACTGGCTGTACGAGGGTTTGTATGAATGCCAATTTACACTTCCAAGGCTCAACCAAGGACAACTATAGAGAGGGCAGTAACGCTCCTAGGAGAGAGAGAGAGGATAACACACAGACTGGGAGATAGCACCTTTTCACAGGTTTCATAGACTCATAGATTTCACTTTGCTCTGGATATACAAGAGGATGTTGCCTGTTGAAACATCTTGTTCATGCCTATATGATTTGGCTGATAGCTAAGAGGGAAGAATTATTCAATATTTGTGTGTAAAAGGAAAATACATAATTTTCTGCTTTAGTGTGACTAGATTTGTTCATCACACCAAGATATTCTTCTACTTGACAATGGGTCAATTGTTTTTAACCCCTATCAGTTTTTATTTAAAATGTACCCTCAGTCATACATTTTTTTTACTTAATAAAAATCCGTAATCCTAATGCTGTGAGATTGGATCACAAACACCTACGAAGCAATGCAATCCAAGCATCTCTGTATGTCAGGCTGCTTGTGCCAAGCTAATTTCTGCTACAAACTGATAATCAATGCTGTGAAAGGTTTTAATCTGTATTTCATATTGTTCCAATCGCATGTGTTGCAGAGGAAATTCTGCAGACCCACATTGCCCACTGGTGGTCCCCAGATGGTGAGAGACTAGCCTACCTGACCATCAACGACACCCTGGTGCCTAACATGGTGATCCCTCAGTTCACTGGCAGCACATACCCCAAAGGACTACAGTTCCCATATCCTATGGTGAGGACTACAGAGGAAGTGTAAATCATTGTTATTTATATTTATATGTCTCTTTAGGTAATTTAGGTAGTAATTTGTTGTTTCAATGTTTTGGGTAGAAAAATTATTTCATTATTAGACTTCAACACAAAAGATCAGCACTTCAATTACAAGACGGCTCATCGTTGACCTTTCCGTTTTCTTTTATTCACCAAAAAAAGGATATTGTGTTATGTCCTGTTTGGAGGATATTGTGTTGCTCTCCTAATAGAGACTAATCATGACTCAAGACCACAGTGCAGTATAGGTAGGACACCATTTCCAATACACTACGGTAAGAGGGATACACTATTCCTATTTGAGGATACAGTCATGTCAGGATACATATGAGGTCCTCCAGGTGCAGTATCCCATTGTTACACCATTCAATCCTTGATAGGCTATTATTCCCTGTTCGCTTGTGTTGTAACGATGGCTTTTGGAGCCATGGTGAAAACGTGGGCATCTGTTGAAGCATGCTCTGGTTGGGACAAGGGGCTATTGTCAGTGACTATAAACAAACAAACAAAAAAAAACATCTGAAACACACATGTAATTTCCTCAAAGGGACTTTCCCCGTAGCCCCATCTCTGTGAGACAGTAAATAGCAGTCTGCCAATGGAAAATTGTTCTCATTAAGTTAACATCCGTCTTTATTCTGCTTTGAACTTTCTGTTTTTATTTCGCTATTATGGACAGTGGGGTCAGGTTGGAGAATATGCAGCAAACCCTGTCAAAATATAAATAGCTTAAATAGAAGGCAATGACAAACCAAAACTAATTAAATCAAGAGGAAACAAGCAAGATGACAGGGAACAGGTGCAAACAATAAGCAATAAGGGGCTCAAATGTCCAGGCCGTGGCACCATTTTAAATCATTACTGTACACAGAGTTGATTTTAAGTGGCCAAGGTGTCAAAGAGGATGTTGTTGTGCAGCGAATGCGTTCCTTGGAAGGCAACAGAGTTGTTTATTTTTGTCTGTGGTCCCTCTAGACGGTTTGTATTGCCATTGAGTCATACCAACTGTTGATGTCTTTGCCCACAGGCTGGCCAGCCCAACCCTATCGTTCGAGTGTTTGTGGTGAACCTGTACGGACCCACGCACACTCTGGAGTTGGTGCCCCCCGAGGACCTGAGATTCAGGTGCGCACACACACAAACGCACGTCTTTGTATACATACATATGATACAGGAAACATACATACATAAAGACACACACACAGGCAGAAGACAGCGGATTGCCATGTACACCCCTCTCCCCCACACACAGACACACCCACACACACACACACACACATACACCCACACACACTAGCACACACAAACAACCAAACAAGCCCTCTTCAACACCTCAAGAGCAACACCTTCAAAACAATTCTTGAACCTAAATGGTCGTGTAAGCCAGTGTCGTTGTGACCTACATTTTAATATGGTTGTGCCTCATGGACCCAGGGAGGTTTATGTGATGATGGTGAAGTGGACTAGCAGCTCACACGTTGCTGTGCGCTGGCTCAACCGGCCCCAGAATGCTTCAGTCCTGTCTCTCTGTGACGCCACGTCGGGAACCTGTGTCAAGGTGGGTTCCTATGATAACGACAAAGCCAGACTGGAAACCAAACAACAAAAACATGAACACCTTTCAGAGTATGATATTAAAAAGGCAATAACATAATGGCCACATATATACTGCAAAATGTCTTGCTTATAGAAAGGTGTTTGTAGACACAGAGACATATTTTCATTTGACCGTGATTTAGAAGTTAGAAGTGACATATGTAGTGTGTTTCATAGTGTTATAGGGCCAATGGTCCATTTACAGCCTTTTTTTTTCCAGAGACATGAGGAAACGACAGAACTATGGCTCTCCAATCAGGTAGCTAAGCAGCTCGTCTCAGCCATAATCACGCTGATAGATGACACTGACTTGTTAACTTATAATAGCTAATAACGCCGGAGGGAGTAAGCCAAAGGACATGTTTAACTTACAGTAATACAAAGCTCATTTCCAGGACCAGGCTCCTGTGTTTTCAGAAGATGGCAGCCGGCTCTTCCTGACTCTGCCGGTGAAGCAGGGCGGACAGGGAGATTTCCATCACATCACCATGTTCACTAGGAAGGTGCGAACACAGGGATACGTAAGGAGCCAGACAAAATGATGATTGTCTGAGAAGATGCTCAAACAAATTGCGTCCTTCTTATTATTGAATCAGTTGTGTGGTGTTTCAAATTTGAATTGCTGAGAAGCCAAAACAAACTAAAAAATCATATTAAAGCTTCTGTGTTTTTGTAGATAAGAAGTGATCAAAGTGAGGTTCGCCACTTGACATCAGGCAACTGGGAAGTAACCAAAATCATAGCTTATGACGAGAACAATCAAATTCTGTGAGTATCGCCTCTGCAATAATACTCCATGATCTGTCCCAAAATGTCGGGATTGTCGATAAATTATCTGTTTTATTGTATCAATGTATTCTTGGCTTTTCTATCAACAGATATTACCTGAGCACAGAGCACTCCCCGCAAACGAGACACTTGTACAGGTAGGCCATGCGTTTAACTCTACGCTGCAGGCCTGAAAGGTCTAACTAAGCGCTACTCTCCCTCATTAACCTTTTTTGCTTGCATCAGTGTCTCAACCGTAGGCCTGTTTCCGCGGCTATGTGTAACCTGTGAGCTGAATTTGGAGGAGTGTACATTCTTCAATGCTGACGCCAGCCCCAACACACAGCATGTCATCCTACCGTGTAAAGGTAAGCCATCCTAAATAAAACAACTTCAGGAGTTTTCAACCCACCCAGTTACCTAGGGTGTCATAACCCTGATATGAGGTTGCTTATCTGAGATAATGCGTAATGCATACGTATAACGGCATTTCAAACGTGTGAAGCATTTTCACTTGCAACTGCAGGAACTAGTATGGAGTCCTCAGCCGTGTCCCACTTTAGTCAGAGGAAGGTTAATATATACATTGTTAAGTCTGCTTGGGGGCTGTGAGGAATGGTAAAATAATTTCAAAGAACATTTAAGAACACAATAATAATTGGCGGAGATTAAACATTTTTTGATTTATTTTACAAACACAAAAGGATGTTTCTACCCAGTAAGTTTGTCAGTAGAACAAGATAAGCTTGTCCACTATGTCGTTGTTCTAGGTCCTGGGGTGCCCTCAGTGTTGTTACTGAGCTTTGATAACGTCAACTGTAAGTATTTGTCGAATCCATTTCCCCATCTTTTTTCTACCCTTTTTAAAAAGACTCCTAGTTGAGGTGTTGAATGAGGATATTTCTGGGTCTGGTGTCATTGGTGAACATTCTTACATTAGCCCGAGGCAGTCGTTGGCCAGAGCAGGCTTACTTAAGCAGACGGGATTCTCACACCTGTGAGCCCGCAGGTTGTCAAATCGAATGAATGTCAATTGATTGATTTTGTATAATCTGTCCCACGTGACAAGCACACCTACATCTTTTTGTGATCTCTGCTAACAACATATTTGCCTCATGAGATTATCTCTAAACCTTTCATAATATTTAAACGTTCTGTGCTTGCTGTTTAATCAGTTAATGCATGCTCTAAGCTATGCCGTTATTACAAAATTTGTTGTAACTTTTGTTTCTAGAGATTATGACCATTTCCCAAATATGTACAGTAAGTGCAGACGTTATTCCCATAATGGTTTCTAATGATGTTTTATCTGCAACCAGCCTACTTCATCTTGGAGAACAATTTGCCTTTGCGCACGGCTCTGGAAGATAAGATCATGCCGGAGACTGAAGTCAGGGTCATCGCAAGCGACAGTTTCGGTAAGAAAGTGTCACTGTGCAATCCGCCTGAAGGAATATCGACTCGGAATTGTTTCTTTCAGACCAGAGGGACATGCATATTTCATGTGCAGTGCTCTTTGAAAAACCAGCGAGGTTCAACCTTGAAGGCTGTTCGGTACTGGGTGGAGGAAAAGTTGAGTCGGGCACATTGGATAGAGCCTGTGGTTCGGCTAGCGCTACTTGTAAGGTTCACGCGCCGCCGTCTGGGAGGCTTTTCAAAGACTTGATTGATTCCACCTCCAACTTTTGTCCAGTCCTGCTGCTTCTCTCTTCTCATTTCTTTTCTCCCTGTCTCCTCTGCCCTGTTCTCTCTCCGCCACCAGAGCTGCCCCTGAGGCTCACCTATCCGCCTGACTTCTCTGAGTCCTACCTGTATGGCCTGCTCCTGCTGGTGTAAGCCCTGCTCCCGCTTACACACAACACGTCTGTGACACAGCCTCTTCCTAGTGCTGTTTCTTCTTTTGTGTGGAAAATGTGTTTTTCTCACACGTGCACCTGCTCCATTCACTTACTCCCTTAGTGATGGCCCCCCAGGCCGTCAGTCGGTGAGCGAGGAGTTTGAGCTGGACTGGGACACGGTCCTGCTGGGCTCTGAGGAGGTGATCGTGGCCCAGCTGGATGGCAGGGGGAGCGGGTACCAGGGCCAGAGGCTGCTGCAGGAGGTCCACCACAGACTGGGTGTGGTGGAGGTCCACGACCAGATCGCCGCCCTGGAGTATGTACCACAGCTTCTCAACAGGGCTGTCTCACAGCAATATGAAAATCTGTATGAAAATAATAATCATTATTATTAAAAGGATTGATTGATTTATGGAGTGTGCTTCCCAACCATATAAAAAATGTGCATTAGATTAATAATGGTTATCTTGATCATTCTTGATTGATTGACTGAATGACTAACTGACTTATTGACTTGACTGTCTGACTGACTGATTGATTCATTAAGCAAAGTATATATTTATTGATTGATTGATTGTGGTTTAGGGGTATGTGAAAAATAAATACTTAAGAAAACTCTAATCATAAATACTATTTTTTCCCCCCGGAATGTCTTTGTAGGCATCTGGTTAAACTGCCCTATATTGATCGCACTCGTGTAGGAGTGTATGGAAAGGTCGGTTGCTTGCTCTGTCTTTCCGTTTCTATTCAATACTTCAACAACTACCTGACCCGGGTCTACAGTACACTTGCCAGTAAAGACGTGTTGTTTTTTTCTGCTCAACCTTCCAGGGCTACGGCGGTTACGTCACCCTCATGATGCTCAGGTCCACAGAGAGCCTGATCCAGTGTGCCGCTGTGCAGGCACCTATTGTAGACTGGACCATGTACGGTGAGGAAACGCACCAGTCCCTCTGTCTACAGCAGTTAATGTGGTCTTTTTCTTTATTATTTTTCTCCTTTATGTCTTTGTTGGGGGTGAGGGGGTCCTAACAGGCAAGATGAGTTAGTTAATTAGCTTATCCTCCTGTTAATGTTATTGATGAAAAATATGCTAAATATGAAGGACATTTACTGGAATAATCCACCTAATGCGGTTTCATTTATTGTTGAAGAGCTTTCCGTTTAAGCTTCCATAGAACGTGTCCTTCATACAAAAGTGATTTATTTCAATATCTATGAACGCTGATGGATGTCAATGATCAAATCTGAAAAGGGACCCATATACTGACTGTTTGCTTTTGACGTTGCAGCCTCAGCATTTTCAGAGAGATATTTGGGCTTGCCCTCAAAGGGCCACAGCAGATACCAAGTGAGTTGTTTACCCGACCTCCATCTGTCCTTATCGCCTTATCATAATGATTGCTTTATTCTCTTGCTGAAAATAATGTGGCACTAAATTGGAAAGCAGCAAGAAATCTAGCGTATCGCGGTGCGTGTTGGAAATGGGCTGGTGTGTCTGTGTGTTTTAATGTACAGTATGTGCACATTGTGTGTGGTATGGTGTTTGCGCGTTTGAGCATTGGTTTGTGTGTTTTTGTGTGTCTGTGTGTGCCTGCCAACCGTCATCTGTGTGATACTACAAGGATGTCAGTAAGCAGACATAATTCAGCTACTCCCACATTGACAAAACCAGTCTGTGTTTGGGGTGTTTGTGGGGTTTGTGTTTAGGATGTTTGTTTGCTGTGCTTGTGGTGTTTGTTTGTGTTTTTTATGTTTGTGGTGTGTGCGTTTGTGTTTGTTCTCATGGCATTTGTGTTTTTTATGTTTAGAGCGTTTGTGTTTGTGTTTGTGGGGTTTGCATGAGAAAGAAACCTGTGTCACTGTTAAACATCGTCCTGTTTTAAGCTGCTGTGTGTGTGTGAGTGTGTGTGAAAGAGAGAGAGGAAAGTGGGTTGTTAATAATTGGGCCACAAGGCTTGCAGGAGCTATTTCAGTTGCTCCTACTGCAGCCCCTGTGCTTTTATATGCTGCTCGGGGCAAGAAGTATTACTGCCTCGTCTAGGCAAAATCACAGCGACACAACTCACACTGCCCTCGGAGGAAATGAGGGATAGTTACGTAATTTAGTATACTGCTGATGGGAAACTAACTTGTGCTTTGTGTTTTGTGTTGACATGGTTGTCTGGCTAATTGAGCTTCAAAGTAGGTGGGCAGATGCTGTTCGTCTGTTCAAACCAAAGACAATCAAAAATACTTAACATGATAAGATGTGCCTACTGTACGCTATAGAGTTATTTTTAAATGTATGTTCTATGTTGCTCAGGTAAACAAGTCTATGTTTTGCCCCCAGTTTTCCAGTGTCTTGCCCACCCTGAAAGGACCACAGGGACAGAGTCTGTTTGTAGCACACGGAACAGCAGACGGTGAGCTCTCACTTGGGCAAAATAACATATTTCTTATTTTGAAAAATGAGTTAAGCAATGTGTTTTCGTGTTTCCTTTCTGTCTCTCATGCACTGTTCTGTGCTTGGACCTTGACTGTAATAAAAAGGCACTTCCGAAATGTGATTGTGTGCACAGCCTTATTCCTCTTCTCTCTCTTCACCCATAGCCAACGTTCATTTCCAACACTCCGCAGAGTTGATCAAACACTTCATAAAGATTGGAGCCAACTACACATTGCAGGTAATCTACAATATCCAATGTGATATGATCATTGTAATTGTTAGGTTGAAGTTGGTAATATGCTTGTATTCCATGTAAAACTGCAAATACAAACAATGAGGACAATTTCATGGTGGCAGTTCCTCTTTGTAGTGCTGTCTTGATGCATTGCATTTTGCTTCAATGCCGATCCACGAAATCCTATTGTGTTCCACGGCCAGACGTGTCTGTTTTGACTGACCTTCTCTCCGAGACAGATTTATCCCGACGAGGGCCACTTCTTGTCGGCCCGGAGCCAGCAGCAGCTGTCTCAGTCCCTCATTGGCTATTTCCGAGGATGTCTGCTTGGCCACGCGTCCACGTTACCTGAGCAACAGCGAGACGACGAGTGACGGGGACATGTAGTCATCAGGTCACGTCCGACTTGTCGAGACTGACTGACTACGTTAGCCCAAGGGGAGTGGAATGTGTGAGTGTGTGTGCGTGTGTGAGTGAGAGAGAGCGAAAGGGAACTAGAGAGAGTGAGTCTGTGCGTGTGCATGCGTGCGTGTTTTATAGCACAGCGGTCAAAACGTGTTTTTCTGGGTCCAAACATATCAGTATTATAGTAATTATACGTAGGTTTCTCCCTGCACATACGGAACATTGCTTTCACATTAACAAATAGATCGTACCGTTAAGCTTTTGTTGGTGCCAGAGAAATAGCCATAAAATAAATACGTCTATATTCACTCCTTCTGCGTTGATCGTTTAAAGCTGCTGTAAAGTGAAATACAACTAGTGTTATGAGTTTGTTACACCAAAAAGAAAAATATGTTATTAACCACCCAGCCAAGTTTTAACTATAATTTTTTTTGCCAAATATATATATTTTGGTTTCAAAATCGTGAAAAGATAAGAAGTAGTCGCTGTTCTGAAACGCTGGGGGCGTGTCCGCTGAATGCGCTGAAACCACGCCCAATCAAGGCTTCTCCTAAGTGTCAAAAACCACTGCGGCAAGAAAAATGTATGCTTCTAGCCGCTTTGTTGTTCCACATCCGTACAAACATGCATGTTTGAGCCACCAGCCAACTTCTTTGTTCCTATGTATGCAAGTTAGCAGTATGTATTACGAACTAGTAGAACCAAGACAAATAAAGTTAGGCTATCAATAGTTAACATAAAACAACACAAAACATATTTTGTGACTTTACCAGATAGTTGTATTTATCTGTATGGTCACAGTCAGAACAAATACGCAGTATTGTACAGGGACGCTGAAACGCATTTTGAGTTGGGGGTGCTGAAGATCAGCGGCATGCATACAGGCAGTGTTTCTTCTATAATGCCGAATGATTAGCGCCGTTGACGAAAAAATAAAAACACGCCTTAGTAGGCTAAGCGGTGACATTAAATAAAAACAACTACTGGAATACACGATTGCGCCGTCACAGTTTATCAGCCATTGCCGTCGTAACTACATCTGGCTCAACGGAGCAGCTCAACGGAGCAGCCCCTTTGGGTCAGAGTTCCGTGTGTAGCCCATCGGTGTTGCCACATTAGCAAAGTAACGTAATCCAACATTTAGCCAAAATCGCTGAACAGCATTCACAACAAAATATGGGCTTTAGTTCAACGCAGTCACCAAAATACACATAAATAATTAGCAGGGTTGTAGTAGTGCTGTGGTATAAAGTGCCAGAGCGCACCCTTCTGAGTGGAGGAGCGGAGGAGTGCAGTTTGATCCGCATTTGTGAAGATATGCTGTAATTCTGTAACGTTAGACCTATTCGTACTTGGCATCGTAACAAAGTAATAATGTTGCTGATGATACATCACCGGGATAGTTTATTAAAATTCCTTTATCTACCCATTCATATCCCCTCTGAAGCTAGCTAACTTAACTAAACGTTATCCAACTTGTGGTTTTTACGATTATGATCGTCCGAGATACATTGTTTTTGTCATTGCTGCTATCAGTATCACGAGCGAGAGACAAGCTCACTAGCTTAGACTAAACTTGGCGCTGGTGCTAATTTGCTACCTACTTATTAGAAAGTTTGCATGAGTCTTCCTGGCTATATTGATTTGCTTTTTGAAAATAACTTCGTTATTTATGTGAGAAGTGCCGCTCCTCCTCCACTACAACCCTGATAATCCTATCATACTCATAAGCTGTGTCTCAATTCAGTGGCCGCATCCTTCGAAGGACGCGGTCTGCGAAGGCACGCCTGCAAAGATCGAACCTAGCGTTGTTAAATTACATTAAATGAGACGCTCTAGTCTACTGAGGATTTCCTATTTGCGTCACCAGCTGTTACCACGACACTTGTATCCAATCATCAGCTCGCAATGAATCTTGGGTCGCAAAGGATCCAGCAGTTGCATCCTCCGAATTTGGGGAGAGAAGGCCGCATTTCTCGGCCGCATTGAAGGAGCCTTCGAAATGGGACAGCCTCGGCACGCCACTGTGACATATTCGGTCTTCAAACGCATTCTTCAAAGTACGCAGTCTACGAAGACGGTCTGGTCTACTGAGGATTTCCTATTTGCGTCACCAGCTGTTCCCACCCTTACGCTTGCTTCACGACACTTGAGCTGTGTCCCAATTCAGGGGCCGCATCCTTCGAAGGTTGCATTTGAAGACCGAATACCTCACAGTGTCGCGCCAGGTTTGTCCCATTTCAAATGCAGCCGAGAAATGCGTCCTTCTTTTCCCAAATTTGGAGGATTCAACTGGTGCATCATTCGTAGCCAAATCTATCCCAGAGGCCGTTGCGCGCCGGCGATGACGCAGCAAGGGTGTCATGAGGCAAGGGTAAGGGTGTGAACACCTGGTGACGCGAACAGGAAATCCTCAGTAGACCAGAAAGTCTAATTTAATCTCATTTAATAACGATCGGTTCGGCCTTCGTAGACCGCGTCCTTCGAAGGATGCGGCCCCTGAATTGGGACACAGCTTGTATTCAATCACCAATTCATTCTGGGATTGGTTAGGCCGCGAAGGATCCATCCGTTGCCTCCTCCAAATTTGGGGAGAGAAGGCCGCATTTCTCGGCCGTATTTGAAGGAGCCTTCAAAATGGGACAGCCCCGGCGTGCCACTGTGACTTATTTGGTCTTCAAATGCAACCTTCGAAGGATGCGGTCCCTGAATTGAGACACAGCTATAGTGTCCTAGTAGGCCTATTTACGTAATAAGGGAGCAAGGAACTACCGCGCTCTAGTCTTTATATAGTGTTAGGGGAGGGGTTATGCAAGTAGGTGCCCAGTGCGCCACCAGGCGCCCATTAAGGCCCGCCCAAAGAATCCTGGACATACAAATAGGGAAAAACTGTTTAACGGTCTAACTCCACAATTCCGCACGAAATAGTTCACTGTCTTTTTGCATGTTTTCAGTTATTATTTTCTAACATGGATAATGTGTTTAGAAAGAAATATCTGAATTTGCTTTACAGCACCTTTAATACTAATTAGTAGTATTTAGTTCATTTCTGCCATAGACGAGATCATTTGCATAAAACTACATTTATTTTTGGGCATATGCGTGATCGTTCGTATTAAATAATTATTTGATCCAAGTGCAATTGATCATTAAATTGTCCATTGATTGATGGGATGTTTATTGAACTGGTAAATCTCTGTACAGGATAATTTTTGTATATTTGAATTTTTTTTCAGTTTGTGCCAGATTTCATTTGTGTGAAACAGATATACTTTTTAGATGTTGTGTTTTGAGTTATTTGAATAATAAAGAACTTATGGACACTGGAAGTCCCTTTTGTGTGACCTTTACAGCATAACATTTTCAAACCTGATATCAATAACCTATGAATAGAAAACTATTTTGAGGTGTAACTCAACACGTTTTTGGATAACTCATACTGTTGACAGTTTGCTTGTTTAGCGAGAATGATTTCATCCAATTACTTTTCTCTCAATAATGCAGTTTACAACGTACACTCTACTGTATATCTACGTACAAAATAAAAAGTGTTAGTAATATAATAATAACAATGACAATATAAGCATATACCCATAGCATGTCTCAAAAACCATCATGTGGTACTGGTTACAATAATTAAGAACCATGTCACTAGGGAGTAGGGACTAGCGCCAATTCTCTTCAACTCCACATTCCATCCCACCAAGAAAACGTTATTGAAAGGGGGACGGAGCAATGCTCTGTGTGTAACCTATGCAAGTCTCTCTGGCCACAGGCATTAATTACATTGAACCAATTAAACAGCACGAGACTCGCTCAAGCCAATGCCTCTCTGGTGCTAAAACTACGGACACGGAAGGAGTCTGTGTTGGAAAAGGTTTCAAATACGTTTTGCCATTGTTCGAGACAAAAAACAAACGTGAACCGAGGTACTGGACACCCTAACTATGATTTTATGAAAGGAAGACTGAAGATTTTCTTGGCCTTCCAGGCTACTGCAAAAATTGCTGAAGCTGAATGCTGGGACTTAGCAGTACAATCAATTCGGCCTGTTCTTGATCCTCCTCCTACCTGGCTTTTGTTTGTCTCTTCTATAGGACTGATAGACGAGCTCTATGTAATAACGGTTGCTGTTTATGAAACTGCATGCCGTCTATTCAGCCCCAACACTAAAGACGGGAAGCAGAGAGCCTTAAATGGTCTTCAAATGTTAATCTTATAGCTTGGAAAGTGTGCCAATTGTCCTTTCACACCAAAGCAACAGCCCAGGTAAACATTTGGGTCTGTCCTGATGTAATTGGGTCCAAAGGCGTTAGCCAACCTGGGTCCGGAACCTATGGTCATAACCTTGGAGCGATAGTGAAAGGGCTCATAGGCTTGACCTGCAACCCACTCTTAATCTTACAGCTGCTAAAGCAGGCTCAGGTACTGCATAGAAGTCTTGTGTGAGTTGAAGAACAAAAGATCCTCTTGACCACTCTCACGTCCCCTTTTCTCCAACAACAGGGTTAGTCCACGCATGCTGCGGCTGCACTTTACTATTCAAGGACTACAAGGGGCTTCGGTATGAGCTCATGTGCGGGAATGCTGCAGCCGTTTGAGGTCAGTAAATACGAGAAGCGCATTCATCATCTTGACAAACCAAAGGGGGAGGGGGAGGGGGTCGTTCCTCACAACTGGGAAACAAACACTGTTCCAACCTTGTGGATCCAATGCAAAAAGGAACATGGAGGCAATGTGAAACAGGGAGGCGGAGAGGTGTTGCGATTGCGCCCCTGGAGAGCAGTTGTGGAACCAACTCGTAGAACCATTCACCCAGGAAGGGTTTTGGTTCATCTCTGCTAGTACTGTTGAGTCAGACACAAAAAACAACAATGACCTCAACACTGCTTCCTCTAAATGGACCGTGGGTTCTCTGGATTGGTATGAAGCTGCGTGATGTGTGAATAAGGTAGAAAAACTGTGATTTGACACAGCTTGGGACATCCACTTGAAGTGTTATCCAAATGTAATAATGTAACATGGTAGTGGCAATAGATCACAGCTTAGAATTAAATTGTGTAATATTAACCATGATAAACATTTCAAACTGTTTGACATTTTCTTTCTAATATATGAGAGGCAGTTTTTTGGACACCTGAGCAGCAAGCACTGATGACTAAACCATACTTGAACGCTTATGAACATATACATGCTTATAAAACATATTGAAACTTATATCCTCAAGGCATTTTTAAACTTATTTAAGTGAAGGGCCTAGGATTTCTTCTGGTTTTTAAGACAAGAGCAGTACAAACGCACCCACACG
This sequence comes from Aplochiton taeniatus, assembly GCA_017639675.1. Lineage (NCBI taxonomy): Eukaryota > Metazoa > Chordata > Actinopteri > Galaxiiformes > Galaxiidae > Aplochiton > Aplochiton taeniatus. The sequence goes on from CM030191.1 coordinate 5,488,852, forward strand.
CAAACACATACTTGCTAAGAATCAGCTGCCAATTATTGTTTGATTGTCAGAACCTCTGAGGTTTTGTTCTCTTATTTTCACATCTCCCACAAGAGAGAGGCCTGAAGGCAGCTATTAGTTTTATGTTTCTTGTTTTTCCTGAAGGCATCATGCTCCGTTTTATGAAAAGACATGCTGCCTGGTGAGATTTAGAGAAAAACGTTCTTTCACCTGCTCACATTTATTTTTGAACATTCAAAAGCTTGAGTCATCTTTGTAAATGATACAGAATATTAATGTGGGACCTTAGTAATGCATTGAACCATTTGGCTAGTCATGCAGGGCAAAGCCGTTGTGTTATTCACACATACAGTATAAAGCTGCTTAACCCTTCAGTTAAATATTAATGAATTTGAAATGAATTGCATTTGAGGACTAATGGCACTGCCTGGAATGTTGATGCTCACGGGCAAATACATCCACCCAAATACGACCTCATCTGTGACTACATCGAGGTAATTCTTTTTTTAACAAATGACTCTGCTTCCTATTTAATAGCAATCTGGAAAGATCTCAAATGAACAAGGGACTCTTTACAGCAAATGTAATGGACTGAGCTTATGAGAATTTTGATTGTGTGTCCTAGTTATACATTTATCAAGTAAATATGGACCTTTTTTCACAAAGAACAAGACTTGTAGAGCTAAAGATACTGTCTACGTTTTGACTTGCCTGACTGGCAGATGCATGCAGTGAGAAAAAGCTTAGCTGACGCTCATCACAAGGTGACTTCCTCGGCTTCACAAGTCAGGCTACGTCTCCTCCTCCTCCTCCTCCTCCTCCTCCTCCTACTACTACTACTACTCCTCTCCCTCCGCCTCCTCCTACTACTACTACTCCTACTCGTCCCCCACCTGCTCCTCTTACCACAACTACTAATACTACAAACACTAGTACATGCAGGTTAAAGTGAAAGGAAGCACACACAGACAGATGCCTTTGGTTATTTTTCCAAATCAATGTTAAAGCACCATCTAGTGGTGGATTTAGCCAACTTCACTCAAATCAGTTCAGCTAAATCTTACCCAAACTCCACAGTTGAACATAAATGTAATGCTGAAAGTAAAACGACAAGACAGTGATATTCATCAGATCTTTGTTTACACTCCGCTACTAGGCGCATAGGAACAAAGGCGTAGACAAACATAGACAAAGATTGATTGTTCATCCATTGATTGTTGTGGGAGTCATAATTTAGTGAAGTTAAGATGTTGTTTGCCTGAAGTTGATCCCACAGATCACCTAAATTTTGCTTTGTTGCGTGGTCCTCCATGTTCTGTTCCATGGATAGAAACCCCCAATGACACGGTATGGAGGACAAACCACATGTTTCGACATCTGCCTCCGATTAGAGACATACCATCCATTACGCACGCGGCTGTCTTGGCCGCCGGCCCACAGATCGCACACCTGACCCAGGATCCACTTGCTTGTCAGTGGGGTAACAGATGGTGGTCATCCCCTCACCTCACACCTCGGTGGCCCCATTGATGGCCACTAGCCTTTACTTACTCCATACCCGAAACACAAATATCCCTTCACATTTCCAAAAGGGCCGCTGTTTATCTTCCTTCCATGTCTTGGACCTCTGTTTTTTACTTTTGTTCACTTGAAAAGCATCTCTAAATGACTTTATCGACCAGGGCGCAACTGTAAAATATAGACACAACACCTATACATTGTAACGATGAAAGACCTCCCCTTCCCGGCCCTGGCATCTCCAGTGGTCTGGATTCAGGGCGGTCCTCAGGTTTGGTTGGCAGTGAAGAATTGGGAGGGAGATTTGCGGTAAATACCAGAGCATGACCCTGCACTAATATCTCCCAGAGACATCTAGAGGAATAGCCCAGCGCTCGCCACAGCTGCTCCGGGGGCTTGAGGGGCTGGGAGGGAGGGAGGGAGGAAGGAAGGATGAAGCAGGGGGAGATTGAACGTAAAATGGCTGAGACTTAGGGTAATGGCAGTTGAAAAATGCCGGTAACTGCTAAAAGTCTGTGCTAGCACGAATACACAAGGCCATTACCATGATTGTCCTGTTAGTTTAAAAATTAAGTCAAAATTACGCCAACATAATCCTTATTTGATTTTATGTCTCTCTTCTTAGGACACTGAGATGAAAGGGTAGCTTAAACGTCTGCCACCAGCCAGCCAGCCAGACTCAGTCCAACCTATTTTATTTAACCTTTATTTAGCCAGGCAAGTCACTTGAGAACCAGTTCACATTTTTAGCCTGACCAAGAGACAGAGAACAGCAGTCAAATGGAACAAAACTAAACAGTCGCAGTCACAGTTCAAAGAGACACAACAGACAACTCATCAGCCCTAGATAGCCCTAGTGGACCAGGTCGAGAACTTCGTCGTCTGCTAGACTCCGCAGTCCGCCAATGCTACTGCAGGTCAACCAGCAACAACTTCACACTCTGTTGGTGACAACTAGCCGTGCCCATTGAAGGACACACACTCCTCTGGTGGTGCCATCTGTGGCCCTGTTGCCCTGAACAGACTGGCAGGGTAATGAGGTACAGAGTAGCTGGGGGAAGTCTGGAGGAAGGTTAGGGGGGAGGGGGTCTGGGTAAGGCGTCTGCCGACTTCACACTGGGTGCGAGGGGTTGGAGAGAATGCCGCTGCGTATCTGTAAATAGACTGGACGGAGACTGCAAGTCAGGGCCTCAATTACTGTCATTAGCCTCGGTTCAGAACCTAATGTGCCAGCTTGTCCGCATCACACCCCTACCACAGTATGACAGGCCCAAGCATTATACTTTTAGGACGATGCAGGACATCTAACATAGCATTTTAGTGGTTTGAGCAGTAGAAAGCACTGCTTGTAACCCTTTCAACCTAAAGCGGACAACAGCTTTATTGACACTGAGGTGCTGGTGATCCAGTTCTTTATATTCTCCACATGATGGTGCTATTGCCTACAAGTTGCCGAGTGACGTTAGAAGGTTCAGACTAAAGGGTTTGCGAAGATGAGCCGCCTTCCAGCATATGTAAAAGGGATGGGAAGCTCATGCTATACGAAATCACAGAATAACTACAATGCACTAAATTCTCTTAAAGATTTTGAATGTTGGCACAACAATGTGTCGGCCATCAAAACAAATACAACTATTATTTTGCAAAGTCATCCATGCCTCTGAATATCTCTAGCTACTTTTTCTATGTGGGCAGCTTTACATGAGGTCAGCCTTCTCAAATGACACTTTAAAAGGCAGATATTATATAAGAAGAACCTGGTAAAATAAACTATTTTAATTCATTTTAAACACTGAATGTTATACAACTGTGTTTTAGTATTTCATTTTTGTGTTATTTGGATGTTTTCAGTATTTATTTGACCATTCAGAAAATCTGTGAGATTTTCCATTTGGACCATTCTTTAGTCACCGAAAAGGAAACAGAGAAACCGTCTCCCATCCATTAAGCGGTAACGTATTTTCGTAGATAGTATTGCTCTACTGGATTTGTTTTCATCTCCTTTGGCCTCCATTTGCTACAATCCAACAGTGAGAGCCAAACAGGGTTAAACACAAAAATAGATTTTCACACCACACACCACCATTATTATCTCCGCTCATTCAATAACACAGCATTTCTGTTCCAGTTGCCAGAGCCAGGAACGGTCTTGGAGAAAGGACAACAAAAGATGATGCATGGTTTATTGTTTCATCCCTTTATACTGAAAAAAGTCAGTATTGTTTTGCTGTTAGAGGGTTTGCCAAGTGTGTTGTGTTCATCTGAATCTGTCTTCTGCTTAAATATGAAAAATTATGAATTTGGAACATAGCCATTTTAATGATTGGAAATCCTTAATTACCCTCTATCATTTTTTTTCTTCTAAAAGCAGCAAATCAGAACAGATATTTTTTATGAACAAAATATACAACAAATACTGTCCATTGAAAACTTCATTGTCAATTTGAACTCACCCTCATTACTTTGGAATATCGACTGGAGCATGCACATCATGGCTGTGGGATCTTAAGGGGCTCTGACAGTGACCAGGGAATTGGAGCCAACATGAAGGAGGGTTGAGGGGTTAATTAGAAACAACTAGGAGGTCAAGGGTCATGTTGTGGGGAGCTAGGGGGGAGGAAGGGGGCTTATGAGGTGGCACTAAAGCCCCCGTAATGGGAGCAGGAGAGGGAGGGGGCTTGTTGTCAGCTCCAACGAGAACCCTCAGCGCAGAGATTTATCCGGCGATTGTGACACCGGGACAAATAGTGCTGATATGTGAAGGACCTTGGATATTGGGCTGAGCAGGATGATGAATGGGTTGCCAGGTCCTTTTCACTTAGCAACGGGGACGTGAGCCCACCCTCACCCCCCCTCAACCCCCCTCCTTCACCTAGGGAGCCCCAAAACATCCCCTCCCACCCCCCAACCCCCCAGACAAGATAAAGGAAGGGACTGCTTCTAACTCTATTTCTCTCTCTCTCTCCCCCCCCCCCCCCCCCCCTCTCTCTCTCTCTCTTTCTCTCTCTCTCTCTGAATTTCTCTGCCTCCATACCCCTCTCTTTTTTTCTCTTTACCTCTGGCTCTCTTCACTTCCACACCTGTTTTTTGCCTCCTTCTCCTGTTTTTTCTCTTCTCTCGTTCCTTCTCACTCCCATTATCTCTCTCTTTCTAGTCTCTTTTGCCACCCTCTTTCCACCCCTGCCGACCACTCTACGACTCCCTCCACGCTCTCTCTATCCAGACCCCCCCCCTCCCACACACACATAATCGCCCCTTCTCCACAGGATCACAGTCCAGGCACTTCAGCTGACTGATAAGGGAGGTGAGACGCTGACAGCCCCAAATTAATTTACAAGCAATGATGCCATAATGTGGAGGTAACACACTTCCAAACGCACCGCACGGGGATGGGTAGACCCGCAGGAGCGACGCACACACACACACACACACACACACACACACACACACACACACACACACACACACACACACACACACACACACACACACACACACACACACAAACACCACACATCACACGCACATTGCTGGCACCCTAGTGAATATTTACACTGTACGAATAGTGTGGAATCTGATTTCTTCGTTGAATCAGCTGTTCTGCAATTTGATTGCACTGGTCTCACAATGGCTCACTCCCCCTCTTCCAAATTCCAAGTCTGTTTAACCTAGGTAGCTCTGAACATGCTCTTTTAGAACAGACACTCGGCTGAACTCGCCGCAGCATGGTGGCTAATAGGCTTACTCTGGGGGATTAAAAATAAATAATATAACTATAAGTGGATTACAGAAAGTCTCTCTTCTGGGTTTATTTCTTATTAGCCACTTCAACAGTTATTAATTTAGTGCATGTAATACATACAGTTTATTGTGCTGGAGATAATATGCAGAGGCTTTTAGAAAACTGCTGACGGCAAAACAACACTGACGGCAATACAATCTTGGTTTAAGATCATTGAGCATGGATTCTTTTGACAGTTTTAAGCCTCGGCTTCATTCTTTCCTACTTTTTACTATGCATTTCAAATGAGTTTCCACAAGATATCACTTCAAGAGGACAGAAGTCTTCGGTCCAATCCTCTTTTTCTTTCAATGAAAAACTGAACGAAGGTTTTAAATGCAGCCAGAGACTTACGTAAAGCCAGCTATTTGGCAGTGTCATGACTGTGTTGTTGGGAAGAGGGAACAGACTTCAGGGAAAATACTTTATGAGGTGTGAAATGGCCGGTCTCTCAAAGCTGGCATTAACAGGGCAGCTGCAAGCAGTTGGGGTCTTATGGAGAGCGAATCCGAGTGACGTAAAATGGGCGTAATAAATAGGTAATTGTGGTTTCAGTTTGACTCTGAATTGAAATATGATATATTGCTCTTTCAAAGCGTTGGTATGATGTGTTCCATGCCACTGAAGATTAGCCGAAAAAGGTGACAGCGATTTTGAGTCCTAACATTCCACTTACAACGGAGAAACTCTGTAAGACTGAATTTATCCACATCAGTAAACAATGGACAACAGTTTAAAACATCTCCTTCTCCCTTGTACCTTTTAAATACTTGGAGACAGCTAGACTTTAAACATAATCCATCAGTTCCAACCACACAAACTGACCAGTCTGTTCTTGCAGCACTGGGCACTGCCAGACAGCTTTGTAAGTGATCGTCAGTGCTGCCCAAGACAGGCAATACACAAGGCGTGTGTTTGTGTGCCACGAATATGCCAGTACAGGACCCTGGATGTATGGGTGGTGCCGAGCAGGACCAAGCACTCTGATCTTAAACCTGCCACTGAAAAGTGCACCTGTTGGACAGCGCCTTGGGGATGAACGCTGACCTCCACAACCAGATCTGGACAACCATCACGTCTCTTGCCTTGCAACAACTGTCTGGGAAAACTATATTCTATATTAAAAAATACCATGGTTGGAACCAAATAAGATTATATTTTGTCATATGCATACAGACAATGGTTTAAATATCTAATACTTGTAAAATTTAAATTATGAGCACACACAGCAAAAGAATAACAAGGTTGAATATTGCTGGTCACAATGTCCAAGCAGATTTCTGTGTCTAAATGGATTTGGAACCTGTCCTCCCTCCCTAAACCACGCAGCCCAGTAAAGTTGAGCCTGCACGAGCAGGTGCCAGACACTTGTGAAGAGAATGCAGGCAAGACCTCCCACAGTGGCAACTGTGTGTGTGTGTGTGTGTGTGTGTGTGTGTGTGTGTGTGTGTGTGTGTGTGTGTGTGTGTGTGTGAGGTACCAACCTGCACCACATTCCAAAGAAGTCCTCCTACATGATCCTCAACTCCACATAAGCATGTCGCCTCCATGAGCCATGCATTATAACATACATTTATAAATACCTACATTGTGAACACGTATAACTGGAAATTCAGCAAAGTTGTTCAGTCAGGCATTTTAAGTGCCTGTCATCAAAGGTGTGTGTTTGTGTTTGTGCCTGTGTCGGGGCTCAGGCAAGGGCTGTGTAGGGTCAGTGTTGTGTGTGTGTGTGTGTGTGTGTGTGTGTGTGTGTTTGTGTGTGTGTGTGTGTGTGTGTGTGTGTGTGTGTGTGTGTGTGTGTGTGTGTGTGTGTGTGTGTGTGTGTTGGAGCTCAGGCGAGGGCCCCTATTAGGTCAGGGTCAGTGTTAGTATCATGTTCAGTGATGATGAAATGGCACTGCTGTCTGCCAAAACACCTGGCACCTCTTTTTCACTATGCTTTTATTCCTATGGTCCTTTTGTGCTTTGCCAGTTTCTGGATTCTATCACATTTCAAAACAAATCAGAAGACTTCTTGTCATTTCAAGTGGACTGCTATCAGGGAGTGCATACATATACAGGTATCTATTTTCCGAAGTCCTTAAAGGCAGGGATTTTGTACATAGCTATCATGCTGGAGGAGGACAATGGAGAATAGCCCCACAATACAGAATTCTGCTTTAATCATATTTCCTGACTCTCTTTTAGTTGCATAGTATCTTTGGGCATTTTTTGTGGATCAGGGGCCCATGTCTCTGCGACGGGTCGACATTGACATTGACCCTGGTGACGGCGTATGTAAATCCCGGATTCAGAGCCGGCTGATAAGGCCGTGGAGGGGCAAAGTGGATTACCTTAAATTACATGAATATTTCTGTGTCTGAGTCCGACCTTATCGCTCTGTATCCGCCTTGCTGTGTGCTGCCACGGCCTGCGCCCCACCTAGAGATAAGGGCCCCTTGCCTAAGCCGGGACACACACACACACACACACTCACTTCTGAACACATACACACACACGCACACATGCACAATTTTACAAAATCTCACACACACACACCCACTAAAACAGGCACATAGATATCCACACACATGAAATGTAAGCAAGAAATGGAAGTGAACATGGACAAATAACGGTACAACAAAGTTAACTAGTGAAATATGAAATGTGCATTTAAACCACGTCAGATGTTTGGATTAAGTCTCCTGGTCATTCGCAGGGATCAGTATTTTCTCCCGATGAGCACACAGAAGGCCACATGAGTATGATTTAGCATGAGCCACTGTATGCCATGTCTGCTCTTCTAATGTAGATTAATGGCGGCTTGGTTCTCCTGATCGCAGCAACAACAAGCAATTAAGATGAATAATCTCCGTTTAGGCCTCCGTCCTGTCTGCAGGATTATCCAATCCCGTCTGTCCGCGGTCCCAATTGTCTGGCGATCATTGTTTGGTTGAGTGCAAAATAGGACAGTTCATTTGACATAATGCTTAGTGTCAGAGTGGAGTCCTTTTCCTTGAATGACAACATGTCAGATTATTTTGGTACTTGTGAAGACGACGGGCTCATCTACACCTACACATGTCCGTGTTTATTTCATGTATTATTCTCTTAACAATGCATAATTGTGTCAAGCTGTAAAATAACATAAAAAGCAATTTTGAGTGTCCTCTAAGCTAAGTGTTAAATATTAAAAGTAACTGGAGCATTATTCTCATAATTATTTTATTTTGCATGTGTGACCTTCGGTGACAATTGATTGGTGTGTACAGTATGACGTTTGGCATGAGTAACGTGTGTCACAACTCTTTTATTTTTCCGCACGGCATCACTTTCAGCCAGGCCTTTGACCGGTACAGCTTGGGGTGTGTGTCCTGCGAGGTCTCACGTGCGCGATGGGAGGGTGGACAAATCCATTTTTAATAAGGCTTGTAGCTAATAATCCTCCCGGCAGCAGATGAGGGCCGGAGACATATGGGGCCGGTCGGAGGAGGACAACAACTCCAGCAGCTGTTTGTTGTACCGGCGCCAGCCAGCTCCACGCACACGCTGTGTGGCTCTGGGCCTGGTTCCAACACCAGGATGGAGGGTGAGAGGGATAGAGGAAGAGAGGGATGGAGGAAGAGAGGGAGGGAGGAAGGGAAGGATGGTTGGGAGGAAGGAGGGAGGGGCGAGAAAAGAAGGCAGTAAGATAGGTAGGTTGAGAAAGCGGGATTGAAGAAGGGGGAGAAGGGATTGAGTGATGGAAGGTGTTGGGGAGGTATAGCAGACAGGGAGACAGCCATGGGCACCACATACCGCGTAACTTTGGGCCTGAGTCCAAGACAGTCTGATAGAAAGGGTGGGATGCAGGGAGGCAGGCACAAAGGGATAAAGAGAGGTAGGAAAAGAGGGAGGGAAAAAGGGAGCGAGGAGAAAGGCAGGGGACGATTGGAAGACAGACAGACAAGGAGGAAGCAAGACAATTGAGCGGATCGACAGGGATTAGACAGAGAAGGAAGCGGGGAGGAATGGTGTAGTAGAGTAGATTCTAACTTTGAGATGCAGTTATTCCCTCCCGACCCTTTCTCTCTCTCTCTCTCTCTCTCTCTCTCTCTCTCTCTCTCTCTCTCTCTCTCTCTCTCTCTCTCTCTCTCTCTCTCTCTCTCTCTCTCTCTCTCTCTCTTGCTCTTGCTCTTGCTCTCTCCTTAGTCCCCTGCATCAACAAGAACTATTTGCTTGCTATTAGACAAAGATTATTCACCGGACCTCGGTACAAACCCTTAAAATTGAACGAGGAGAAAATGCACAAAGACCTTTTGCAGAACAGCACACCTCATTATTTCTTGTTGGTCTTGGAGAGTGCAGCTGCTTTGAGGAGGCAGCACATTAAAAACACTCCTCCCCAGGCCATTGACTTGACAATGTTTTCCCACTGTTTGAATCAATTCCTCCCCCGAAAGCATCGGTGAGCGTTCATACATGGGCAAATGTTTTTGGATGGGTCAACTCAAGCTTAGAGCGTGCATTACCTGGTGAGCACCTTTTCAGCGTGCGCTTGTCATGTACTGTAGCTTTCTACAGGGGTCATTTACCTCTGTGGGGGCCATCAAAGTTTTTTTCAACCCTCTATCTTATCAAAATAGGAAAACAGAAAATCTGTAACGTTCAGCTCTCTCCATCTCCCTGCTTGTCATTATCTCTTTTTCACAATTGTCCTCCCCCCCCCCCCCCCCCCCCCTCTCTCTCTCTCTCTCTCTCTCTCTCTCTCTCTCTCTCTCTTGCTCTTTTGCTCTCTAGCCTCTCTGTCTCTCAGTCCCTTTCTGCCTTCTCTGAAGTGTGAAGGATGACCCTCCAAATGAAATCTTTTAGTGCTTGGTGACAAAATGAATCGTGGCCGTTCAGGCTATCCATCAGAGCTACGAGGTGACCACAGATGATCTGTGAAGCACTGGCTATTAATAACTCTAGTACTACAAGTGTCGGATTTAATGTCCGGGATGGCGCAGGAAAAAAAAAGCCTGTCCGGACAGCTATAGCTTTACCTCGCCTTTGATGGGTTTTAATGGTGAAATATCGATTCCCCTCCGGCCAAGGTCTGCCGGCGGAGGCTAGAGCCATTTCTTGGCTAATGCCGGACCCCCAGTTCGGTAGACCCGATCAATCATTTTGACACAAAACGGAAGGCAATGGGGATGGGGAAGAAAGTGGACAGGAGCCTACAGTAGCAATACAATTCCGCTTGAGCTGGAGTGAAATAGGCTACAGTGTAGCAGGTGAAAAGGGAACAGTTGTGGTGGTGGTGGTGGTGGTGGTGCGGGGGGTGGAATATGAATTCTCCGTTGTTTTATTGAGTGGACGAGGCCTTGGCAAATGGTCTCTGACGTGAGGCAGTTCGAGGAGTCCCCAGAGGGAAGATGAGCCTCAGGGTGTAATCTCTCTCTCTCTCTCTCTCTCTCTCTCTCTCTCTCTCTCTCTCTCTCTCTCTCTCTCGCTTCTTCTCCTTCTCCTCTTTCTTCTTTCCCTTCTCTGCCTCTCTCCCTGTTGCTCTTTATCTAGTCCCGGTTCTCCGTCTCTCTTTTCCCCTGTGCCTCTGCATCGCTTTCTTTACTTTTTCCACCCCTCCCTCCTCCCCCCTCCGTCTCCTCTCTTTATATTTTATTCAACCCTCCTCAGGAAGGCTGGAAGAGCAGGTAATCTGTTGTGCTACAACTCAGTGCCCACTCTCGCCTCCACCCGGTGAGATAACACGCAGTCCGTCTAATGAGGAGCCATCAATCACAATAATCCTCCAATTTGGCCCCACTGTCTCCCTCCACTCCTGCACCACTGTTTAGAGCCCCCTAATAGCGGTGATAACAAAGTCCTGCAGGCCCCCGGATACACAGCAGGGCTCTCGGAGCGGGTCAGACTAGTGCGCAGATTACGGGTCGGCCGCTGCAAAGTCAGCATCTCTTTTATGGAAATGAATACGGTGCGAATGTGACAGGAGTAGATATGGAGTCGTAGGAGGAAGAGAAAGAGAGATAGATATGGAGAGAAAGAGGGAGAGCGAGCGAAGGGTAGAGAGAGAGGAAGAAAAAGTGAGAGAAAGGCAGAGAGAGAATAAGCAAAACAAGGGGAAAAGGAAAGCAAATGGAAAGGATAGAGAAGATAAATAGAGACAGAAAAAGAGAAGAGGAAACAAAAGATGAAATGAGTGGATGCCAGGCAGACTGTCTGCCTGTGAGCATACAGGATACACAGATGCGTGCAGGAGGATGATGGCTGATTTGGTTTTGATTATCTTGCTTACCTAATGATTTTCGCTTCAGTGCCCCGCTCTGCTGCGCTGCACCGTCAAATCAGAGGCTTTTATATTACAGTGTAAAGGAGGCTCCTATGGTTCCAACGGGGAAGCAGCGGCTACATAGAAAACTTGCAGGAAAAGCACCTTTAAAAGAAAGATCAACAGGGTGATAAAACACAGCTCGCTCTGCCATGCTTTGATTAAAATGCCAATCGGAAATAATATTATTAAAGATAGTATTATAGATCAGTTGAAAAATTATATTAGAGGCATGCAGTTAGTGCAGAATAGTCCAGTGAAAATTCTAATATATTTTTCTTGATTACTCTGACATTTTAAATGATGCCTAAAAAATGTGTTCTTTTAAAATTTGAATTATGAAACGTTAGTTGTCGACTTAATGTCTATCATTTTAAACTCCCTGGATAGACAATATTATTTTTCCTACCTGTGTTTGTAGAGCGTCAATAGTTTACCAACGTCTGTGCTATTTCACAATAGCCAGAAGGGGGCAGAAAACTACTGAGTGCTGTGGCGTACTAACCCAAATATGGTCTACAGAAAAGAATGAGACTTGTCAATTACACACCTAGAAAATAGGTTATTTGCATTGACAAAGAAAATGTTCAAATCAAAAGATCACAATAGAATTGAACATGTTTATATATATACCAACAATTCCAAACCATTAAAAAAAAATATATATATATTTATATATATATATATATATATATATATATATATATATATATATATATATATATATATATATATAAATATATATATATTTTTTTTTAATGGTTTGGAATTGTTGGTTTAGAATGTAGTATTAATTAATATTTAATGTAGTATTAATTATTATACTTAATATTTAATATTTACTGGCCATGATAATAAATCTTATTTTTCATTTGAATTATGTGAAAAATTATGTTAATAATTAAAACCTACATAGAAATAAAAAAAACATTCTTCACAAATCATTCATTACACTTAATATTAATATTAGCATAGCATTGCATACATATCCTTCCCGTTCAACATGATAGTTTATTGTTTGAAATAGAATCAAAATTCTTGTTCAAAGAAAAAAGCTGTTTTCCTTTGATCCAAAAATATGTATTTACTTTGTAGTTTGTATCAATCATTCATGCAGGAGTGTCCTTACTTTTATAATAGGTACAAAAAACCCTATGTTTATAATGAATCAAATAAAAAGCATGAATTTCTAAATAAAAATCAGCCACAGGTTAAGTAGCTCAGTGGACTGGATAAATGGATGACTTCCCTTTAGTGTGTAACTTGTTGTGCTCTGCTCATTGGTGGAATGATCCTGCCAGTCAAGACCTTTGCCCAGAGTCTAAACCCCATGTTGTCACAGCAACAGGATAATTCCATAAAGAAGCCAGGATTAACCCCTTAAGGGTGGACTTAGAAGTAGATCTTTCAAACCTATATAAGTATAATATATGTATATATATATATATATATATATATATATATATATATATATATATATATATATATATATATATATATATATATATATATATATATATATATATATATATATATATATAAATATATATATATAACATCAATTCCCTATAGTATTTAAAATATCTCCTTCTTGGAGACACATCTGATGTCATCCCAATGTGAGAAAGGTTGGGGAAAGCAAACACAACATTTGTTGTTTTAGCTTCTCAAACAGACCTTGGGTCTGAATAGAGCGGATGGCCGTGCAGATTGAAAAAGTTCCTCCAGTTAGCCCGACATCAAAGTGAAGATTTTGTTTGGTAGGAACAATAGTTACCGTCACACTTCGGCAGTCTGTGTGTGTTGTTCGCTGTTTGCTCCCTGCTTCCCCACAGACAGCGAAATCACTGGATTATCAAACCGGCAGATGCAAACGGGAAGAGAGAGAACAATATAATTCGGCAGAGCCTTTCCTCGATTCTCTGTGGTGCATTGGGGGAAAGACAGACGTGAAAATTGAAACAAAGAAAGTGGATATGCTTTAAAAACCAGACGCCATTGAGATATCTCAAACAGAGAGAGAACCACATATTTCCTGATGGGCCCTAAACAACCTAATTTCATCTCCTTCCTGAATGCAGCAGGACTTCTCTCTATAAAATTCTAAGAATTTGCCATCAAGCCAAAACTAAAACATATTTTAAACCAGACATGGACCTTTGGGGCTCTGGACCTCATCCTCTTTGAGTCACCAGAGTGGCAGTGGACCAGACAGTGTGGATTACAGCTAATCTGACTGTAGAAGGAGGGGAGTGGGTATGCATGGGGAAAGCACGTGGTAATGCCATGACCGAGCCAAGTGATATGCAGTTGTTGACATTCTCATAACCTCTGTGAAGCTGCAGCCACGGAGGTCCAGCGCTGTGATCTCTCTCCGACACTTTTAATCTGCTCCCCAGTGTTGGAGAGGGGATAATGTAAAACATGGACAGAGAGGGAAAGAAGGAGTGAGAGGGACAGAGAAAGAAAGAGAAGGAGAAAAAGAGAAAGAGAGAGAGAGAGAGAGAGAGAGAGAGAGAACTGAAGAGAGAAAGAGATTATTCCTTACCATAAGTAATTTCACTCACCTTATTCCAATACAGTAAATGGTGAAAAAATATCAAACATCTAATATGGCATAGCTTTAATCCTTTTTTTTTTGTTATTATCAATGACACGAAATATCATATATTTGAACTTTGTATGACTATCATAAATCTAGTTGAAAAATGATGCCTTTTCATGAGTGTTGTCAGCCAGCTTAAATTTAGAATAACTGCTGCCGTTGAGGAAAGTATGTTGGGTAGATTTGTCGATGGTTAGACATTCCATGTCTGGCCTTTAACGACTAGATGCCATTGTGGACAAACAAGGGTGCCAAACCCAAGCCATCTAGCAGAGTCACAACCTTCAGAAATAGTTTGCTTTAACAGCGGAGGTTCGCCACGAATGTCCACCAAAGTGCCCGCACACTGAGGACCAAACTTACAAGAAGAGCTTTGTGGAGCATTGACAGCTCCGCGCCATTGCTGGCTAGTTCCGGACACCATAACCGCTAATCACTAGATATAGACCGTCTCTGGTCTCGTTGTTAGGGGGGACGCCCCGGCCAATGAAAAGAGCATTGATCTCTGCGGGCTCTGTTAATGTGACTCATTACTGAATTAATGAAGCTTTGGGTGGTTGAAACAGGAGAAGGTGAGCCAGAAGGAAGGAGGGAGGAAGAGGGGAAGGGTGAGTAGGGGTGAAAAGAGGGAGGAAGAGGGGAAGGGTGGGTAGGGGTTGAAGCAGAGGGGGAGGAGGGGATCAGTAACGCACGGTTGTCTACTGAGAGAAGCATAAAATATAGGTTGACCTTTTTAGAAACCATGTTTTGTTAATACAGGAGAAAGATTTATGTTTGGACCTCTCTGGCTCGGGTATAGGTATGAATTAGGTTATTGTTGGGTCCAGTTGTAGCTAGTTCAGTTTGTCACTGAGCTCGACGATAGTAGCACAGTCTGCCATGGCTAGTGTTAGCTTTGATTTCAACTGTCTACTCAGGTAATGACCTTGTCACACAGTCCTTTGCCTATGTTTTCTGTATTCACTAAGTGCTGACTCAGGGAAATAGTTCATGTAAATGTAAAAATGCCTGACCAAGATTAAGCAGTTTTTTCTTCTCTATCTTTTATCGTCAGATCTGTGGTAGAGAGGTCTAGGGTCCATATTTTGATCTTTGGAAGCGTTGAAAATGGGAAAAATACATTGATGTTACACCTCACCAATGGGAATGATTGATATTACATTGCGATTTGATATAATATGATGGAATAAGAGAAATTAAATTGTTCAAACCTTATTGCTGGATATCTTGCGTGGTGTTTTGAGAGCTTGTGCCATTTGATCTTGACCTTGGTCTTAACCTTTGAAATATAGCACAATATTTTGTGGAGTTAAATGTCAGCTCCACTTGGCAATGCCCGAATGACGTTCCACCCAAAACAACATACATTTTGGGGTTGTTAAGCCTGAACATATACACACACAGTACCGCTCTTTTCCTTACACACACACACACGCACGCACACATGCATGCACGCACACACACACACACACACACACACACACACACACACACACACACACACACACACACACACAAACACATACACTCGATTGAAACAACTGCTCTTTTCCTCACACACACATACACATACGCACACTTGCCCCGCAATGTAAGGCAATCTCTCTTTCTCTTGCTGTCAGAGAAGAGCTACCACCTGCTGGGTGAAAAAAGGGCACAGTGAGAAGTGTGCTCAATCACCCTCAATTAACTTGGAAAACTTTTAAAAAGGACCTTTTTTCCATGAGGAAACCCTGTGGAAGGCCAGGCTGTCGAGCAGGTTCGATGGCGGTCCCACATTGATTTATTATTCCGCTCGAAAAAATCTAGGGGAGCCAGGACCTCACACCGGAGCCTCCCAGACATCAGGAAATCATTAGGCCTGGTAAAAGATAGGAAACCTCATTGTAGCGGCCTCTGCCTTTCAAGTCACCAGGGGAGGTGGAGGGGGAGGGGGGGTGCTTTTACCCAGCCCCGGCTCTCTTCGCCCAGGAATCCCAAAACAAAAATCTGCCTATTCATAACGCGAATCCCCCATGGCTGTGTGCTCTTATCAGTTTGCAAATGGCGTGGCCAATAACGGGACTTAAAGGGCTCCGTGCTATGACCACCGGTTTGTTAGATCACAAGCCCCTTGGCGGGAAATGATTAGTCTCTGAGTGCCATTTTGCTCCTCTGCCTTTTGTATCAGCCTGTAATGAATATCGGGCGGTGGAGGGGGGGCACTGGGATCACTTTGAGCATCCGACACCGTGCTAATCCCTTAATCCTTAGAAAAACCAATTTCTCTCCCCCGTGAAGGAAGGGGGGGGGGGGTCATTTAACTTGCTCTCGTTAATTTCCCGCCTCGGAGAGGACGGAGATGGCGGAGATTAGCGTCATTAAAACGCCATTGTGCATGCCGCCCGGGCGTGGGCCGTGACATAGATACGGCGATCGCTATGTCGGAGAAGGGGGCTCATGGCCTCGGCTGTTCAGGCTCCGGGCATGGGTTATCTTCCTTCGTACCGTCAGCCCTTCTCCCACCCGTGTAGCTGTAGACAGCACTGTTGACAGGCGGTTAACCCTATAAAATCACCACTGGCGCCTGGTGGCTAAAAGCACCGCTAACAGCTGACGGGGTTATTGTTAGATACACCTTATCTCTGACTCAAAAGACTATCTGCGTTTGAACACATTCTGATAAGGATGGATATTCTGTGAAGGCTGTTTCAAAAACTATATTTATAGGACGGTGTTGCTTTCAAACAGTTGAGTTGTTGATTGGCAGTACAGCGTGTTAGTTATAGTCACAGGACTATGTGGGACAGTATTGTAAGAGGGGGGAATGCTGAGAAGCCTATCTCCTCTACACCCAGGGTGTTAACACAACATGCTGAAAACTGTAACACCTCATCATTCCAATAATAACTTGTGATACATTTAGTGTGGGTGTGTTTCTGAGTGTGTAGGTGCAAGTTTTGTTTCTCTGTGTTCAATTACCTGCATGTCTTTTGAGTGTATGTATGCATGTGCGCATCTCCTCCCCAGCTGTTGATTAGTCCGGGCATCAGACGTGACCAAAGGAGACCCTAATCTCCAGTGGAACAACAAGGGCCGACATGCTCTGGGGCTCACCCTGTGTGCCCATAGTATCAAAGGTCTGGAAACGGTCCTCTGCTTAACTTCGACCTTGGGCATGACCTCCATGCACACATCACACACACTTAAAGGGATACTTCCCCAATTTTCAATCTTTTCATATGTTTTCCATCATATACCAGTGTTGTACCTAGCATATAGCATTGTTTTTCACGATTTACCGTGATCTTAAACACCTATATCATGACAACTTGCATGTGGAGGATATGGATATTTTGTTGGACAGTGAAATTCAGCCGCATTTTTTTTACCGCAATTTAGCAAGGAGAAACTTTCCAAAAGAGAGAAAGAAATGCTACAACAATTAGGCTACAGGTTGCAGGCAAACCAGCTATACTAGAGCTGAAGGCAAGGACATGGCGGTGTATAACTTACCGATGACAATACGAAGAAAGACAGCACAAGCTGAAATGCAACAAGTGGGACGGCACAGTTTCTGCTGTCAAGTATGACACCCTCCAGCCAAGAATATGGACAGAAAAGTTTTGCTGTGGATATGACAGTGAGGAAGGCTGTAGACCTATTTTAGAATATCAAAGTTGATCTGTAGAGGCAACCTAGAGCTGCTGGGCCAAGGAGGCAGATACAGCTGAGTAAGTAGCTAGCTTGCTAATATAATATGTCACGTTGAATAACAAACATTTAGACATGTGAGGATGTAACCTAGATGTTGCTGTACGATTAGCTAGCGGCTCCTCCGAAATCTGCCTCAGTCTACAAACTAACATTAGGAAATATTTTTTGGCTTGAATAAATCAGCAAGGTAACATTAGCTAGCCAAGTTGTTCTTGTACCTATAAAGCAACAACGCAATTTTTTTGTATGTTGGTTTGCTTGTACCAGCGTAGTATTTTGTAATGCAATTCATGCCCCACGTAGCCAGGCTCATAGCTTTAGTGGCGTAAGGGGGGTGTTTGGTTTATGCAATGAGCTTTGGGCATTGTGGTTTACAGTTAATTCACAATTTAAATGCTGGTGATCAGAAAAATACTGTTCTTTCACTTACGTTGGTACTACTACCCGAACTCGTTCCATATACTTAATTAATCTAGCATAAACGACCACACATATTGCCTTCTAAAATCGGGGAAGCATTGCTTTAACACACACCGCACTTGGCTTGACTATCGGCACTACCAAAATCAGGACACAATGTACATAATATGATCACTGTGGTGGTACCCTCAACGATAGTACACCCAATGTACCCTAATCAATCAAACAAGAATGGATATGTAATTTTTATATGGAAAAAAAAAAGTTAAAGGCGTTGGCAGGAATGGTGGGGGTTTTCATATGTGTTTATTCTATGTACCTGCTCTTGTATGTCCTCAATTGTAAGGTGCTTTGGGTGTCTGAAAAGCGCTATATAAATTAAATGAATTATTATTATTATTATCATGTATTTTTTCTGCAAAGGAAGTCTGAGGCTCATTGCTGTACCTAAAAGTGTTCCATTTGAATATTTTTTCATAGAGTATATATAGAGAATATATTTACAAAATATAGCAACCCAGTACCTTTATTTATGAGCAGATGTGTGTATTTCTGTGTGTGTGTTCGTGCGCATGTGTGTGAATATCTCTATGTATGTGTGTATAAATGCATGGGTGTGCGAGTGAGATGGGGCAGCGTTGTGTCCTAGGTTTCCCTACTCTCTGTGTGCTGGCATGTAGAGGGGCCTGGGGAGTTCTATCTCTATCACACGGCTGTGAGGGCAGACACTGGGCCAGGGCCCCACTGAAACGACCCCTGGATACAAAATAAGCTGATGTTTTTGTATGGGAAGGCGGATGGGAAATGATGGAGGGAGGGCAAACAGGGAGGAGGGTGATACGAACAAGGTCTGAATTGTGCATCTGTGTAAGTGCGCACGTGTGTGTAGTGTGTGTGTGTGTGTGTGTGTGTGTGTGTGTGTGTGTGTGTGTGTGTGTGTGTCTGTGGAGCAGGATGCCCCTGCGTGTGGAGAGCCCCCAAAAGAAGGTTTCACAATGGAGCTGGCCGGGGCTTCCTTAAAGGTGAGCAGTGGCATCATTAGAGAGATAAACCCAGATGAATGAATGTCGAGGCTGAGAAAACAGTTAGAGAGAAAGAGATAAAGAGAGAGCGAGATAGCAGAGAGACAAAGAGATGGGGCGAGAGGAATAGAGAGCAAGAGACAGAAAGAAAGAGCTTGATGGAGAGCGGAATGAGAGAGGTGTAGCGAAAGACACAGCCAATGAGAAGGGAGAAGAGAAGACATGATAAAGAGAAAAAAAGAGAGAGAGAGCAAGATAAAATTAAAAGCCAGAGAGGAAGAGAGGAAGGGAGCGGCAGACAGCTCAGAGGGTTATTAGCGCAAGATGACACTCAGGAGGAGGTCGGGGCAGCCAATCTGATCCTTGCCTCGTCCCGCTGACAGAGCTCTTGCACGTTTCCATCTCGGTACAACATCCGCCCTCTATGAGGTGTCACTGTTTATCTCCATCACCCCTCGGAAGGCTATCACCTAGCCCCTCTCACCCTCCACACACAGTTGCGGCCTGAAATAATCGGGAGAGGACACAGCTTGAGCCGTAGTGCGGTACGGAGGTAAGCCAGAGCAAAGCAGCGAGCGATGCCGTCGATAAACACGGCCAAATGGCCACAGAAGTTGAAAATAAGACTATCAATCAATGTCAAGGGTTGAGGTCACGTGATTTTGATTGGGCTAGTGCATTAATCCAATCACATTATAAGGAGGAGGCCATAATGGATTTGTGCAATCTAACAGAAAATGGCTTTTGAACCACATACAATTAGCAATAAGGTTTGGAAGCATAGCCATATCAACCTAATGGGAAGTAGCCAGGAGATTTTAAAATGAGTTAGTGAATGCCGGTTAATATGTATGGAAACTTTTCAGCTTTAATTTATCAGACTAGGATAGATAATTAATCAAAGAAATTGAAGTGCTTCTTTGGTATTGATTTTAATCAACTGTATATTCATTTTTACCTAATTTGTCCTGAAAACAATTTATATATATATATATATATATATATATATATATATATATATATATATATATATATATATATATATATATATGAATTAGAGTCTCTCATAACCAGGAAAAAACGAATTCATCATACAAAGGTAGTTTAAATTTAAATCTTAAACAAAATATTGGATATCATTTATCGTTGTAGTATTATTCCTGAAGGCATAGGGACATTTGGTTACATTTTGGCAGTGTCCATAACATGGAAGGGGTAAGCACCACATCCAGTTATGTCTGTTAAATGTAATTAAACATTAAATTGCCGATTCAATCAGAATCAACTATAAGCAAATCTCCACAAAATTAATGTACTCATGTATCCATGTATATACACCCAAAACATGAATTTGAAAGAGCTAGGGTTATAGATTATAATCTCTTGCCTCTGCAATAAACAAAGCTTTTCCCTTCCTTACCCAATATCCCCAAAAGTGTCAGATCAGCCTCTGATTCTGCAAAAATTGAGGATTATTTTTGGGGGGCTGGATGGCGCCCTGTATGCAGGCAGATGCACTTTTCCCTGGTTGCATTTCACAAGGTATAATCTATATTTCCCGAAGCCATCGGGGCGTGACCTCGGCAGGCCAGCAGCGCTCGCTGTCTGACGGCCCACTCATCTCCGCCGCACCCGGCGTGTTGAATTCATCAACCCCTCACCAATCGCTATACCTCTAGTGTACGAGTTCACGTATTGACACCCCCAATTACAACACCACAAAACACACTTCGTCGACAAAATTCCCTTGTGTGAGATTTAGCCCAATATGCTTAGATTGTCTTTAGACTGGAGACTATAGAGACCTTTGTATTTTATGACGAAACTGTTCTGTAGCAGGAAGTGCTAACATATTGTTGGAATCGAATTGAGAACAAGTTTTCTACGGATAATGTTATCTATTTAGTTTAATTTTGACATGCAATAATAGTGTATCAAACATGTTTCAAAAAAGCTTCAAACCATCGAGCTGAATGTAGCCTATAAGTTCAAAAACAATATTGTATGTATTGGTGTATTAAATTAAACCTGGCCATGGATCACATATGACCGAAAAGTCAAACATAAATATGTATAATAGGCCTACACTTGAAAGTTCCCAAAGCAAGGTCCGGTATAAAAATAATTAAGGCAGTAAATACCCAAACCTTTTTATGCAATTTATTTATTTGAGGATGTGCCCTTTTTCATAATAGGGGTTGTTGTCATCGAACTATATGGTCACGAATACTAAAAAATACTTTATCTCACTATAGCCTACAGCAGAAAAGTGAGAGGAAATAAGAGTTAAGGCCCTCGAACTCAAGAGGGCATATTCTTTGCTCGCAATTTATGACCTTGTCGAGTACTTTCTCTTTCCGTCTCTCTCTCTCTCTCTCTGCCTCCCTATCCCCCTCTCTCTCTCTTTCTTTATTTCTTTCTCTCTCAAACAGCAGGATAAGGCACAGTTCTGTTGCAGGGGCTATATCTGACCCCACCATCACCACTAATCCGGCTTAGTTGACTTAATGATGCCACTTGTGGTTCCCCCGAATGCCGCCGAGAAGTCTATAAACTGCTTCCATTAAAATGCAAATCCGTCCTACAGAGAAAAGCAAAGTGACACAAATGGGAGAATTTTGCCCATAGACCCTGAGTCCGGGCTGAAGTCGACTTGCTGCAACTGCTCCCTATAATAACTGATGCTGTGATTACAATTCCAGCAGTACGTTGGCAATGAAATAAACCCAGCTTGGCTGCGAACACAACAAGCTTAGACGATGAAGAGGAGAAAAAAATCAACCTATTTCATTTCGGTACATTTTGTTGTCAGGAAATGAACAAATTGTTATCAATGTAACGAGGGAAATCTCCTATCTTCCCGCCAGGTTTTTTCAGCTGATATCATGCGCTCCATACTAGGCAGGAAATGAATTGTTCGGAGTGCCTTGTCTCCATTTTCCCTTTGCACGTATCTCCCTCACCTTTTATCAGGGTATCCCTTACTGGGAAAAGAGGCTTCACTACTTCCAGGCACAGCGAACTTATCCTATACAATAACATGTCTTATAAAGACAAGCCGTGCTGCAATAGAGTAGTTTCAATTTACAGAATTATTTGATGGGAGGATGAGGTCCTCTCAATTCCTGAGCTGGGATTACACCATCTCTCTTCCCGACCAGTGCGTAAGTGCCTGCGTGTTTGTGTACGTGTGCTGGTGTGAGCTTGTGCTTGTTTGTATTTGTGTGTATGTGTGTGTGACTGAAATACGCTCTTACAGCGAAAAGTTAACTTTACTCATGACTCAATCTAAAAGGTCGCTATGAACTAAATGTAGTTTGTGCATACATTAAAAGGGAATCGTGATTCCTACCCATTCTTAGTAAATTCGAAAACTTTACTTTCGGTGAAAAATAAATAAATGCATGTAAATAATATAAATATATATGCATAAAAAAGAGCAAAAACGTAGGCCTACGTAACTGAGTAATATTCTATTGCCCAGGGGATTTCTACAAGGTGAAAAACCTTTAGCAAGTGTCTAGGGGTCATGTCTAGGGCTGGACTAAGCTCAACGTTTTACTGCTGATTGCTGTTGAACTCAGTATCACCAAAAAAGAAAGTGCATTTATATTTATATTTAGCAATTTTGCTCATAATCAGAACAGTGCAACACATACTTCCAATTGTAGAATTAAGTGATGATAAAGTCAGGAAACCATGAAATTGCTTTCTTCTTTTGAAATTAGGGTTGTTACTACTGTATTCCAATCATTCCAACACTTTTAACACTTAATAATTGAAGTTGGTGAATTATTTGCTGATGTAATTTTATTAATATTTGCTGATTCAAAACATATTTCAAGTTTTTTCCACAAACGACTATATTTTAAGGGATGTATAGGAAAGCTCTTTAATCTCTTTTTAAGAACCGTCAACTCGTATGTTACTCAAGGTAAGTACAGTAGGCCTACTCAAAGTGTGGAATTTCACAAATACTTCAATATAAAAATAATTTACATTTTGGATGTTAGATTGTGGTGCCTTGTGGTGACTATATAAGTCGGACACTGGGTTTGTAAATCCTCTGTTAACTGGATGTCAGAGCCCAGCCAATAGGGCTCAGGACCACTCACGTTGATAAAAGGGATGGAAGGTCAAATGGCCAACTCTCTACCTTAAAGCACACCAGGAGTCTGTGCAGTTCACTTTTTATTACTAACTTTTTATTATTTTGGTGGATTTTTTCATTCATATTTTTATAAACTTGTTTGGCAAGGCGATAATTACAGACGTTTGGTAAAAATAAACATGTAAACTTCATAAATACACCAACCTACATTGTGTAGTTTTTAGGATTTATGCATTTTTTGTTATATAAAGTGAGGCAGTGTTTTCTTACGAATAAGATTGTACTTCTTTGGAGACAGTTTAAGAATTAGGTTACGCATTGTTAACTAATATTGGATTTTATTTGTTAGATTGTAGCTGTTTGTTGTTTTATGAAGTTTTTATTTTTTCTATTAAACAAACTAAATGCATAATGCTTACATTTTCAAAACGTGAAAAAGATAAGTTATCAAATATAGATAATATAATTTCCTCCAAGATAAAATGATCAAGGAAAGTATTGGAACCATAAACTCTTCACACATTCTAAAAAACGCACATACAATTTAAACGTAAAACTTACAATCGGGTAAAAAATCCGATCAATCATTATCAACTTTACAAAATCCTTTCTTAACGTTAACATACCCAAATACATATAAGGCATTCATGTGCCTGAGGGAAAGAGTCAGGAAAAAGGAATAAAACAGAAGGAAAACGATAGAGCAGGGGAGACAGAGAGTGACATTGGGAGAGAGAAACAGAGAAGAGAGAGAGAGAGAGACAGAGAGAGAGAAAGAGAGAGAGAGAGAGAGAGAGAGAGAGAGAGAGAGAGAGAGAGAGAGAGAGAGAGAGCGAGAGAGAGAGAGAGAGAGAGAGAGAGAGCGATTGGGAGTGAGAAAGAGAGACAGATATATATATATATATATATATATGTATATATATATATATATAGAGAGAGAGAGAGAGAGAGAGAGAGAGGGGGGAATGAACCAAAACGAGGGGAGCATCTGCTGGTAACCATGGCAAATTGTGCTTTCCCCCATAACCCCCCTCCACTACCCCACCACTCTCCCCCTTTGAA
Organism: Aplochiton taeniatus; assembly: GCA_017639675.1. NCBI lineage: Eukaryota > Metazoa > Chordata > Actinopteri > Galaxiiformes > Galaxiidae > Aplochiton > Aplochiton taeniatus. The sequence goes on from CM030191.1 coordinate 5,513,353, forward strand.
ACACGCACTGGGGTGAAAAGATAAAGAGAGAGAGAGAGAGAGAGAGAGAGAGAGAGAGAGAGAGAGAGAGAGAGAGAGAGAGGCTTGGCCCAGTGCCAGGATTCCCCCTTCTCTGATTCATCTGCTACATTCATCATATCTTTGTGTCGTTCCATCTCTTCTTCCTTTCCTTCTTCTGCTCCTGCTGTTTGACCCGCCCTGGTAACCAACTCCGGGGTCTCAGAGGTTCTCCTACCCTGTTCTTGGGAACTACATAAAAAACAGTTGGGGGCCCGCAACCTGGGGACCGTGCTTGGTGAAGGGTGTGCACTGATCCTAAGAAGTAGAGAACGCCTGGGAATAGCGCTGTCTTTGTGGATAGCTAGTCCATAGACTTCCCTAGTCTCCCCATAGCTCTTGATGTTTGCTTTATAGAGCACTAAAAAGGGGGGTGTACCCTACCTCGGTGTGGTCTAGCCACGAGAGGATGACCCCCCGGAACCCACACCCCCATCTACGTCTCCCCGGGAGAGACACCCTCTCATTTGTTTTCAGTGTGTGTCTGACTATATGAATAAAAAACTTGCAACAAACCGGCGTATACGAATGGAAGAGGAAGTGCTTACTCTTCGGTCATTAAAACCTTCTCTCTTTGCAGTTTCCCAACAAATATGACTCATTACAGAATATCGTTCATTGTTACTTTACCTTTATGTTTTTTCCTTTCTACAAAATACTGTTAACGATCACAAATCTATTGACATATTTTAGTCACTGATATTTTTCACTTTTATTGTCTATTTGTGGTGTACTAAATCTTGACATTGTCGGTTTATTTTAATATTCTGATCAGTAACAAAAAATCCTTTTTAAAGAACACCCCCCAAAAAATGCATTGGGTTGAGTCAGCCTTTTAACACATTTTACCTGATAGAGAACACAAACTGAGCGGCATGTGCTATGAATTGTGTTTATCTGGCTCTATCAAACATGGCTCCATCATGAGATGTCTTTGGCCCTTTTACGTTCACTGGCTATTGGGGCCAATGAGGGATAGGGGGCCGCCTGGGGCCCCCAGGACCCTGGCAAACAAAGGCACCATGTTTGCATGTTAAAGGAGTTGTTTTGGCCGATGAAGGTGTCCTGTCCTAAAGGGGACGGGTCACTGTTCTCCGAGTCACCCTGGTCGGCGGTGATAAGGCAACACAAGCCAGCGTGTCCGACAGGGGAAGATGTATCGGCGAGTAATATGGCATCACACCCCGCCCAGTCCGGGCCACGCCTTGGTTCAATAGCTTGGGGAAGCGCACTGCTAGTCTCGCCTCAGACGAGCAACCACAACGTATACCTTTCAACTGTCACCCTCGTGGACCCCTCCCTCAGTCTCAACTGTCACCTTCTTCGTTCGGAGCTATAAAGACTACACTTAAACAAAGACGTCGAGTCAGGTCCACCGGCGTTGAATAGTCGTGTTTCCATTGTCCCTTTTTGCAGCTTTGTTGGCTTCAAGGTCAATGTTAGTGAATAGAATTGTTGTGAAGTTAGCTTTATGATGTGTACACATGAGTTCACATGTTCTTGATTATTACTGATTATTCTACAGGGAGGTTAGCTGGACTGTATAAATGATAACCTGTATTCAGGACTAATTAAACAGAATGAATACACATATATTAATCAGCCACAGAACAACAATTTTCCTCAGAACAACAATGCTGTGTTCAGTCCAACACCTCCTCTGCCTGTGTATTTGTCTGGCACTCTCCAATAAGACCCGGCTCTTTTCTTTTGTGTGTGACCGTGTGTTTTTGTCCTCCGGTGCCGCTAGTTTTGTCCCATTGACTCTTTGTGATTGAACGGTCGAGGCATGGCCGTTCGTGTCACTCTGTGGCGCTCCATGGCAGGGCCGGCCAGATGGTTGCTAGGGCATCTCAGTGTCTCGTGGCCACGCTTCGCCCCCGGACAATGGCAGAGCCCGGGCCACTGTGTGGCACCAAGCCGCGCCCCAATAATGCTGCTGCCGCTGAGGGTTGCGACCTGGAAATGAACGACGACTGTGATAACAGCTTGCCGGAGCGGCGGTGGGTCGCGGTGGAGGCAATCTGCGGTCCGTGTCAATGTCGACACGTCGGATCGCGTGAATGTCACTGTCTGCCCCTCACATCAGACACATACACTCACAGACACACACTCATACATACACAGTACATACACAGTACACACATACACACACACACACGCACGCACGCACGCACACACACACACACACACACACACACACACACACACACACACACACACACACGCACACACACAAAGGTATTGACTCTTCCAGTGATCTGCTACATTTTTACAAAATGTAACTTCTGACATGGCAGGGGTATTTTCAGGACAAGAAACCTCAGCGGATTTTTTCTAATTTATCATACCATTCTAAATTGAGCAGGACTGTAAATTCACATCATGGAAACAGAAATGTTTTTGATTTTGATGAAACTATTCATGGTCTGTAATCTATGCCTTTGGTTTAAATTGTTTTATGACGTGTTATCACTTTCTTGCTGAATGTCTGTATTGGAAGACTACTGTGCAAAGGCAGTGATATGGATATAAACGTCTGCTGGTGATTATGTGAGTTCAGATCTGAATCTAGATGGAAAGACTGAGATCTCTCTTGTCTTTATGGGCTTAGATCAGCATACACTTATCTATCAAGCTTACTCTCCAGACCGTAAGACACCCTATCATTCTTTCAGTGAAAATGTTTGAAAATCTTTTCTTTTAAATGTACTAGTACCCCCCACACACACACACCCACACCCCACCCCACCCCTCTGAACTGCACAGACTTACTTCAGCAGGGAGTGGCATGACTTGCCTGTAAAGTTGATACCAGTTGGTCCCCACTCCCAATTATGGACCTTTCAGGACTCCTGCATGGGAAGAGTTATGTCAACCATGTCATCATCCTGGTTCTTTTCTGGCCACGATAACATGTTGCCATCTTTTATTGTGGTCCAAAAAAGCTGTTGAACCTGATGAGATGACATTCATGGAAAAATGTATGTTCTGTTCAGGAGCTCACGAGGGCTGTTTTGATGTGCAAAAGAGACTTCCACAAAACATGTGCAAATAATTCAAGGAAGAATAATGTTTAGAAATGTAAGGGTTGTTGACCCCGTTTGATTGCAGCAACCTACAGGCCTCAACACTGAAGCTGGTTAAATATATTTCATCCTCATGCTGAGTCAAGTGACAATCCCTTCCATAGACACTATGTGTGTATCCCAACCAGGCTTGCCTGCAGACTACTTCACTGTGGGGGCCCCAATAGCCTTACAGCACTCTACCCGTCAAGAGGGCCCAGGAGAGCTGGCCATTGAGGCACGGCAGGGGAGCGGCCGCTCCAGGACCTTCGTCCTCCAAGGAGGGACCTCCATCCACCGTGTCAGCCCCTCTCTCCCTCTCTCCTATTCAGCTGCCTTGACTGATTATGTCCCCTCCTGTGCCAGTCAACAACCAGACACAAAGGGCCACTCTGGCTAAAACAAAACCTCTCTAATTGTGCCCTTTGAGCCAGTTAGCTGGTGCTGGTCCCAGGGGGGTTTGCCTGCCTGTCTGTTTCGGAAGGCTTGGGTTTGGGGGACTTTCGGCATGTGGCAGGCCGCTGTCCAGAGCATGATAGATGGGGGACGCTGGTGATCCGGTGCAGAGACTGATAGTTGGGCGATTTGTTCCCATTGTCATGGAGGGTGTTGGAGGGGAAAACAGTGCTTTGACTTGGGTTACATTGGTAATGTACATGGTGAGGCTACAGAGGAGGATAGTCATGAGACATATTCATATTTACCTCAAACATAACGGGTTCTTATTAATACTAATAATAGGCATCAATTGTTTAGGCAAGATAGTTTGTCTATAAAAGGGAATGCTTAACATGACTCTAGAAAGATGACTCCTGTTTCTATGTTTATAGATATTGAAATCGTACCCTTTACATGCACCCTTTAAAACTATCCCATTGGTAGTTGCTTGAACAGAATATACTGTAGACAACGTCATCATTTCAGAGAAAATCAGAGCCCATCAAAAACTCTCCTTGTCATACATTTTGAAAGGAACCCGGACTGAAGAGAAGCGAAAAGGTGAGGGCAAAACAAAACAAAACGGCACTCGAGGTGACAATATTCCAAATCCAAATGTGTCTTTGCTCCCAAACAGGGCTGCCAGTTGTTTTCCCCTCCCAACACACCACAGAGAGAAGGAGGCTTTCTTGTTGCTGCTGTGAAAAAGCCCTGCTGGTGGAGGCAGATAGGACGCCTCAGTGACAGACACAGAGCCTGCCCCCGCTGCTCACACTGCTGTGCTCTCCCAAAACCACTAGAACGTGCTCTTCAACAGATTATGCACTCTCACACACACACGCACCCACACACACACAAACACAATCCTCCTTCTGTCTCATCTCCTCCCCAAGAGCAGGGCTGCTGAAATAGCTCTGCCTTTAATTTGTAAAAGAGGCAGCTAGAATGCAATTTATAACTGTAAAGGCAGTGTACCACCAGCAGTGAGCTCCTGAGAGTCTGGACCAGGGAGCTGGGGACAGGTCTGGCAGATGCATTATAAACTGGACCTCCTTCCTCTTCTCTGCTGGACGCTCTGAGAGAGAAAGAAGGAGACAACAGCAGGATGTGCATATGTCAAAAAGAAAGAGTGTGATGAGAAATTACTAAAACCTATTACACTGGCAACATTTTGCGTTTAAAAAGGGCTACTGACTCTTTCCGAACAGTCCGGAAAACAAATATGAAATTGTTGCATGTCATATATTAGAATAAAAGAGAGGTGTACTCCATAACATTGATGTCAAAAGAAAAGAGAGCATGGGGGTAGAAAAAGTTTTATTGACAGGCAGAAGAGCTTCAGATCTATCAGTGTCAGCGGGGAGGGAGCGACTAGTTCTGTGAGTGACAACTTGGGAGACGGGAGAATCTCACCTCTCGACGAGTGAACTGAGCTCTTTCCCTGGGACCCGCCTTCTCTCCCACTTGTCTCTGTTTAGTTAACTAGATCAGACCAGTTCCTCGCTCACACCAGAATACATTCTTCACACCTATGATCACTATGGCTGCGTTTCATTAGCAGTTCCCCATCCCCTCGTTCACTTACCCTCAGCCCTTGGTATTATGTAACAAAAAGTGGGCGGGGGAAGAGCGGGGGATTTTTAATGCAATGCACCTGCCCTTGTACACTTCCAGCCCAAACTATCCAATCGTCTGCCGTTGCATTGTAGGCGATATACACCTCTGGAGTGACCATCGTTGTTCACTCGTTCCCTCAGCCCTCTGAGGGTTGATCTCCCCAAGTTCACTTCCGGTTTTCAGACAAATGGAACAACACTTATGATAGTGGCGGGGATCTTCCCAAGGGAAAGTGCCGAGGGGGAGTCAACGAGAACATGTTGAACGACCAATGTCTTACGCGTTTGACATTATGTTTAAAAACTACAAACAACAGCTCTGTCAGTCTTTTTATGCAACACTGTTGATAAACAGTATGATCCATATTACAAAAACAATTCATTTTATTTCTGAATAAATAATTAAGTAATTCCACTTGAATTAGTTAGAGCTATTTGGAGCAAAGTGATGAATGAATCATCCAAACCCTTAGCAGTGGTTTTGTGTGGAACGCAGATTGCTCTTTGCCACAGCTATGAATGCAAATAACGGAGATCATTAAGAAGCCATGCAAGACCGCGCCGGCAATTGAAAGTTGCAGCTGAGGACAGCGGCATTGTCAAGTACACCAGACCCCCACATTTAAACTCAACCCAGTGATCAAATCAAATCTATTTTGATTCAAAACGTATTTAGGAAGGCCAGACTGGTGGGATAACGGCTAGCCCCTGGGGGGGGGGGGGGGGATATGGGGGGTACATGGGGGTTATATCCCCGATGGACCCTTAGATCAGTGACCCCATGCGGAGCCCCCCCCAGGGACCTTCAAATCCCCAGAGTCTAATAGATTCAGGTTATTTCTCTTACCATTGACAGTCATTTTCAATTTTCCTGTCACACGCCAAGCACTAAATGTGGACAGAGGACTCAACGAGAGAGCCCTGCTGTTTGTTTCCAGGTTGATGCTCATGTCTCTAATGGATTCATGGTGTAAAAAGCTCAGTAGCCAAATCTTATGGGAAATGTTGCTTGCGGTGTATTTAATTAGCCCTCTTTAGCATAATGACAAAGAAAGCAATTAGTCTTAATTAAAGTGGCTGTGCTTTCAGTTGTGCTTAGATACAAAACACCACTGCGAAGACCAAAATATTAATAAAGGATTAATGAATAATACAATATAACAGGCACCCAAGGTACACTGTAGCTATCACACCAACTACCACCAACTACCACACCAACAATTCAATAGACTTCCCTATAATGGCAACTTCATCTGGGTTATTTCACACTTACTTTTGTTGTCTATCTATGGATTGAGCGCAGCCGACTTCCCTCCTCTCTCTCCTTTTTTTTGGCCCACAGATCACCAAATGTTATAAGCAGGGTAAATATTGTACGTGGCTGTGAGTTGCTGAGGCGTTATGGCAGCATCCCTGAAGATGCATCAAAAGCAAGCGAGTTCAGGCATTGGTGTCGAGAGCCAGCCACTGCTTTTTAATATGGAGACTCTCTGCATGTGAACTGAAGCAGAAAGTGTATCTGTCGACGAAGACTTGAGACTCCAGCCCGGAGTCATCTCTATTATGCTTTTCATATTTTCCATATTGTGCAGGGATGTAAGATGCATGAGGGGCCTAAGGGGGCCTGAGAGGGACATTGTTAAACGAGACGCAGGGAAGCTGCTGAGTTTGGCTGTTGAGTCTAAGTAGTAGTTATACCTTCAATGTATTCCTATACTGCACTTCCTTCTAGATACACTTTATAAACGATTGAATATAGCAATTAGGAAAACAAATTAAATATTAGTGGTAGGCCTCTGGCAGAGGTGGACCCTCAGAGGACACATGGTCCCTACTCGGCTTCTCCATCCAAATTAAGAAAAGCACACTAACTGTGGAATATGTAGCCCAGGTTGATGTATAGTGGAGGTGGCAGTTTCCAAGTTGATGGTATTTAACAATGTTTAACATTTCAAAGGATCTGCCAGTTAGGCACAAAAACATCTGTGAGAATTAATCTGATATCAGTGATATGTTTTCAGTTTGATCCCATAGGACTATAACGTTCTGAATTCTCTTTTTTCCACACCTCTGTGAATCATCAATTGAAACCCAGAACTGGAGTTCAACAGAGGTGTTTTTACTCAACTCTTTCAAGTGTCACTCAATCGGTTACAGCTCCAGCCATTATTGAAGTCCAGGTGCACTCAAACTTCGACTGCTTCACACTCTGGTATCATACAAAGGCCTTAATTAAAAGCAATTACAAGACCAAAGTGGCCTGATAGCTGCAGTGATTAAAAGTACAGTGTGGAAGTCTGCTATTATCAACCTACATAATTTCCCCTTTAATTTAAATGACTGGAATAATATGTGTGGTGCACCGCACACATAATGTGGCTTTTCCAATCTCTGGTCTTTGTATAGGTGTTGATAAATCGAACCCTCTCCATTTGTATAGGTTTGAGTTAATTAAATTATCTAATTGCATTTTTATTAGAAACACCCTATTTGAGCGGCTAACACTCCTTCTCCTGCCTGAAAAAGGTGGGATAAAGAATTTTTTTTTGCCTCTCTCTCTCTCTCTCTCTCTCTCTCTCTCTCTCTCTCTCTCTCTCTCTCTCTCTCTCTCTCTCTCTCTCTCTCTCTCTGAACTGTCAGTGAAATTCGTGGGGCAAAATTAATTATTTCAGCTTGATAAACCTTTTCATCGGCTTGGCTCCTTCTGCAGAAAAAGCCAATTAATGATGTCAAACATGCCCTCTCTCCAGAGACGAGCCTAGCTGCTGATGAGAGTGTTTACTGTAGAGGGCCGGCCGGAAAATGAGCTTGCCGCCCGAAACTTCGTAATCATGCCACACCTGTCAGAAACCCACCTCATTATCTGTGTACAGAGGGCAAACCTCATTTTGTCAAAGACGTGGCTTTTCCCAGGGCTAACAACTGCCTAGGGAAGCACACAGGACTGTCCGCCCGTTAGATGATTCACTTAATTATGAAACGAAGACCGGATTACACAGGCGCATATCTAATGACTTACACTGAGAGACTTAACTGTGTCCAGGCCAGACACCTGCCCGACTTTAAAACACTTTGGCTGGGATTAACCGGCCAGAAGAACCGTTGTTTGTGATGTTTTTATTTCTGAATTTTATGTTTATTAGGTCTTCATTGCTTTTATTTTAATTGACCTTTATGTAAAATGGACCATATGGTAAAGAATGCATGGAGGATCCAAGATCAATGTTGGGATTAAATGGTCGCTGTTCAGTAAAGCTCTATCTATCTATCTATCTATCTATCTATCTATCTATCTATCTATCTATCTATCTATCTATCTATCTATCTATCTATCTATCTATCTATCTATCTATCTATCTATCTATCTATCTATCTATCTATCTATCTATCTATCTATCTATCTATCTATCTATCTATCTATCTATCTATCTATCTGTCTGTCTGTCTGTCTGTCTGTCTGTCTGTCTGTCTGTCTGTCTGTCTGTCTGTCTGTCTGTCTGTCTGTCTGTCTGTCTGTCTGTCTGTCTGTCTGTCTGTCTGTCAGTCTGTCTGTCTGTCTGTCTGTCTGTCTGTCTGTCTGTCTGTCTGTCTGTCTGTCTGTCTGTCTGTCTGTCTGTCTGTCTGTCTGTCTGTCTGTCTGTCTATCTATCTATCTATCTATCTATCTATCTATCTATCTATCTATCTATCTATCTATCTATCTATCTATCTATCTATCTATCTATCTATCTATCTATCTATCTATCTATCTATATCTCTGTCTATCTTTCTGTCTCCGTCCTTCTGTCCATCTATCTATATCTATATTTATCTTCTGATTGACTTTATTGGCTTCTCTGACATTACAGTAAGCACTGGGTGTGGCCTCCTGGCAAACAATGTCATATCAAGGCTTTGCAGCGTAGAAGAAGGTCATCACCCAGATGGCAGATACATGCAACACGGCAGGACTAATTCATTTATCTATCTAGAAAAGAAAAAAAAGTCTGGAGTGCTCAGTTCAAAAGTTCAAGTTCAAAATAAATGTGATGAAGGTGTTTTTTGGTAGGGAATATAAAAGTTTCAAAAGGAAAGAAGTTGTTTGTGCCGCTACGAGTGGGCTGTTGTTTATTCCTGTTTTTTAACACACACACACACACACACACACACACACACACACACACACACACACACACACACACACACACACATATAGGTATATATATATATATATATATATATATATATATATATACATTTATTTTTATTATTAGTTTTTTTTATTTTTCAATGTGAAATAAAGGCTTTTTAACTAAAAGACCATGCCGGGAGAGTGCCTTGGATCTTCTTTCTTTTTTGATCATTCATCCATCTATTGAAGAGGTTGATAGATCTGCTTATTTGTGTATATTTACTACAGCAGGTCTCTGTGTGATTGCAGAGATCAATACCAGTCAGGGCCTGAGACACGTGACAGCTCTTTCAGAGCCATCCGACATGAACTACCTGATGTGCAGGCTCGTGCGTGTGAAAGGGGAGTGATAAAAATGATTATTGTGTGTTTGTGTCACAGTGTATTTTGTAGGTATTTGTACTTTGTGACTGTGTTCATGCGCATGTGTGTTCATGAGTGTGTGTGTGTGTGTGTGTGTGTGTGTGTGTGTGTAAGACAGAGAGAGAGTAAGAGAGAAAGCATGTGTCTCCTCCGGGCTAACTTCGCCCCCGCTGTCTTTATGAACGGACAGTAATGAAAAATGAACCTGGGCAAACGGAGGGATTGGAGAGACAGGCTGACTGGCGCTGATCACTGACAGCATGATCAAGATGTACTTGACTGGTGTGTGTATGTGTGTAATGTTAATGTGTGTGTGTGTGTGTGTGCATCTTGGTTGGCGCCCCACCACTCCCATCTCACCTCATCCCATCCCACCAGCAAGGTCCGATATTCCAAGCCCCTGCCCCTCGTCCAGGCCCCCCACCTCCCCCTCTCATAAGAACCATGTGGAACAAGCCGTCCCTGACATTACACTCATCAGCTCGCTCACTTGCCTGCCCACGCCTTGCTCGTTAAACTTTCATTTGGAAAACCCCCGTCCGCCAGCCTCCTCTGAGCACATTGATAGTATTAATGCTCCTCGTTTATAGCACCGGGTAGTGTGGCTCACTGGCTCACCAGCTCTCACTCTCTCTCCCTCTCTCTCTCTCTCTGTCTCTCTGTCTCTCTGTCTCTGTCTATCTCTCTCTCTCTCTCTCTCTCTCTCTCTCTCTCTCTCTCTCTCTCTCTCTCTCTCTCTCTCTCTCTCTCTCTCTCTCTCTCTCTCTCTCTCTCTCTCTCTCTCTCTCTCTCTCTCTCTCTCTTTCTCTCTCTCTCACTCTCAGAATCTCTGTCTCTTTCCCCCCTTTACACGCTTGTGATTTAGTCATCCGTCAACTGTTTGGTGATGGCGTGAGGTTGTGTGATATATGTGTCTCCGTGTAAGACAGGGATGTTGTTGTCTGCGTCTATCACAACTCTAGACATCCACTGAAGAGATGTGTTCCACTGAAATCAGAGTTTAACAAGACAGTTGGCTCGAGGACCGCCAACCCTGACCATGTCTTATCTATTTTTAATTTTACCGTGAGACAAGTTATACAGCAAGCATCACATTTTACTGGCTTGCGTCCGGGTGGTGTAGAGTGGCTGGCCTTTATGGTACCCTAAGTGTAATGAACATCCACACCTGCTATATGTCAGAGATGTTATTTGAGTTTGTGTGTATGTGTGTCCGTTTCTCTAATTGTTCTATGTATTAAGGTCTTATGTTTGTGCTAGAGTAACTCAGTTGGGAGAGTGGCTCTATGTGTATCCTAATGTGAATTGGTCTGAATGTGCGTGTATGTGTGTATGTGTGTGTGTGTGTGTGTGTGTGTGTACATGTGTGTGTGTGCGCATGTGTGAGCAAGGGAGGTATCAGGAGTCACAGAGGACCCCTCCATCCCTATGGAGAAGGGCTTTTTGCTTTCCTCAAGCCTTTCTCTATCTGGGCTCTCCCCACCACCACAGCTGTGCCAGACAAAATTGTTGACAAACAATTCTACAGTAATAAGAACATTTTCGTTCTGTTGCTGTATTTACGATTGTTGTTGCCTTTGATTTTCCAATATCAAACACTATGTATTTTGTTTATGCGTAGCACTGGACTTTTATTTGCCACAACTTGTTGCTTATCGAAATGGATGTGAGTTACTTTGACACTCTTATCAACTTCACATGCATGAAATTATCCTTGGAACGTGTTTATAATTTGACCAATGGAATTTATACTTTTACATTGTAGAGACAAAGTTGCTCAACTCTCCTCCACATTGGTGGTGTCTCTCCCTTTAACCTGTGGAATCCCAACACGTTGCACCGAATAAAAAAAAAATGCTCTATGCCCTTTGACATTCAATGGTGAACATTTCAGGAATGGAATCTGGAGCGGCTTGATGCTTGAGACTTGACTTGTTGCGCTCCTCTTTGGCCTATTCATTACACTTTGTTTGTCATAAAATGATACCGAATGTATAAAAGTATCTATGCTTTTGAATTTATTTACTTATAGTCTGATGTGGCTATTTTGATTAAATAAACTTTAAGCCTGTCGCTTTTTCATGTATTTCCTTTTCCAGTCGGGAGGAAGGGCGAGGGAGAGGGGTATACCAAAGCTCTGGAGCGACCCAACTGCCAATTTGTGGTTTTTGCTTGTGATGTCGATTCTTGCATTCCTTCACGTTCGCTGAAACTCACAGAGGAATGACACTGGTGTCGGCTGTTCTTTATTTGTCTCTCGAATTTTGTGATTGGTAGGACACTCCCTTGGGCGGCGCGGTGGCTCAGTGGTTAGCACTGTTGCCTCACAGCAAGAAGGTTCTGGGTTCCAACCCCACCTGACCTAAGGGCCTTTCTGTGTGGAGTTTGCATGTTCTCCCTGTGCCGGCGTGGGTTTCCTCCGGGTACTCCGGTTCCCTCCCACAGTCCAAAAACCATGCAAGTTAATTGGTGACTCTAAATTGCCCATAGGGTGTGAGTGGTTGTCTGTCCCTATATGTGTTCGCCCTGTGATAGACTGGCGTCCTGTCCAGGGTGTACCCTGCCTTACGCCCTGTGTTGGCTGGGATAGGCTCCAGCCCCCCCGCGACCCTGTAAAACAGGATAAGCGGTAGAAGATGAGATGAGATGAGGACGCTCCCTTTTAGACACTTGGCGAGATGTTAAAGGGAGATACGGTTTCTGCCCCCAAATAAACTGTGGACTATCTTGGTTAGAAATATTCATAATCTGCCTGACTGTCTTTGAGTTAGTATTGGACAGAAAACAGTGCCAATCATGTTTTCCTTCAAACTGACATATTAGTATAATTTAATTTCCAAGATTTAACTCGTGTTAGTATTTAGCCATAACGTGCATGGAACTTTTAAGTTAAGTCATTTTTGGATAAGCTCCAGGTCCAAAATGGCGTCTTCTATCTTTTCCCTCTCTCCTTCCAGTAATCATAATCATACTCAGGGGGGTTAAGACGTGGCCATTCTTCTGGCAATCTAATATAATCCCGTTTAAAAATACAGCCCATTCTCCCTGTGTGCAGTGCATAAAGGTGAAATATGCCTGGCAAAGTGGTAAACGGTGAAATACCAACGTATGACATGCATGGCTACAAGAAATCTGGCATTCTAGATCCAACACCAAGTCTATCCATTTCCGTAAACTTGCGTCATACATTCCATTTTACTATCCAACCTGCGTGGGATCCCACATTCTTTGATGGTGTCCCGCCTCCTCTCCCTGTGGTACTTTGGAGCAGGGCTCACCAACAACAATGTGGCTCCTTGTTTTGCCTGCCTTTTCCCCTGAGCTACATTTATCTGGATGCGTGCGCAGTCTCCACAAATGTTTTATGGGGTTAGAAAGAGCCATAAAGAGCGACAGCAGCATCGCTCAAAAGGTTCCTCCTGCCTGGTCTCCTGAAATGCACTTTGGATTTGCCTCTTAACTATGAGAAGTTTTTTTTGTGGGCGTTGAGTTGCTTACTGGCTCCTTCGCTCTGCGAGAGGGATGAGGAGCAGGTAATTCATTACTCAAGGCCCCTAACACATAATCCAGCCGCAAATCAAACATCACGACATGGAAGCTTTTCCTCGTACATAAGGGGAAACAAGGCAACATGCTCAATCATTATTTCCATTATTAAACATAATACAATTGTTTATAGAACTTGAACAGTGAAACATATTCAATTGTTGATTAAGTTAAAAGCGTGTAAAATATATTTGGGCTACAGCTTTAATTGATGAACTTTGAGTCCAAAATCTCAAAAGAAGATCAATCTTTTGTTACAGCCGGGCATTAGCAGTAGCAGGGCATTGCCTGCACATTATTTGGATCATGTTACGTCTACTGAGACCAAATCTTGACAGAAACTTTATTACTCATGCTTTAATACATACACCAACAGAGAGGACGAAAGAAGATACAGTATACCGGGATAAATATAATGATGTCTGAATGGGAAATAAAAGGAGATGTATTGTTCCCTGTCATCTATTGCCTGAGAATACAGCCATACAGAGTCATGCACATGGAGCCCTGAACTATGGCAGGCCTGACAGTAAAGAAGTTCCCAAACTATCTTGACATTAGAATACCTTTGGACTGCATACAAGAACAAGAGAATATGAAAGGAGAACATCTCTGTTGATATCTAAAAGCCATGCTGACAATGCCATATCCTCTCCAGCTAACATCTAGAATATTCTCCAAGGGATACAGATCTCTGTCATGGGAGGCTTCCATGAAGTATAAGTGGGATTTAAAAAAAAGAGTCAGATGATCAAGACCAGACAACTGTCTGTTTTTTCGGGTGCTCAAAAATTATACAGAGCTTGTGCATCTCGCTGTGTCAACCTCAATTACAGTGATTCTTCTTTCATTTGTGTCTGCTGCGCCAACCCGGAGAAACCCAGATTAAAGGAAAGAAGGGGGCAAGCCGCCGGCCACCCAACAGCCCAGATGGCTCTCGTGAATGCTATCACACTCTGCTTGTCCTCCTTAGCCCAACCGGGGCCAACCTGTTCATGCGCCGCTGTGCGTGTTGAATCGTCGAGTCAGCAAGACTGTCGTGCATACAGCCTCTACCAGGACCCATCCAAGATGGCAGCGACTTGAAAGGGGTCTTGGGTTGCCAGAGGAAGGGCCCACATGTGGCCCTCGCATGTCAGGCCTCGGCGAGATCCATCAGCGCTGGTCGCTTTCAGTTTAATGAATTCTGAATCATGGTAATAGCTCTCTTCATGGTGAATATAGTTCCTGCTTTACTCGGGGTAACGGGCCATATGGAATGAAAACAAAAGCAGAATGAGAGAACGGAGGAATGCTGGGAAAGCAATTACACAGCGCTAGCTTGGAGGAGAAGCGGGGCCAGGCACAGTGCAGTAGTATTCGCAATCTTTCATGTCTGGCAGGACAGACCTGGACCCCGTACGCTCTCTTGGCATATCAGAAGCCGTATTGCTCAAATTGTATTATTTTGATGGGAAAATCAGACAAAACGCTTGGGTGGAGGATCATTTTTTAGACCGTCCTGACCCCCTGCCAGAGCCCTGCTCCTGCAATAGGGCAGCGGTGCACTTAAGATTAGGAGGAGAACACAGTGGGGCTGATGGTGGGGTCTGGTTTGTGTTTTGTTTTGTTGTTACCCCGCTGTTTGTTATTATGTTGTTCTCTGATGGACTGCAGGCTTGTTTGGCTTTGTGATGAGAAACACATGGCGGAAGGTAAGCACTGCTCACCCATTTGTAATGGTCAATGCTCTGAGAACAATATAATTTCATTATTACTTAGGTCAAATGAGACATGGATAATTGAAATGGTGAAAATGCATCTATACAATCGTTTATTGTTGTTTTATAGCTTTGATCTGTATTTTTTTAAAGATTCTTCACTGATAATTTTTTTTCTCTCTGTTGATAAGAACAAAAAACACCTGTTAGGCAAATCACATTATTTGGGGCATTTTGTTCTATGAATGATTCAAAAACTCCATTCCATTGTGTGTCGTCGGTGAGATTTTGTGTCAAGTGTCCGCTCTTGTGCAGCACGTCATCTGAGTGGGAGGGGCTGGCATGGACAGACCCAGTTGTTTTGTTCTGATTGACAGGTTATAAGTCCCAAACAGCAATAATGTCCCACTGTTGTTGTTGTTGAGGTCAATAGATTTTTTGACCGGCCACTCATGTCTCCCATTTGTTTGTAAAGACTGTCAAATTTTTTCTCAAACTCATTGCTGTTTAGCAATAAATGAATTATACGTCCAAGGACAGGACTGTTTTTATTTACGTTTGACATAACCGTTAGATCTTGAATGTATCCAAGTAATGTGATTCAAGGAGATTCAAGGGATTTTGCTAATCTCTTACAGCTTATACAGCATATGAATGCATAGTGTGTCATGGCTATTCCCCCTGCCCTGGAAACAATCTGTTCAAAGGTCGAGCCAACAGTGGGAAGACACACAGCGTTTAACGGTTCCCTCCCCTTTAATCCTTCTCCCCTCACATCCCCATTTATAAACTGGTCGAACCTGGTAACCCTAAAGGTAAAGGTTAGGCAGGCTCGCAACTGTGCAGAGTGGCATTAGAAGATAAACCAGGAGGGTGCTCATTCAACGTTAAGTGAAAGTGTGGGATTAGAGGCGGGCGTGGGGACATAAAGGGGCTAATCCGTGAAATCTAGCCCGGGTCAAGGGTCAGTCTCCAGCAGCAGTGTGTGTGAAGATTAAGGAGGAAATGAGGGGAGAGTAAAGGGCCTTTATCCTCAGTAGACTCACTTTACACCCACACACTGGGGACCCCTGACAGAGGAAATGGAGAAGGGTGAAGTGGGGGGTGGGGGTTGGGTGCACACTAGCGCACACACGCACGCACGCACGCACGCACGCACGCACACACGCACGCACACACGCACGCACACACACACACACACACACACACACACACACAAACACAAGACTCTACACAAACACACACACACATACCCAAAGACACCACATTAACACACTAACAAGCATCCAGACCTTATGTAGCAACTAATCTGTGTGACTTTGAGTTACGCTGAGATGGGGTTAGGATAGAGTTGCAATCTAGCGGAAAACATCTATAGCAATTATTCCAGCATACGCTGTTTAACATAGATGTTCATGCCTTTAATTATGATATAGCACTGGATCCCCCTTTAATGATTCTGTGATGTAAGCTAGAACAAGCTCTTTATTTTTACTCTTTGCATTCAAAGTGCAAAGCCAAGCATTTAGTGGAGACAAAAACTAGTAAATTCGGTGCTTTCATGGCACATATTTCAAATATATCCCCCCATGTTTTTCATGGACTTTAGTTAATTTTACAGTAATACATTGTGATCATATATTACAGTGTACAATCTATTCTATTCTATTCTTATTGTCCATGTAATAACTTGAAAAGATCAACCAAAAAAAGCTTCTTTTTTTTTTCCGTGAATGCATAGTTAAGCAGATGGCATGGAGAAAGATTGGGAGAGGTTACGGTAAACCTCGATGCAGTGCAGCCAGTCGGTGCAGGTGCCTTCGGGGTGAAAGGCCAAAGGTCAGGGGTGTCCTCTGCCCCCGTCACACTTTACCAGGGTTGCTTTTAAACAGTCCCAGCGGCTTGCCACCTGTTAGGAGAGGTGGGAGGTAGGAAAAACAATCAGAGCCCTGAGTTGGAGCTGACTTTTTCTCCTGTGGAAAGACAAAATTAAATTGACATATACAGTATAGTAACCATTGTAACTGTATACATTTACAACCTACACTACCAGGTTTATTATAATGATATGTTAGAATTAAATTATATTTACAAATAAATTGAATGCATAATTTATGGGAATGTGTCATTCCGTAAGTTTGTGGCAAAGATAGGTTATTGGTTCATTTGTCTTTAATACGCATACAAAGATTTATATCACATATGACGTGCAAGACATGTATGAAAAAAAGGGCCACTTTGAAATAAAATATCTGCATGGCCTATAGTCCAAGGGATTTGTTACTTTTTCTCAGGAAAGCCTGACTGGAGAGGTGGAAAGTAAGCCAGGGAGGGAAGGTACGTGTGGAATGCTGAGGCGTACCGTTGCTCTGGACCGTGTCATGGGCAGTGGCCGTGTTACACGGCAGCAGACGGACACCTTGCGCCTGTACGAGGAGGTTAAGTGACCCCATGTGGAAGCCAGAGGGGTGGAGGGCGGGGAAGAATGCGGGTTTACTCTCCTCCAGCCGTGGCCCACACACACACACACACACACACACGCACACACGCGCACACACACACACACACACACACACACACACACACACACACACACACACACACACACACACACACACAATCACACACTCACCAGCCAGCTGGCCTCTCACGGTCTTGCTAAGTTGGGCCTTGTCGAGTGACTGAATAGGATGTGCACACACATACACACACATTCAGCCATATTCACACGATATTTGCTTAGTAATATGTATCCACAAACAAGCACAAACACATGTCTATGTTTACATAGAACTTACCTGTACGCAGACAAATGTGCATACAAAACAGCGTAACTGCCTGTAAATATCTCCAACGTTTGCAGCGACACATGGATACACACCAAGGGCATTCAAAACTTCCCACTCAAACATGATGAATCATTCAGGACGGTACGGTGTGTGGTGTGGGGGGGGCTCTGCATGTAGATATCTGACGGCGTGTCGACCATAGCTCATCCTTGCTGACTTGTGTTGGGGAAAGAGATAGGATATGAGATGTCCACAAGCCTTTGATGTACTCAACGCTCTCGGCCTTTACCCACAGCTCGAACACGACCGCCCGTCAGGAGACATATTTCAATGGAGAGGCCGGTGCTTAGAATACCTTAGCAAGGACCAACGTCCCCACAGGGGCAAAGTTAATAGGAGGGGCGTCTTGTCTTGAAGAAGCAGCTGAGATGAAGAAGAATGCAGCCTGCTCCCTTTAAAACACTATTCCAATTGTGGCAATTTAAATGAGAGAAAGAGTAACGCATTTGGAAATTATGCAAAGAATAAAAATAACTACAGAAATATTTAGTTTGCTACATTAGTCAAAATGTTATTGTTGTTTCTCAGAATTGTAATTTGTTGTATTTTCAATTATTTAAAATGCAACACAGAGCTCCATTCCCTTGGCAGAAATGTTTCATGGAAAAATTTGAATATAACATTTCAGGTTTCGAAGTGCTACATAAAAATAAAAGCTTTAAAAGTTTGCTCTGGTTTAACATTTTACAGCTAGAGAGTTCACATACCAGAAAACAAATGATATGAGATGTGAAATTGGTATTTAGTTTAAAGATCAACTCAGGCCTCCAAACTCCATTTGACTGTGTCACTCTCGTTTTACTTCTCCCCCTTCCACAATCACTTATTTTCATGACACAAAACATCTAAGCGCCCTCCTACTCGCTCGAAATAGGAATTGCTTTTGGGGTTGGTGGCATAATTATCCTCTGCTTTCCAAAACACACCTCAATGCTAGGCTTAGTCAAATAGTTCAACAACTGTATACATTGAAATACAACAAACTAGACTAGACTTGGGCTTATAATTTGGAAAAATGTCTCAGCTGAAATATAACTATATTAAACACCTTGAGATTGAGTATTACAGAGTTTTCAAGACTCTTAAGAAATAAATTAACTAGCCAAAACAAATTAACCCCTCGATAATGATTTCTCACATATTATTGACTACTGGAGCAGTATCATGAAGCAATAACTGTTTATGACACTTTGAGAGGCTTGTAGAACACCCATACTAGTAATTAATGAGACAGAAAAAAAACTCCACCAATTGACTCAGGGCATCACATAACAAGCCGCCATCTTCCCAATGTACTAAGTGGATGATAACAATACAAAAACTGCTCTATAACCCCGAGAGGCAAAGTGATTAAATTATAATCAGCCTGTATTAATTAATCTATAATATTTATTTCTATTATAACGAGACGAGAGAGGGGCAGGCCGAGGCAGAAAGGTTATGTGTGCGCGCCGCTGCCTTTGTCTTAATAAAAGGCTATGCTCGGGGAGCGGGGCTCAACAAGGTCCCCCGACAACGCAGGCAGAAGGTTATTGCTGATATCAAATGCACTGAATGCAATTATCAGTCACAACAAATAATTAAGGGGGATGATAATAGGAAAATTAACATTTCCATTGTGAGCGCCTTTATTGTCTGGGTGCTCATTGTAACGGAGGCCTTTGAGCGGTGTTGAATAAATTAGCAAGCGCACCGAGCAAGCTTCCTCCTACTGTGGTGTGTGGGGAGATGTAGTCGTTAGAGAATGATAAGCAGGGGTTGCGCTAGGAAGCTAGGGGGGGCCTGGGGGTGCCTTTTTGGGGGGGGTAACCATGAGGCTATCCCCCGAGACGGAGACGCAGGCGATTCAATTGAGGAACGTGCAGATGTGACACTATCCCAGTGTAAACACCAGTGACGGGACAGGCTCCAGACTCCATTTCAAAACTTTCTCTCCAGCTGTCCCTGTTCGTTGAGAAAAAAAGGTTGCCTCAGCGGTTTACTTTGACCGTCAGTTTGACAACACACTTCAAATAAAAACACAAAACTGTCTTCCCTGAGTGTTTAGACATGAAGTCCAGAAAACGGAACGTCGAAATACACAGAGAAATTGGCGGATCTGCTCGTTGGCCTGCACGCCACTGTGGCGCACATTGTGTCTCTTTCACAGGAGCCATGTTTTCTCAGGAACTTGACCCTGGTTGCCATGCGCTTTGACTGACGGCTCTTGGACGCTGCCGCCCGTGCTCAGCGGAGTGAAGCGATCGCGGCCGGGGACGGGGTGGGATCGAGGGGGTTTGAAGATATTCCCTGGCGTTTGAGCTCCATCCTGAATGGCATGACCGTTTTGGGGAAGCCCCCCCCCCCCCCCCCCCGAAATACCCCCGTGGGGCATAATGTGGGGGGATTGTTATACCCCTACATGTTTAGGAAGCGACAGTGGCAGTTGTATTGTTCAGACACAATGGAAGCCAGACAGTTGGGAAGAAAGGTCAAAGTATAGCCAACAATGGCAAAGGAGGAAGAAGAGGACGTTTTCATGGGGGGGCTCCTGGCTTTGTAGGGAAGACGTCTAGACAGCAATGTTCTATGAGAGAGATAATAAAGCATTTTTGATTTGTGAGTTTCAAGGGCATTAACAAATCAAAAAACACGTTTGTTCCTTGATGTATACATTTTTACTTTGATATACTGAATATGTTTTTTTTTAAACATGGCATGTCCCCTTCACAAAAGACTCTCAGATGATATATCCTACCAACAAGGCATTTGGCCATCCAAGGTTTAAACACGCACATATAAAACAGGCGTCAATGGGGAATGATTTACAAAACGCATCGAGCTTTCATCATCCAAGGGGGACTCACACGAGTGGCGCTGTGCGTGTGGCGGCCCAGCTTCCGGAATACTGTCCTATCTTCAGCCCCAGAGGCAGGTGGCAGTAGGGGAGCAAGCGCTGCATAAGAGTGGCCCCCTTATTTTAGACATGCACTAACTAGTCCATTCTAATAAACCTTTGACCCCGGTGCCGTAAATCCCAACAACAACTGCACTGGCGGTGCCACCCACTGCGGTGCAGAAGGGCCACGTCGCATGCCAGCAGGGGTGAAACTCAATAGCTTCATGTTCCCAAAGATCCGGAGATGGGCAGATGTTGGCCTGGAGAAGGCTAACTATGAACGTGGACTGGATAAGGAGGACTGGGAGGACCAGGGTTGAGTGCACAACATGGTGAATAAGGCTACAACACCCAAACATTCACAGTTTTTATGTAATAGGATTCTATCTTTCTCACTGTGGTATATTATCTCTATGTCTGTCTGTTTTTTTATTTTAATAAATAGATGAGTGCTTCTGAACTGTGATAATGGTCCAGTTAGGGATGTCCTCTTTTCTTTTACGTTACCGGTTTTGATAAAGCAGGAGGGAACTGGGCCTACTTGCAAACACTGGCCCATCTCCGTGGCAACGGCTCAACCATGTCTGCATAATCAGTGTGGGATTAGAGACTGGCGAAGCAGTCGCCTGGAACTCTCTCCCCGGCACTAAGCAGCACCCCACAGGATCACACAGGAGCAACTTCACTATTAATGATAAAGTGAACAATTACGCTTTGTTGTAAATCTCAATTGTAATAACGTAATGCTGATATCGTAACACGCATTTCATGTTATCCCAAGCAATTACTGTAACTGACCTCCTGCAAAAAAACAAGTGTTTGAAAATGTGAATAAAAAAAAAATGATTAACAATTGGCGGACTGAATGAGCTGATACAGAAACTTTCAATAATCCCTCCTTTTGCTAAAGTATTACGATAAAACAATTCCATCAGCACGATCTTCTAAGAATGCAGACTGACTCAGCGCTTTTAGTTTTTATGACCTGACATTTTTCACCCAGGTTAGAATAATAGAGCCTTTATCTGCAACACCTTCTGTACTTTACTCAACTTAAATAATTATCGAACAATACACACCAAATTACTGCAGAAAACAGAACCACCACAGTTTCTACAAAAATTCGTAGGAGTTTTTATTTTCAGCAACACCCCTCCACTCCTCTCTCCCACGGCCTCTCCTCTAGCCTCCTGTTTAGGAAGGGGGTGCTATCCCTAGGAGTAGGGCCAGTGGAGAGACCAAGCCCCATTAGCATGTGAAAGTACGGGAGTGACTCCCGTGGTCGGGCGGTAGCAGGCTAGCAGCAGGCCGGGGGGCTGGCCCGCTCCATTCAGCTTTCATTTCCTCCCCGACACTCCTCATTGAAATCAATCATGTTTGGTCGGCCCTTCTGGCCCCGGCCACCACCCAATCACATTCGTCCCGCATTGTCACACATGCTCCCAAGCCCTGTCCTTTTCTCTATGGCCCTGTCGTCTCGCTAGCATGCACACACTCAACCCTCGTAGACCGTAGAAATACACATGCACAATCACACACAAATACACAAACCTCTTAGGTATTAAACACACACACACACACACACACACACACACACACACACACACATACACGTCAGATCACGTGGCTCCTGTTTCCATCCGTCAGCTCGTGACAGCACTGAGAGGGAGCTGATTTATCTAATTAACAATCAATTAGCTTGTTACTACAACTGGTAATTACCTTTTATAGAGAGGAGAAGAGTGCAGCTGGTCCCAGCAATAAAACCTGGGCAACTGAAGGCCCCTCCCTCGGCCCATCTAGGCTGTCAGACAGAGTTATAGGCAAAGGGCCACAATGCAAACACACTCTCTTGGGGCCCCCTTCCTCTGTAATGTGTTGAAATCCCGTTTTAATGAATATAAAGTCAAACCTAATGTGAAAATCATCAAGTTAAGTTTTTCAGAGGGAGAAGGCAAGGGGAAGGCTATTTCAGATGAATTTTAATGCAAAAATATTAAATGTTACAGAAGGTTCTAGACTGTAGTGGTATGTTTTAAATAGCTCTTACTTTTATGATAATTCTGTATCATTGTAATTAACTCATTATCGCGTTCTAAAGTATTGGCAATAGCCTTGTTTTTGTTGATTGTCATTGGTTGTCTACTCACAGCCAGAGTGCACTGCTGTGTATGCCAGTGGTAGAAAAGGTCTGCTCCATCCCTGAATAACCGCTCCCCTCTTTCTCTCTTGAACGCTGGCTCTTTGCCATCCAACCCACCTTTTCCCCTGCTTCTTCTTTTAATCCACTAAGACGTCCTTCTTCTGCCCCTGCCTATCCATCCTTTTACTACTTATTAATGTCCCAACACGTAGAATCCTTTAATCCTAATACCACACTCATCCTTCAAAGCCCTAAACACGAATCACCAGTTTCTGCATTAAAGACCCTACAAATATCTCTTTTTACTGCTGTGTTTACATGCACACGGATCAGGGACACTAAAGTGGCGACTGGCAGCCAAGGTTAATCCTATATGTTCATATTATGCGGGGTCAACCCCCACGTCATGTATGTAGTGTGTCATCAATTCCCAACCTGCAGTGGCAGAGAGACCGCCAGCGAGTCCCCGGGTGCACAGTGACTCGCTACATTAGCTAAATGGCCGACGTGGCGCTCACTAACCGCTAATGAGATGAGTGGCTGGAATTGTGGCTCGTTCATCATCCTGCTTGTTCCAATCCACATGTTCTTTCATCAGGTCCTTTTGGAGCTGATGTCATCAACACTGGACATAAATCAACTGTCGCCAGAGCCTTGGTTCTCCCATGATGGCCTATTAGCCACCGTGTTCCCGATTGATTACGAAGAAATGAATTAACGGACACGGAAGGGTTTACTCTCGAGCTGTTAGTTTTTTTTTTCTTTTCACACATTCTGACTGGAGGGAGAGAGATTTTGGTGAGCAGCATCACTGACATTAGAGTCTGAAAAACATGCCAACAAAATTGAGCAGTATGTGCGTAAATGAAGCAGCACACACACACACACACACACACACACACACGCACACAGACACACACACACACACACACAAAACTACTTAAAAACGTTTACTTAACGGAAGAATAATACGAATATCTGAAACATCCTCGGGGGGCATCTTCCATTTTGAAACGGCCAAGAAAGAGTTGGCTGCATGATAGTTCAGGAGATCAGAGGTCGGAGTCAAACGCGTCGTTCGTGCAAGCCTCGGCCCGACCAACTCCGCTCGTCTTTCAAGCTCTTCCTTGGGTCACAGATGAGGTCATATCCTGTCTACTCTGATTAGACCTGAGGGACTGGTTCAGACACTGCAGATGGGCTGTCAAGAGTTTCTCATGAACCCCCCAAATGCTTTAGAATACTTCAGTTGAATTTGCGCTGCGGCTCTTGCGAGATGAGATCAATGTGGTGGTCAAACTACACCACAGGGGCCGATGACACTGACCCCCCAAATTAACCTGCCATCTGCAGCATTCAGATATCTATTTTTCCGCAACCATTCAAATTCATTGAATAAAAAGTGGGTGAGTTTATCATGGGAAAGAGAAAAACTAATGAACAACATAATAGGTTTCAGAACAATACTAGATTTCTATAGCTATAATGTCTATGCAGTGGTGGAAGAGGTGTCAGCCATGTACCTCTCTTCCTATGGCAGGCAGCACATTATTTATAGCACCAGCCCCTAATGATACATTGCCCTCTGCCCTTGTGAAAAGAGGCAGCGTGTTGGTAAATTAATACTGTCATTAAGTGCTCGAGTGGCTCCATTTGTGCTGGTGTGTGTGTGTGTGTGTGTGTGTGTGTGTGTGTGTGTGTGTAGGGGCACAAAGAGCAGATAAGGCAGGAGAAAAAAAAGGCTGAGCTAGGCCTGAACATCCCTGTTACTATTGGATGAGGAAACAGAGTGACAGGTCAGATAACAAGAGCTCAGACGTCTCCCCCGCCCACCAACCCTCCCCCCTCCACTCATCCCTCATGCTCTGCGGAAAACCCCTCAGCCCGCTAGTCACCTCATCAATGGGACTTTCACACCGATTCATTGATTCCTTTCTCTGACTGGCCTCTCCCTGAGTCTTCTCTGTGTCTATTATCTTCTTTTACATGCAGCCAATGTGTACTCCTCTATAAAAATGATTACTCAATCCCAAACTATGCTAAATAGAAAGCTTTGGAGATGTGAACTATGTCAGACAACTTTTCCTATCCAAACAGGTAAATGCTAACATCTCGTCAACTATATCTACATCCATATGTGTGTAATGTTCGGAATATAACACTAGGAGTTCAAAAATATTGAATGCTATTTAGATTTTTTTTTTTTAGATTGATCAGGAATATCATATTGGTTTAGGGGGCCTTACTACCCTGCTTCTGGTAAAATACTAAAATGAAGTGTTCATGTTTACGAACCAAAACTGCATCATCAGCGCTCCTCCGTCGGTTGCCATGTAGTTCATGCATAGTTACCCTGCCACGTCTCCAACGTGCTCAGAGGTGCACTGTGTTTGCCTTTGCCACGCATGGTAGCCGCACCAGCCCAAGACAAAGAGGTCCATGAGCGAGAGAGAGAGAGAGAGAGAGAGAGAGAGAGAGAGAGAGAGAGAGAGAGAGAGAGAGAGAGAGAGAGAAAGGGAGAGACAGAGAGAGAGAGACCAAGGAAGCAGTGTTGCGGTTGACACCGGCACGTCTCGGCGAGCCCCCCACCCTCCAACCAGCCAATCATTTTAAGGAGCCCGGGCAGGCACCCCGGCAGGGTAACTTTCCTATTGGTGGGCAGCCAAGTGCACGTTGCCGTTTGATGGCAAACCCAGTGTACACCTGTTCCCACCAGCTGGCGAACACTACCTTTGTCAGAAGAAACGAGGGTTCATTCAGCGAGACTCTGTGCGTTGGTGTGTGTGTGTGTGTGTGTGTGTGTGTGTGTGTGAAAGAGAGAGAAAGGTGAAAAACATGGAATATAAAGTGTATGTGTGAGAGAGATTGTGTTTCTTTGCTTGCTTAGGTTTATGTGGCAGAAAAAAAACAAAAAACAAAGCTAGAATGTGTGTGTGTGTGTGTGTGTGTGTGTGTGTGTGTGTGTGTGTGTGTGTCTGTGTGTGTATGTTCGAGTTAGCATGAATAAAAAGGAGGCGATGCCGTTTATTTATTTTCTGTTGATGTCCACAGAAGTGTGTGTGTGTGCGTGCGCTGTGATAAAAGCCAAGAAAATTAAAGCAATACACTGTCGTATAAGCAGGCAAAATGGCATTTGCATGGAGTAATTACGGCTGGCTGGCCCTGCCTTTGTGAGGACAGCCACCCGGGTGCTGTTGAGAAATGGTCTTTCAAATTAGCCTCTAAATAGGTGAGAAAGAAAAGGGTGAAAGGTCAGCTTGGCACCATGCTTCTCCACTGATTGATCATTCATAGCAGTGTAATAGTTTAAACTGCAGCGCTGATTTGCGGTGAGCAAATGGAGGGTCTACAGCTGCCATGGCCTACGCAGCACAAGACCCAGACCTGTATATAAACCTCCCAACTCCACTGATACTAGTACTGATATGCTTTGTGATATCATTAGTACATTGGTGACCATTACAACTGATAGTTATTTGTACATTTTAATGCTGTGTACTATCGAGAAGATCACCTGAAGAAATGGAATCCACTGGAGTTTCTAGTTCTGGTAATATGACTTGGAGAAAAACACAGCCTGCTTGGACCAAAGTATTTCTTTAGAGAGCATTGTGAAGCAAGAAAGTTATCAATACAGTTTGAAAAATATATATATTATAAAAAAAAAATTGTGCATGTTTTCTTCCTTTGCCAAGGATTGGCAACTTGAGAGATATAACCAAAACGCTCTGAGGTAGAACAGCAACTTAATGGACATTCACTGTAGACATATCAGTATTCACACACTTGATCCAAACATTCAGAAGAGGATACCTTTGAACTACTAACAATTTATTGGCAAGTCTTTGCATATGAACATGGCACCACTTTGCCAGGCCCTCGCCCTATTAAATTCCTGTTTGGGCCATAATAATGTTCTTGACATGGACCAAACATTCACTGGTGGTGGGGTGGGGGGTTGGTAGATATCTCGATATCTTCGCCCCCACATCCGCAGTCAAGGCCTGTAAATGTAGGCAGACTAGATGTCTGTCTGCTGCATCAGTCCACCCTGAAATAGACTTTATGGAGAAGTCCCTCGCTCTGCATTCCTAAATTATTACATTCAATTCACATTGAAACCCAAGCCCAGAGCTTGACGTTTTTACGGCCGTTACCTATTTAGTGACCGTCTTGCAGCGCCGGGAGTGAAATCCTGTCTGGAATAGCGTGGATTCATCCGGCTATCATAGTCAAACGAGTCGGAGAAGGGACCTGTCATAACATGCAAGACTCGTGATCGGGATTCATCTTGGCAGTATGAGTATCTCATTCTCTCCAAAACACACACACATGCAGGGTAGATGTGAGGAGCCACTGGCCATAAGATTGGTTAAAACAAGAAAAAAAGAAAGCTATTCCTAACTTATATTGGAGGACTAAATCGGGCCAGCCAGACTGGATGACAGTATAGTTTTATTAAACACCATGCCCCTATTGACAGATTTATCTACCATAGGAAAAATGGTGCCTGGAATTTGTCAGCGAATTGAATAAGCATTGCTATCAGCTGTTAGCTATGCAAAGATGTCTGTGATCAGATCCATGGTATTTTCAGTCACAACAGTTTCAAGCCCAACAATAGCTGTTCAATGACCATAATGCAGCTACCTTCCACTTTCAGTCCTCAATCATGTAGACCAATAAGGTTACTTATAGTCTTTATTTGAATATATGTCATTGCATACCCCCACCCCCCATTTGTAATATCAGGCAATTCGTTACTGCTCAGCTAAAAAAAAAATTGCCAGCATACTGAAATGCTGTGCAACTGTGTTAGTGTGTGTGTGTGTGTGTGTGTGTGTGTGTGTGTGTGTGTGTGTGTGTGTGTATGTGTGTCAGCGTCATTGCTCCATCTCCCCCGCGGCTCCATGAAGCTGACAACTGGATAATAGCTTTTTACTTTTCCGGAGCAGGAGCCTGGAGAGCTAATGTGATTATAATTCATTATTCAAATAGAAAGGTGAAGGAGCTCGGCACAGAGACAAAGAAGAAAAAAGTGATAGTATGATAATAGCCTCTTACATTTTATTTATAATTCAGATTTTTTGCAAACGCGGCAAGCTACTGTAATACGAGACTAGAGGGGATTTCACTTCCCTCCAGAGGTTATTGGTGCCAAGCCATAAGGATGGAAATGAGCGGCCTCAGTTTCAGGGAACAATTGTGGAAGGCAGGTCAGGTGAAGGCAAAAGGGTAGGGATGTTCATATTTTACAGATTCTAGTCTAGACTCACACTAGAGTTGAACTCTCAAGAAAAAACTCGTACAAGAAGCCCCTCCTTGTTGTCCACAACATCCCTTGGTTTTCTTAGTCTCATTCAAATGGAGAGGGTTGGTTATAAGCATCTAACGCAGGGCGTCCTTAGTCTGTGGACATCATGCCATTCACTTCTCTGAGGAGTGCAGGAAAAGGAGGCATCTCACATTTGTCTTCCAGCTGATTCTATTCAAATGTAGGCGGCCCCGGGTCCATAACGGTATTTTTGGCCATCTTCACAGCTCTGAAGTCTACCAGATGTCACTATTAACTCCTAGCCGCTCCTCTTCTCACTTCAGAGTTCATGGGAGGGAAATAGGCTGTGATAAAAATGCACACTTCCTTTCCTTTGTTGCAAGGATACAGGATGGAGCCACAAGGTGAGGAGGGGAAATTTGCTTTCTGATGTCATTAGAGTGGCAACTAGGTAGCGCTGAAGGAAATCACACAAATTTGTTACATTCGGCTTTATTAGAATAGCACTAAAAAAAAAATACATGAATGCATAACTTTTTCCAAGGCACAGGTTTGGCTCATCTTCGAGCTAGTCGTATCGACTATTTCATAGAGATCTTGTTTAAATCATTTGACTTAAAGTCAGCCACCCTCGATAATATGTCATATTCATGTCTCCTGTGTTGCCCCAGGAGATTATGGTAGGATACGGGGAAGCAGCCAAGCAAGCCGACAGCATCTGTATCCTGCCACTATCCACCCCACCATTGCTGGATAAAAACACACCATGGTAACATGCTATAAGCCATGGTCTGTGGATCGATACAAAACAAGTGGGAGGCGAGCATACCCAATGAGAAAAAACAAAAGAAGACATATGAACACCCAAACAACTGGTCAAATAAAAACTAAATCTGCTGTAATAGTAGTCTGCCCAATTAAATCTCATTATCACTTACAAGGTATACAGGTGACAACATTGAACAATCAATCCAAACATAAAAATAGAGGTGTATTCGTACATTTTATTTTCGAAAGTAGTATGCTCATACAGATTATTAGAATGAATGTTTCGTCAGTTGCAACATCATTCTGTGCCACAACATATGCCATTATTCTTAAGATCTTCTCATGATAGTATATATCCAAAAATGTACCTTTTATTAAAAAAAAGACTCCAAAGAACTTTGGCGTTTTACAGCTCTGTTATTTTCGTGAGTAATCTTTGCTTATGGCATATCATTACCTTGGAAGGACTTGACCTTTACCGGCATCCATTTGTACTTTTTTAGGGTTCTTGACACCAGTCCAGACTTGTCGTTTTTAAATGGCCACCTTCTATCCTCCCCAATCATCCCTCAAACCCAACCCCCCACACCCCCACACCACACATACACACACACCAACACACAAACACACACACACAAATGTTCAGCCACTGTAAGCTGTCAGTCTGGATCATGAGCCCTGCTTTGGGGAAAGATAAAGCAGGGGGAACTTAACCTTGTGGCAGAGGGGTGGGGGACCGTCATTAGTGTGGCACCAGGAAGGCAGTTCTACTGCCCTGACAGCAGACTCTGTCCAGATAAGAGTGAAGGATGAACACCCTCCCCTTGCTGCCTTACTTCCAGCCCACATCCCCCAAAGAAGGTCATACCTGACCAGACATTTCTTTATATATATTTTTTTATATTTTGGGGGGGTGAAGGATAAAAATTAACTATTTCATCACCCTGAAAAGCATAATTCTCTGCAGTCACAAAAAGAGTGCCTTCCCATCACAGCGGCTTAAAGCCTGTTTCATAATTGTTCTAATGTGTGTCGTTGTTGTTTTTGTAGGGGTGTGTTCTTGACGTGTTGTTTGTGGTCTCACTTTGCTTGGATATGATGTTTTTATTCTTGCGCTAACATTCGAAAATCACTCTGGGTGAAGCATCAGTGAGCATCAGCAAACACAGGAAGAGAGAGAGAGCGGTGATTCCTCTGAGATCAGATGGAAAACAAACAAACAGGGCTGCCAGGGGGTGGGGGGCGAAGTGAGGGAAGAGGGAGGGGGAGGAAGGAGTGTAATTTAATTGCGGTGAACCAGCGCTACAGCTCGAGAGAGGGTCTCTGGCGGCGGTGGAGTGTTGCGAGCACAGCAATAAGTCCTCTATCTGTGATTGCGAGGAAGCATGGCGGTACGTAGAAACAGCCTCTGTAGAACAAATGCCCAGTGGCCTAAAGCAAAATGGCTGTCAACCTGCACATCATCTGTTCGTTAGCATATCTATTTGTATAATAAATATATAGAAACTGTA
Organism: Aplochiton taeniatus; assembly: GCA_017639675.1. Classification (NCBI taxonomy): domain Eukaryota; kingdom Metazoa; phylum Chordata; class Actinopteri; order Galaxiiformes; family Galaxiidae; genus Aplochiton; species Aplochiton taeniatus. The sequence continues at coordinate 5,543,736 of CM030191.1, forward strand.
TATTATGTGTTGTATAAGTCAGTTGGCCTTCTATCACATGAATAAAAGATTGAACAGGACTCAGTTCTATTTGTTTCTATGCTGATGCCGAGGGAGAAGCCACTTTAAGTGAAGAGGACTGGGGCCGGCACTTCCCTGCTCCAGCACCCATCACTCCTCCCCCTTCGCTGTCCTGATCACTCATGGGGGGTGGGTGGGGGGGGCATAATAGCAGCCAAGACTGATGCAGACCCCACTTAAGCAAATTAATCACTCAGCAAGTGACGAACTTATGTGAGAGGGAACGCGGACAGAAAAGGAACGCCGGGATTTTGAACGGGTTATTGCGGGCGGCGTTAGTCTATCATCGCTGTGCCGTGACACCACGGCAGGGAAAAAGGCCGGAAAACCGTGGGGCCATCTTTCAGTGGCACGACATCTCCTCCATACACGGAGGATATACAATCACAGGCCGTTGTTCAGCGGAGAACACAAATCCAGCAGCGTATATATCCCATCCCAGAACCATGCCAGGTAGGATCATCTTTCTCTGGGATGGCTGGATATGAGCGGTGGTATTAAGCCTCCGTGGCTGCACAGGCTGGGCCTACGGTTATTGGTACCAGCTGCCCCTGTATGGTACGCTACACTAGGATCCGAGGGAACCTCTGTGTTGATATTCCCTGGGCCAAGGGGAGAGTGAGTTATGGTCTTACCCCAGAGCTGGACACCCCCTATGGGCTCATCTAATGAACGTCCTGGAGAGCAGGTACTGCTGAGATACCATAGCGCGGAAACTTCTGGCTACAGTTCAGACAGACGGATTGGGGGACACTTGATCTCGCCTCGGAATACCATCCCTGGGAAAGTGATGTAAGAGGCCTGGCTGGCTCCTCGGCCTTTCTTTTGTCTTGGGGCAATGGAAAAGCAGCATTGTTGCAAGTATACAAGTGGGAGCAAATGAAGTTGATTTAAATTTCATTATTAAAAGAGAAAATGAAGAGACTGAGCTTTCCTGTAGTCAATAGGGCTACAGTAGATTGAGGACACTTACTACTTTTAATTAGATAGGCCCTATAAAACAATAGTCTTTTTCTGCTAACTGCTGTGTTTTGTGTTTCACAATATGTGTTGCACTGTAATTATATAGATCTTTATTTACCGGATATATGCATTTGTTTCCATGGTGTCAACTATAGGCCGCCATGGACTTTCCCTTCTGTCTCCACTGTGGCTGCATCGAACTGTATGTGCTGGCAGGGCTCTCTTCAATGCTGATTCAATAAAGCCACATCTCGTTCCCGTGGCGCTCGGCTCGCATGCTGGATTGATCCTGACCCATAGCTGACTCCTAAAGCCAACAAACAGCGGTGGAACCGTGATCAAGGGGGTGCATAATTGTTGCTTTTGGCTCCCTGGCCCTTCCCTTTCATGTGAAATCACTGAAAGACCTTGGGTGCTAGACTAAATCACACGGACACTTTGGTTCCCTCACTCCGTTTGGCGTTGGCACATTTCTCTGGGTTGTCCCAAAGAGCCCTGAAGTTGGTTAATGAAAATCTGCTGCCGCGGGGGTGATGGATTGCAGCGGCCGCCAATCACAGCCCTGTCTCCCTGTAAAATAGTTTTTGCTTAGACTAACGATGGAGTCACATCTCTTCCATGTGCTAAGTGGAAACAACACGCGACGCCGAGTCTTTCTATCGCACGGTGCACGAAAATAGCCTGTCAAAAAAAATAAAAGTTGAGTTATTCTTCATAAGAGGGAGAGAGAGAGAAAGAGAGAGAGAGAGAGAGAGAGAGAGAGAGAGAGAGAGAGAGAGAGAGAGAGAGAGAGAGAGAGAGAGAGAGAGAGAGAGAGAGAAGGATGTGCTAAATGAATTAGGGGACCATATATCTAAGGAACGACTTCTTTACAAAGCTAAGGTCATGTACCTCTGGATCCTAAGAGATGCCCCAGTGAGTTATCACGTTATCATTCCGGCTTGTCAGCGCGTTATTATTTCGGGAGAAGGGCTGGTACCTGGATCGGGTTTCGCCCCCTTGTCTCTCTCTCTCTGGGCCCGCCGTCGTCGTGACCCGCTGGGCCCACTCTTAGCCCGGCCCGGGGCTGCCAGGACTTCATACGTTTTCCCATGGAAAAGCCACAAGACTGATTTAGCTGTAATCTTATCCAGTGTGTTTATAGAAGCCAGATCTGGCCTCATAGTACACATAGGCATGCAGTCAGAATGGAATAGATAGAAGCAAAGCCCCAGCAATGACACAAGGTCTCGCCATGGCAGGGGGGGGGGGGCATTGTGTAGTGAGGTAGTGAGGGAAAAAGAGCCCTAATAGAAAACTTAAGCAGCCCCTTCTTGTAATCAGAAACACTTCAGGAAACTTCTTTAAAAAAGGTTATCTCTGTATTTATGTAACATTGACTACTCAGTGAAGGACCAGGGTAATAGATTACTGAAAGTATTGTTTTGCTTACATACCCTTTTTCTGGCAAAGACACGGAAGGCCACCGGATGAGTGTGTGAGAGGGAGTCTGTGTGTGTGTTTGTGTGTGTGTGTGTGTGTGTATGTGTGTGTGTGTGTGTGTGTTTGGTTGTGGGAGCAAGATGGTTCTTCGGGGGCACAACTTACATCAAGTTGCGCTGGTAAATAGTTGAGAGCATCTGCTGAAAGCACTAGATCAACCGCCGACAAGCTTGTTTACAGGTGATGAGAGATAATTTCATATTTCATATTGCTTAACTAGGAGGGTGGGGGATGCCATCGGATACGGGCTCGTTCCAAGGGATGAAGTATTTGCGCTCATAATCACGTCATGACTTCATAGTAACATATCAATCTGTGCAACATGAAGCTATTTCTATGACCAGGCATTTGACTAGATGTATGCTTCAATTTAGATCCACTATCGAGTAAGCTAATTAACCCCCAAAAGAGGATTCTTAACTTGAAAAGAGAATGTCGTTTTACTTTTACAATGCAAACCACTACTCATAAACGGAAATGAACCCCAACTTGGCCCAATGCAGACATGTATATATGACGGGCTTAGGGTGAGCTGTCTCTTAGCTGAATGCAGACGTCAGAGCAGGGCTTTTTAAGGTAATCAGCTTATCAGATCTGACAAGGAATATTGCGTGTCTTTCTTGGTAATAGACAGCAGAGGCAAAGCAAAATGCTACAATTTGGAAAAAACAACGTAGACACACAATAAAGGGACTTTGGGTCTCTCTTACTTCCTTTATTGGCATCAATATGGCCATGAATGTGATGCTTTTATTGACGTGTTTGATTTTCAGGAAAACTGAAAGCAGGCTTTTGGGCCATGCGCAATATGGTTTGAGGAGTCCTGCGTTCTCTCTGTTGTGGCTTTAAACAGGCTGAACATCTTAATGCTGCTGCATTCAATATGCTCTTTTCATTATAATTCTTTAGGAACGCACTGCACTGCATTGATGGTTGGTTTCAAAATATGTCCTCGCATTTTAGCGTGGGTTTCACCTCAAACTGCTGAGCCGTGAAAGAACATCATTGCATTTGCGTGGGACCCAAACCAGTAACCTGACACCACCAATGGAAGCCCTCCTTAACTTGAGACTAGTTTCTCTACGGCCGTCTGTTACAAGGTGGGAGAACAGGGTTAAGAGCGTCCAGGATTTTAGCCTCAGTATGCAAAGTCTGTGGTGACCGCAGCATGTGCATATGTTCCCCATCTCCCTTAAAAGAATGTAATGTCGAATCGCAAAACCAAAAACTGTCTACCCTCACATCTGAAGGTACAGCACAGGGTGTCTCCAAGAGTTTGGACTGGCCAACCTTAATCACACAGGAGAAGACGTTCGTCTGCACTGTTTTTTAAGCCTGTTAGAAAGAGAGGTGGAGAACTGTTTAGAGGTTGTAGACGTCTGAACTTTGGCTGAACCCCAGGTTTTGACATTCTCCATTACAGGGCTGCAAGAGATGAGGCATTTGGGTTTAAATCCGAGCGGCTGACATCAGGCCGACAGCAAGACATGATATCTTATTTTCCTGAGCTGTGCTGACACAAATTCAACTCCACTTATTCTCTTACGCCTGTAAAAAGAAGAGGGGAAGCGAGTTCCACAAAGTGCGCTGTGGCAGTCGATACGCAGATGTGTGCTGGCCCCGTTTACTTTGAATTCAAATACTTTGCAGACTCTGCTTGCGACAGAGGATAGAGACATTCCCCGTGTCAAGAGTTCTTACTTTTCAGATTGGAGAAATCCTTGACTCCTCGGGAGACGTCAAATTAAGCCCACGGAACTCCATTGCATGTGCATGCAATTGTATCTGTCAATCTTGGGTGACTATAAGACATTTTGACATGCCTTCAAAACATGTGTGTGTGTGTGTGTGTGTGTGTGTGTGTTTGTGTGTGTGTGTGTGTGTCTGTCTGTCTGTCTGTCTGTCTGTCTGTCTGTCTGTCTGTCTGTCTGTCTGTCTGTCTGTCTGTCTGTCTGTCTGCCTGTCTGTCTGTCTGTCTGTCTGTCTGTCTGTCTGTCTGTCTGTCTGTGTGTGTGTGTGTGTGTGTGTGTGTGTGTGTGTGTGTGTGTGTGTGTGTGTGTGTGAGGGGGGGGGGGGGGGTAACAGAGTGATGGGGAAGGAGCCAGAGATGGACACATGAGAAAAATAAAGAACATAAAGAAAAATAAAGAACACATGAGAAAAGTAGATAGATATTATTTTTGGAAGGCAGAAAGCCCTTGAAAAAAAAATCCACTTAAGGTAATCATATCAATGAGGTAGGCCTTTTCATAATAGCTGACATATCTGACATGAACAGATATCGCCCTCTGAAGTTGTAGAATTTGTTCATGCTAATTCTGGACAGGGTGTACCAAACCGGCGCAGATGTGTGTTGTCACTTCTGTGGCCACGCTTTCCCTCCCCGCTGTCAGCAGCTCCCAACAATTAAAGCTGAACAAACAGTGGCCATCACATCCAATATGGACGTGACATCGGCCCACTTCAAGCATATCCCCTCTAACAGATGTGTATTTAGATAACCCACACACTCACACACGCACATACACCCACGCACACTTCTTAGGTGAGAGGCCACACGATAAGACTTTGGGGACTCTGTTTTGAATTACAGTCATTTATAAACAACCTCTTATTCTCCGTTTAATATGTCTTCATTATCAGGGCCTTGTGAGGTTTAGACTTACCTTGTTTGGATTGATATTTGCGTAATTTGGAGCATATTTTTGAATTCAGAACGAGTCTGCAGTCCTTTTTTTTTGTGCTCATCCTCTATCTCTGAAGTCCGACCCAAACATAAAAGCATGAGGAGGCCAGATGCATGAAAGGAGGGGACGCTTAGCGTAGGGACATATTATGGGTATAGACATGAGAATCTCAGTTCAAAGATGGCACTTTTGACTTATCCCCTAGGTCACTCTCTGCTTTGTTGATCGATTAAAACTAACTTTTTCTAATTTGGTGCCAAATACTGATTAGTAAATGACACCATGCACCACAATTAACTCAATCTGAATACATATTATGGTAGACTTTCTACACTTTCTACACAGATACTAGTTGTCGTTCACTACTAGGCCCTTGAACTAACAGGAATACTAGGATTTTTTCCAATGATGCAGAGCGTTATGGAATAGAAGAAGTGGGGTATCCACTGGCCACTATGGCATGGCCAAAGCCAGGCGTCATCTGTTAGTGATCTGTCAGCCTGTTACAGGAATCCCCATAAACATCTCCGGGCAGGTCATTAGCATCCCTGTTTTCCCACAGAGGGTTCTGGAAACGGGCCGTGATGAATACAGTGTGGCACCGTCACTCACATGTCTAGCTCTGTCCTCTTAGCCAAACCAGGCAGAGCCAGTATCAACCTGGATGAGGAATAATCCCTAGTTCCATGTCTTGTGTGTGTGTCTGTGTGTGTGTGTGTGTGTGTGTGTGTGTGTGTGTGTGTGTGTGTGTGTGTGAGTGTGCGTGTGCCTGTGCGTGTGCCTGTGCGTGTGCGTGTGTGTGTGTGTGTAATTTGTGCACACTCCTCGTCTCTGCAGTTACGTCCTATGGCCAGGGCTGTACAACTATATCCATGGTCAACACATTCAATCTACTTCTGTAAACAAGCATGTAACTCTGTGTGTCTGATGGAAATTTTGACCAGGGTCAGTTTGTGTGCATGCAACGTGTGTGTGTTTGTGTGTGTGAAGTGACCAAACCAATTTATGGACAAGGAAGGACAAGACTAATGTGAAATCCAGCAGTAGTTGCCATATTCAATTACACACTAGCCACTGTAACCCTTACTCTAACAACGTCCAAGCACACGGTCAACATAATACAATTACACCAACAAGAATCATTTATACATCATAACTGACAATGCAGATTGTAGGGATTTGCATATGTGAAAAGCATTAGGAAGGAACATTTCACTTTTTATGATGTGTTCTATCTTTCCTTGTTCATTCGCATATTACTTTTGATCTATAAGCAGTTTATTTCATCAATATAGACGTTTTAATTTACAAAGTTTATCATTTTTAATGTAAGCTGAATTAACACAGTAAATTAAGCATATCAATGAATTGCAATAAACAAAGCTGTGCCCATTCTGGCAATAATTAGCCCTATGTGAATTCTTTTTTAATAAAGACGTTATCGTGTCTTCTCGCAGTTAATGTGAGTTTCTTGCTCATGGTGCATAATGCTTGGGTGTTGATTATGAAATAAGTTACTATAATTAAATCATTACTATTAATGTCAGTTAAAAGCACTTTATTGACCAACTTATGTAGGACCTAAAATGGCAGCCGCCATCACACCTTCTCAGAGGCAGCTTGACCCTCCATGTGGTTTGACTTTGCACCCACTTTTCCACTTGAGGACTTAATGCCAACACAGAGGCACACCTGTCTCCCATTAAGCTTCCAGTCAGCCACCACAGCATAAAACAGAACACTAGCTCAATCAGCTGATTTAGAAGCCTGGACAACGAATTCAAACACGCAAGACCTCGGAATTGGACCACATTGTCTTTGCCTATTGAAACAAGCGTATTTGCTGGGAGATATAATTTTATTTAATTTTTGGGAGACACATATTTATATGGTAAAGACCTCCACTACATCAAACTAGTAAGTGTGTGGGGTGACTGTGTGCATGCTGTATACATACCGTAGGTGTGTTACTGTATTGCATATGTGTGTGTGTGTGTGTGTGTGTGTGTGTGTGTTATTTACTTACGCTCTGTGTCTCAGTCAACTCGTAGGAGGACATAGGGGTTTCCAGCCTAAGGCACTAGAACTAGCGTGGTGGCAGGCAGGCAGGTCAGGATTTCTTTTGCGTCTGGCCAGATTGGTCACGGCCCCTGCAGAGGTTGTTGTTTGCATGGTGTGCACCAGCAGGAACCTCGGTGGAGCACCTGGGGGGCTCAGGGGTTTCCTGTCTCAGGGCAGAGGACCGGAGGGAGGTCTCCCTGCTGGCTGCACCTGAACCCCTTTCCCGCCCACTCTGAACGGACCCCATAGCCGCCCCTCAGCCCACATCGTCTGGGTAAGAGCCGGGTCCGTACTCAGATCTAGCTGGGTCTTGAAGGGGTTTGGCCAGGGCCTGGTATATCCAGTAGGAGGGCCCAGGAAAGGTTCAGGGAAGTCATGTGTCCCCGGCCTGGAAGGATTTCACGCCCCGCTCTGTCCAGATGATTTGTGTGGTCCAGAGCTGATGCTGTGGGAGCTACCTGCTGGGAGCTTCTCCCGACAGGGTTAAGCCAACGCAGATGTACATCCCCTGTCTGATCGACGAATGCACACCGGACACACACATGCAAAGGGATCGGGGGCTATTGAACGAACACCGGACACACACATGCAAAGGGAACGCACACAACTATGCCGATGCTCAGACTGAAACACACATGATTTTTCTCACACACGCTTGCCCCCCCCACACACACACACAAATAACAAGGCAAGAGACCCATGTGAAATTAAAAATACCTCACACATGCATTCATAACAGCTTTTATACAAGCCAACACAACTGTGCTCACAGATGCACATTTTTTCCACAGACAGCAGACAGACATGTGCACGCACATAACATACAGGCACACTTGAACACAGACATAAGTGTACTGTTACAAAACAATAGCCCAAGTGTCATGTAGTTCTTAAATAGAAATGGTTGGTTTTTAGAACTTAAACAAAGAATGAATGCGCTGCCACATGCTTCAGCAGATTGATTTTAACAAAACAGTTAATAATTTAGCGATGTAGATGTGAAATAATTGGGATTCAAATATTTAATTACCTTTATCAAGAAGTAATAAGTAGAAAGGGATGTTCTCAATCCATATATTGCCAATGCTTTAGTATACATTTTGTTTTTGATGTAATGCTAAGTTAAGAGCTCAATTTGTGTGTTTTACCAATAATTTAGCATTGTCTTAGTACGGTGATTTTACCTGTGTACTAGCTGTTGTGTTCATATACAGCCCACACTATTTTGGGAAACACAATATTGGCCCCATACCAACCTGATTCATAAAGAGCAATATTATTTATCAGTTATATTATTTATAAGGCATAGTCCATAATCTGCTGAGATACTCAAAAAGGGTTATGTTAACATGCATAAGGAGCACATATTGTTATAAATAGACAACCAACGTTAGATGTAGTGGCCAAATGGGGAATCACTACAAAAAGAGCTAGCACAATAAGGATATTTTACTTATTAGTAAAAGCATAGAGGCTCTTCATTAGGTAATCTATCTATCTATCTATCTATCTATCTATCTATCTATCTATCTATCTATCTATCTATCTATCTATCTATCTATCTATCTATCTATCTATCTATCTATCTATCTATCTATCTATCTATCTATCTATCTATCTATCTATCTATCTATCTATCTATCTATCTATCTATCTATCTATCTATCTATCTATATGTACCATCTCCTACTGTGGAATTTGGTTTTCTACTTTTTAAAAATTATTTTGATTCAGCAAGAAACACACATCTCACCTGAGGTACAGAACGAAACTCAGTATTGCTATTAGTTATTGCAGCTCCACTTATGTCCAGGTGTTGGACCTCCAAACAGTGCTATCACACCAGCAGACTACCCTCCTTCTCGGTTAAGTTGGGAAAGTTGCCCCCCTAATGTGTGTGTGTGTGTGTGCGTGTGTGTGTTCACATCTGGCGGGGAGATCAAGCAGCACTGCCTCCTCTGTGTCTGTGAGGAGAGACTTCTGACCATCTGGCCGCGCAGACCTAGCCGCCGCAGCGGGATAATCAACGTTTTGTTTGTCTTATTATGCCGTACACACACACACACACACCAACACACACACACACACACACACACACACACACACATACACACACATGCAGGCACAAGCATGCAGGTGCTCATACAGAAACACTGAGGTGCAGGTACTGTACTTGTAAAACAGAGTTCAATACTTATAACTGCCGAGACAGTTCGACTGTTTTGAATTCAATCAAATCTACATTAATTTGAACTATGTCATTATTTTCTTTCCACTCGGGGTCAATAATGACTAAATTAGGTAAATCACTTCCAATTACTTTTTCTCTTTTTCATGTAAAAAAATACTTTCTCCTGAAAATGTTGGTTACACTAAGACTGCTGTTTAAATGAAAGGAGTTTGGTTGTAGTTTTTAAAATTTGTTATGAGCCATTCTAGACAGAACCATGCGCGCATTAACAGAAACCTTATTCATATGCCCTAAATAATTTGAGTCTTACACACTGACAGAAAATGCCCCTATATATTCTAAAGACATCTATTAAATTCAATGTTACTGTTATAACTTGAAATGGAAGAATGTGAAGGCAGAATACATTATGTTTATGAAGGAACATTCTTGTGGTGGTGTTTTCCCAAAGGGGCTTGCATTGCTGGAGCACATTAGTGCTTAATTACTCTGTGTTTGGAGCTTTAACGAGAAGTGGATCTGTGGCCTAATGGCCATGGGCTCTAATAGAAAAACAATCACTTAGTTTCTCCAATATAACCCGTTGAAAGGTTTTGCAGAAGGCCAGTATAATATGGTAAATTGATTAAAAGGGGAATAGGGAGCAAAGTGATATCAAATTCTTAGTGTGTGTGTGTGTGTGTGTGTGTGTGTGTGTGTGTGTGTGTGTGTGTGTGTGTGTGTGTGTGTGTGTGTGTGTGTGTGTGTGTGTTTATATATTTCTCTACACATATTTCTGCTGCATTTCTTTTTGTGTAATTTTCCATTTGTGCGTTTGTGTGTGTGTGGGTAGTGTATGTTTAAACTTAATTGTTTGTGTGTGTTTGTGTCTGTGTATTTAACATTGCGTTTGAATGCATTGTGTCAGTATTTCTCATTACGAGTAAATGTCTTCACACTAAGAAAATATTTTCCCCCATTGATAACAACACTTCTGTTTGTCGTGGCAACACAGGCTGTGATATGAAAACATCACTGCTCTGTAATTTGACCATACAATACCCAAACTTCCAAACCTCAGATTAAAAAAAACACTGTTGGTCTATTTACTTTTGTGTGCAACGCTGTGTGTTGCTGTATGTTGGGTTCCCCTGAGCAATTGCTTTTTCTTCCTTTTGGTTTTTGACGCATCTGTGCTCATCCAGAAAACAAGATGACAGGTAATTACCCAGAAAAAAAGATCTCCTGTAAGCTCCACACATTGTCAGTTTGTATAATATATCACTCTAGGTGGGTGAGATTTGCAGATCTGTGAGTTTAGCTGTGTAATGGAAAAGGGGAGATATTAAGGCAATGTATTCAGATTTCACGTACTGACCTATCTGCGGCACTCAAACAGTGTCCACAAAACAGAATCCCTTGTAACCCCTACAGAGGAACCCTTGAGGGTTCCTGATAAAGAATGTGCCGTTCAGTTTGTTTCATTATTAAAACATAAATGTGCATAATAAAAAAAAAAATGTGTGTTATCTCTAAAAAATAGTTTAGAAAATGTATTTTAATAAGTTTAATAATCCAACTCCTTCCCTTATACAAAAGTGTAGAAACAAAGTGTTAAAGGTAAACTTTCCCTCATGGATAAAAATATACTCTGTTCTGTCTTGTCGGGTCTTGAAGGCATTTGGCTGACTTTCACCGAAAGTGACTGTCCCAGCCTTTACATGGCAGCAATCAAGTGCATCTGATTGGCCCACTCACGTGTAACTCTCATCACCTCACCGTCTGGGCCAATGGCTGCCCCAGGGGGCAGACAACGCTCATGCCAAATGGAGCTGACCAGCGCCTAATGAAACCATGCGAAGCTCTAGGAAACCGTAGGTATGGTGGCTGTTCCCGTTTAAAGAGTGGGGACATTTGTAAGGGCTATAACGTTTGTCTCGTAGGACGCATGGTCATTGTCACGTCTCACTGCCATATTTAACTCACTTAAGAAAATGATTGAGTTGATTTATTTTTCCATCTCCAAGCATCTGAAGACAGACATAGGTTTAATGGAGAGGAAAACAAACACATGAATTTGTAATTTGAGAGAACTGTGATGGCTTCCCCTGTCTTTTTGTTTGAGGTGTGCAGCTACAAACAAACTACATAGTCCTTGTTGGCTTAAGTGTGCTGTTCTGTATTGTCAGGGGACATGGTTGTTGTGTTATACCAACGTCTCAACTGTACGTTTTTTTTAAATGACTTATAACCGTTGCTTACAAATAAAACAGTTGGTCCGACCACTCTCTCCAACTGATATGCTCGTACAATGCTATGATACTAGTACAACTTAAGGACATAAAAGAGCAGAGTAAATAATAACTACATTTTCAACTGAATTCTAAAAAGAATTAGCTTACATAACCGTTTAACTGATTGTCGTGGATCTGATCATGTAGAAGGCAATTTTTATATTCCCAAAGGTGAAAAAAAAATACACGTAAATTATGTAATATAAAACATACATGACTAAGAACGGAAGAGAATTCACCTACCGCTAATGTTCACACAGCCGGTTCAAGCTGGTCATAACTCAAGCTCGTCACTCTTCCAAGGGATCTTCCTCCTCATCTGGGCTTGTATGGAGGCCTCGAAGCCCCTACACTCCCTCAGGCCTGCCTGCAGCTAGCTCGGCCCGCACGCAACTGCAGGTCTCTTTCCTTAGCATGTCAGTCTGTCTCCATGTCTCTCCCTATAGCCTCCGTCCGGTCCAGAGATGATAGGAAGACACCCACCCCCCTTCGCTCACATCCCCACCACCCCCTGCCTTCAGTGTTCTCATCCCACAGGGTGATGATGTTCAATAGGGGGCGTTGGAGGAACAAAGAGGGGTCCTTTGTTGTCCCGTCACAAGCTGGCCAGTGGCATAGAAGACCGCACCCCAAAATCTAGCTGCTCTGCTAGGCCCGACCGGAGCAGCCGGAATAGCAAAAGCTAAGGACACCAGGTTTCCAGTTAAAGCTTGAAATATCAAAATAAATTGAGAAATATGTATTCCAGGCTTTTTTGTAATGAAGACAGCCCTTCTACTGCCTCTCATGTTTTTATGTATTTTTCAATCTTTGAATAAGTAATCACTTATTAATGTTGACTTACAAGGCCTCCTTCTGTTTAAGCGTTCTTTATTTCCCTGTGAAAGAGAAAGAGAGAATGGGTTGAGACAGATATACAGGAGAGGGTAAATGACGGCGGTGACAGAAAGGGGAAGGAGAGAGAGAGAAAGAAAGGGAAGAGGACGAGAAAAAAATAAGCTTAAAATCCACGTTGACAATCGTTCCCAACCTGGCAGTCCGTGGAGCTCGGCGGCTCTCGGCCGCAGGCATGTTTGTTTTCCCTCTTATTAGCCGATCATGGCCAGTTCTGCTCTGGTGTTCATTTGGCTGCAGGTGTCAGATAAGGGAGGCAAAGAGACAAGGGGACGCGAAGAGAGAGATAGAGAGAGGAGACGGGTAAAGTGGAGAAGGAGAGAGAGAGAGAAAGGAGAAGGGGAAAGTAGAGAGTAAAAAGTGTCTGTGAGAACTAGAGGGAATGTGGGGAGCAGGGGAAGAAAAAAGTCGGAAAGGAAAATGGAGGTAGAGAGAAACTTAATAAAATGAAAAGGATGAACGTGAGGGAGGGGGCAGGGAGGCAGGGAGCCGAGAGATAGCAGCAGCATCATGGCCGTCATGTTACTCAACACAGTTTGATGGAACAAGGATTTTGAAGTCTGCCTTTGTCCAAGCAAGTGGGGAGTTGGTGGGCTCAAAGTGTGTTGGTAGACATACACACATGTGTGCGTTAAAACACAAACACACACAAACATCCATTAATTGCACAACACCAACAAATTAATTATATGTACACATTGCTTCTATTTATGTATTTCAACCTACAGTGTTTTGCTTGTTCACATACACACTTACCACTTACACACACACACACACACACACACACACACACACACACACACACACACACACACACACACACACACACACACACACACACAAACATAGACGCACAGACACCAACATACACCCTAACATCCCTTGCCTTTTCAAAAATCACACTTCGCTCCAGCCCAGGAAGAGCATTGAAGAAGCTCGTTGACGCATTGACACGACTACGATCTACCAGCAGCTGTTCCAGTCAGATTCACTCCTCCAAAAAAAACATCTGTGGGTCATCTCCACTGTTTTACGGAAATAAATGGGATTTTTTTCTCTTCTCCTGTCTTCTTGTTTTGCTGCGATGCCATCTGCTCTCTGTGATGGGAATATTGAGTTGAAGACATTTACACCTGGCAAAGGACAGATGATCTATCTGACTGGATTTGTGCAAAACATGGTTGTCTCTGTTTGTTGAGCTCCTTTCGTGTGCTTGTCTTTAAAGATCCCAAACAACATGCATTTTGGTATTTTGAACTCACACTAATGGGAAAACCACAAAATATGATGATATATGATGTGTGTATACGATGATAGTCACAAAGTTACTATATAAAAATGTAAAGTGACATATTTGATAAATGTTGATAAACTTGGAATAGAGGTCTGAATAAGAATTACAATTTATGGTATGTTTTACAGTATTTGGCTTATACCAGTGACTTAACACTTCATCCACTTTTTGAGGCAAAGACCAACAAAGTGATTTTCAAGGCGCCGTATATTTTATGGTAGTGTCTCTACCATATTTTGTGCCTGGTCTCTTACTTGACGGTTGCAGCCTGGGTGCCCAGGTGTCCACCCTGACACCTGTTTGACTAGAACAGACAGCCATGAAGACCCATTAGGTTGCAGCGCACACACACACATTCCAACCCTGATAGCTCCACAAGGCCTGTTTACCCACACAACACCACTTTGATAACACCACGCTCAAGTGAGTAAAACAAAAGAAAATCTGTATCAAGACAATTTCTACGCTCGCATGATGAACATTTACGTGCAGGGCACATGCGAAGACCCCAAACACAGAGAAGCCCAAATACACACACACGCGCACACAGACACACACACACACACACACACCAAGTCGACAGACCACACATGGTGCAGGGTCCGAGTTAAAACCGTTCTTCACGGTCTACACGCTGCTCAATTCCAGAGATGTCTCACAGTTGTAACTTGAACTTTTGGCCAGTGCATCTGTGAAGAGCACAATTTTCTGTCTCCCCGAACCCTCTGGCCCCAAAGTCTTTGTAACATCACATGTCATGAAATATAAGACTCTAGAAAGAAAGGGCAACAGATACAATAAACATATTTATGAATGTCGTCAATTTCTGCAAATGTAATAACATCTCTGCACCAGTTGTTTGTTTTTGTATCATTTGTATTGTTTTACCAGTGCTGTTTATAGGCATGGTTGGAGTATAGACCATCTGATAGCAGGAAACTGCTGTCTTCCACCCAGATGGGCCTTGATCAGAGGGTCCGTGCCAGACACTTCATGCATGCATCAATTCAAGACAATGTGTGCTAACTGAACATTGGTTCTTCCATTGTTAAAAAACAAAACAAAACTCTCCCCGCCACAAGACAAGATCGGCTTAAACAAACCCACTACTCTCACACTTCCTTCCCAGTACTCAGGTTTCCTACTGTATTTACTACCAACCGAATAAGGAAAAACAAAACAGCAGGTCCCTGACCTGCGTCAGTGTTCCAGGACCCTATTCCAGGCGCCGTTATCCTGGGTAAAAGCCAGTGGCTGTAAGACCACCCCTTCAGCCTGGTGCTCCATCTAGCTCCGGTACGTACTAATGCTATTTTCGGGTCATTTAACATCCTCTGGGTGCAGGGCCTGGGCTGACACGGGGCAGTAAATCAGCGTCTGATGGAATGGATGGGTGCCATAACAGATTACCATGAACGGGGTGTGGCCTAGAGGCCATGGTGGCTCCACATCGCAGGAGGTAGAGGGAATGGACCAGGCTTGTTATGTGTCGGTCTTGGTGGTGATTGGGTCTTGGTCATGGTTGGTGATGTGAACGTGCGGTCGTAGAGGACTCATATACTATATGCCCACACACGTTTGTCTACTATACTTTTAACAGACAAACTTTTGTAAACAGCTGCATGCATACATGCAATACCATACACACACACAGAAACACATCAGGATATTTTGGATCACTTTTGAAATTATCGTATTATTATCGTATGCAGTATCACCCACTGAAAAAAACAGTAGTTAGTATTATCCACCAAAAATAACCTTCCTCATGAATTTCAAAGAAATTAGACCAATTTTGAATAATGAATATCATCATTCAAAACTGGAACACGTTTTTTGCGTCTGATAAAAACGGTGGGAACCCTTCGGCAGACTCCAATTCCAGAGATGACATCACCGGTCGTGCTCCTGGGCAGCTGTGACAAGCGAATGTAAATGGAATATGACTAATCACTCTGTCGATCACCCCTCGGCACCTTTGCGGTGCGGCGATGAAGGATGGAAGAGGGAGAGGGCCTTTGCTGGACAGGGCCGGCTTTTGAAGTGCGAGGCTGGGGGTGACAACGTGGCCCACCACCACCCACCACCCACGCCTGGAGCTTTTGTGAAAGGACCGTCCTGGTCCGCTCACACGGTCCGCCTGCTCCTGGATGGCCAAGTGGTTCCATGTGTGTGCGAGGCAGAAAAAAAGTGTATGTGACCACCCATGGCATTGGAGATGGTCCCAGGTGTCTGCTCTTTGTATTTGTGTGTGTGTGTGTGTGTGTGTGTGTGTGTGTGTGTGTGTGTGTGTGTGTGTGTGTGTGTGTATGTGTGTATGTGTGTGAAGAAGTGAGAGAAAATGAGAGACAACGTATATTCGTGTTTACTGCGCCTTTATTGAAAGATCTATTGAGGAAGAGAATGGAAAGTCTGTACAACAGATGTCATTGGCCCTGAAGCTAGAAAGGTCGACATCCCAAACTAGCTGGGTCAATTTATGACACTATTTTGACTTGTTGTTTTATTGAGATTGAGATTATTTTAGATCCCTTTTCTTGTGAGACTGCATAACTCCTCATTTAAATTCTTGCAAAAAGTATGATAGTTTTTCGTTAAGTATGGTGTTGCTGCTTTTGTATAAAATACTTATAACTTTAATTTTGCAATCCAAATCGATTAATCAAATGTCTTTTTTTAAGTTAAGCATGTTTCAAGATCTCAAGATATTTTAAACCACAAAATCCATTTTGTAATTTAAACAATAAAAAATACCCTTTTTATCTTGTAAAATATGTCTTTTTTGGGCATATTGTGACAGTTTGTTTTAACCTATTGAGGCAAGAAATTACACAGGCTATACCACCACCAATACATTTGAACATTGAACATTCAAAAAACACACGCAATTTGCCCCACCCTGAGGTCACCATGGCCGCCTCTAATCCTAAGCTTTCCCCAAACACCAACACCATACGTCTGTGTGTCGACCGGTCCACACAAGGCGGTGAAGGGGCCTCGCTGAGTAAACAAATGGCTCTGGCCTCTATCCCCCGTCTAATCTCTACTTCTATGTGGGATATTTACGGCTGTTCGGGTCCGGCAGTGTGGACCCCCCCAGGCCCTCAGCTGTGCCTTGGGAGGTTCTCGGGGCCCTCAATGCCACCTTTGTGGCGGTGCCCCAAAACTGATAGAGTGGTGCGCTTGACAGGCCATTAAACACCATGAGGCATCTTACCCGCTGTTCCTGTGAGGGGGATCATGGTATAGGCGTGCTTGCTGAGTCTGTGGGATTATATGTGTGTGTGTATTGCTATGACTGTGTGTGTGTGTGTGTGTGTGTGTGTGTGTGTGTGTGTGTGTATGGGTCGTGGGTGTCTTGATTGGAATGCGTGCGTAATCGTGTATGCAGAGGTATGCAAACAGACAGAGACATGCATGTATACACGTAAACTTGACCACAAAAGTTTTTTTTCCCTCGCTCTCGCTCGCTCTCTTACTTCTAAAACTATATCTTTCTCTCTTTAATTATCTCTTACCTCCAAACAAAGATACCATCTCTAGATTATTGTAGGAATGGATTTATTTGGCTGTCGGGATGGAGGTGTTTTTTTGTTTTGTTTTGTTTACTTGGCGGATTCTTTTGCCGTATACCAGTGCATAGTAAGACAAGTTGATGTTTTCTTTCAGACTAGATCACTGACAATAGAAGAGCCTGCATGGAGACTCTAGTGTCTATCCTCACCCCGCTGCACCCTCCCTCCCTCCCTTCTTCCCCCATCCCACCCTCCTTCCATCCTTCCACCAGAAGAAGAATCAGCAATAATGTGAGCAGCAGCTGGGAAGGGATTACCCTAAGGTTCTGTACTTAGCAGTGGGATGGTCACAGGGTAGTGATCTAAGATGCTGCTTTTCAAAACTCACCATGTGTGTGTATGTATGTCTGTGTGTGTGTGTGTGTGTGTGTGTGTGTGTGTGTGTGTGTGTGCGTGCGTGTGTGTAAGAGAGCCCCAAAACTGTGTGTGTGTGTGAGCAGATACCCGCGCATGTGTATGTATACGTTTGCATTTATTGTATAGAGTTATACAGTTTATCCATGTCATCTGGCAATTTTTTACACACTTCCTCCTTGCCATTTCTTTGAATTGGCTCCGACAGAAGCGACCACGGGTTACCAGAAGCTGGGCCAGGATAGGCTCCTCCATGCACACTACTGATCCCCCATCGTGTCCCCCAACAGGAGCAGAGCTCACCCAGCTCCTGTATTTGCATATTTGAGCCCCACAGAGGGTCGCTGGATGCTTCGTGCCCGACTTTGATCAGCCTTGCATGGGTTTGCATGGTCCGTGAAGAGGCAGGCCCCCCATAGAACGGAGAGCAAAGAGAGCACCATGTGCTGAAATCAGGCCTAGCTGATCAGGCTTGCAGCCTAAATATCCTTCATACCTAGGCCCTCAAAGAAAAGCTTTCCAAGTAATATAACGAACGTATAATGGATTGTGACACTAGTTTGTTGGTCAGTCATTCTTGGTTTATTGCATCACATAGCCAGTCTTATATCTGGCTGTGATGAATCCTCTTCAGCAGTACACCCCCTTAAAAGGAACGATTTCTTTCCAGAGTGCATTCTTTTATTGCTCTCATTTGCATATAAATTAAAACCATATTGTGGCTGTAAGGCACACTAGACTAAGTATGCAAAGGATCCTCGGGTTTCTTTGTTTTACAGATAAACTGTCTCTGACTCTGGTTAAGTGACAAGGTGGGAAAAGGCTACTCTTGCTGTCTCATAATTGTTTGAAGTTTAAATACCTTGTCACAGAACCCTCTTTCCCTTCTCACAAAAGAACATAGTGATGAATACATTTTCCCACAATTTTACTACTGCAGGCAGAGGTGTATTCTGATTGACATTAGAGTGTCACAGTATTATCAAGCCGGCAACCTAAGACGTTGATGAGTTTTTAGTAAGTTAAAATCAGAATTTATTTCCTTAGGATTTTAACTAATGACTTGAGAGTTGATTGTTTGAATTCTTGTTTTTCTCAAAATTATCCTTCATTTTTTTCTATTCCAAATAACGCTGTGGACATTACAACTTGACCTATATGCATATGGAAATCGGATCTTATTAAAAAAAGACCAAACCAAACATAGCAGACCAAACCAACAAAAACAACCTATCAAAAGTTAAAATAATAACAAACTATATTGTTGATCTACTGTAGGCTACTTAGTTAAAAGCCTATTATCTTAAGCTAAAATATGTCAAGCGTTTGCCTTTCAATAGTTCGAGGTTCTAATTATTTGCAATGTTTAAAGAGTGTAGTCACGTTAGATTCGATTTTGATTTAAAATGCTGTAATATCATACAATAATAATAAGAATGCAACATAAATGGCATAATTAATGGCGGAATACCAGATATTGTCAGAATTTGAATAAAAGTATTCGCAAAGTATAGCCACCTTGTACTGCTCCTTCCTGTTATTTTCACACGATTAACTTATTCTAACATTGAAGTTTTCTCGTATATTCACATATTCGAGATGTTTTATTCTATTTTACTGTCGTCTTGACTTTTTGTAGGCCTTGCCTTGCTTAGGTCTCTGACAATTCTACACAACACCCACCGCAATAATTACCTTGTTGAAACAATGAAAACAACTAGGCTACACAATGTTTCAGACTGGGCGAGATGTTGTAAAATATTTGGTAACTTTGGACAAGTTTTCCGTTTATTTCTCATTTGGCCGATGTAAGTGAACATAGGCCTACATGAGAATGTATAAGACAATTTTAATTATTTATTCATATTAGTGTAAAAAGAAATGTGGCCTAGGCCTGCATGAACTATATCTGCCACTAGTCTTAAAACACGGACGTTACTGATAAAAACATACAATGCAATACACTTTGGCATATAAATTATTTTTGGAGCATTCATGAAATCTGCCTAATTGAACGTATGACGTATTGAAAACTTTGGGATTTTCATCAACGTCGGGCGTTAAGATTGCAGATAATGTCAAATACTCATTAATGTGCGCTAGATCTATATAAACGTGGCAAACTTTGATTAAATCCGATGTAATTTCAGAAGCCTTTAAACCTCAATTGGTAAGCTAGGCTACAGTAGGCCTATGCCAGATTAAAGTAAGCACTTGACCCCACGTTGATAGTAAGCATAGATCAAGTATAGTTCATATGTAATAAATATGAAATGTATAAGGAATTAAAAAATATCAAATTAATAACTTTGAAATTCAAGACCAATGTAAAGGGCAAATTGTAATTTCGATTTATGTAGGCTATAGGAGAAAACTTTAGCTTCAAACTGAATTGACGAAATTGTTAAAAGGCTCGTGTTGGTTGTCCTTGTTTATATATCTCAAGCATTTAAAGTCTCTAGAGAAATGGATTATTGCCTCTCTTGATTAACAAGTGAAGTGATGAACATGGCAGCAAAAATGGCCCATGTGAACGTAATAAGTAACAGGTACACACTAATTACTTAGGTTTCTTATTTACGTTCAGGTAGTTGATTGGAATTGTGTTTCGGAATAAATAGCCACATTATAATGCCTCCAATCCTGTTTTGTGGACGAGCATGCACGCAAACACACACACACACACACACACACACACACACACACACACACACACACGCACACACACACACACACACACACACACACACACACACACAAACTCATCTGTTTAATTTTTAGAAGACAATGTCCTTTCAAACAACAACTTTCAAAATTTGCTGGGACTATATTGCTCAAATGTTTGAAGGTTAACTTAACTCAAGCGTATTTAAATACAAGTCTTATGAAAGAAACGGGGAAAAGTGCAGTCACTGTGGCCGACAATTGCATGTTGAGGAAAACGCACCTGCAGCTGCTTGCATCATTGAACACTTTATGGGTTTAAAAGCAGTATCATTGTATTGTCGAAAATGTGTGGAATAATACATGAAAGAAATCCCGTTGTTTCACCGTCAACACTTGTGATTTATTTAGCTTGTTTTGACTGTGTGACCTATGGGTATATCCGAGACCTACACGCGTTCATTTAGAGATACAGACACAAAGGCTCATGCTGCCCAGTCTGGTCACCCTGCCCAATGAGCAGACGTGCATTGAAAAAGCGCGTGTCATGTCAGAGGCTTATATAACATATGCTAAATAAAGTTTAAATTATCTGAATGTAGACACGAATAAAAAGCTAAACTTTGTAAAAAATTAAATAAAAGAAAAAGCCTGTGTAAATGGTATAATGCGGTAAGCTATAATGCAAACATGTATTTGAGCTTGTCCGTCTTGTTATATCTCTATGTCTATTATGGTCATATTTTTAGGTAACACCATCTGTGTATTTATTTATTTTTTTGCACTCTACCTGCAAAGTTTTTCTCCTGTTGTCAGTCCAATAAGTATTGCCTTTTTGCCGTACCAAGATCAACGCCTGTACAAATTTAGTTAAAGACAAATAATGGATGATATAGTTTTCAATTCGAAATAGGGTGTCTAATCCTTATGAAAGGCGATAAATATGTTATATGTTTTAAACTAAATTTGAAACATACGTAATTCCAATAGCCTGTGCTTTAGTGAATGTATGTGTGTGTGTGTGTGTGTGTGTGTGTGTGTGTGTGTCTGTGTGCGCGCGCGCGTGTGTGCGTTTCAGAGAAGGTAAGTGTGTTTTGGGCTTTTGTTGCTGTAGCAAATATTTTAGATAATTCAGTCAAAATAAATCTATTGAGTATTTCACAATTCTACATCCATATGGGTCTATTTATTTATTAATTCCTCAATTTTTTAAAGTATTTAGTGTACATGCTGAGGATTGATCTACAATATTCCCTGGAAGTTGTTAAAAGTGTATACTAATTATAAATATTGCTCGGTTTTTGCTATGGCCTTCCGTGTTATAACAAAGCCTGAATAATACTCATAATTAATATTTGACCATCATGCCATATTATAGCACATAGGCTGTGTTGGCTTGGGTCTTTTATGAAATATATTATTCCATTAGGAAATTATTATTATTATATAGCAAAAAATATTTTACTGGATTATTCGCGTATAGTGATAAATTACATTTCCTCACTACAATCGTAAAAATCCATTAGACCAAACACTGGACATAGTGAAAATAAATCTAAGGCACCGTTCTAATGTTTGTTTTAGTCTTCTTTATTTTATTTAAGACTACATGTTATCTGGACATAGGTAATAAAATCTTTGGTTTTGAGAATCCGTTTGCAACGCAGTCTGTGGAATTGTGTTAAGGGTAGGGGGTGACAGATTTAGCAACATTCATAAGTGTGTCTGCATAAGTCAGACACACAAAACAATTAACAACATTATACCATTATTATGTAAAGTAACTAAGAATCTCCAGCAAGTAGGTTGAACATCAAGTATGAATTTCCCGTTGGCCTACCTGAAAGTATGTACAACGTCAAAATGTTTGGCTATATATATAAACTTTAATAATGTTCATTGTGTTATATAATTATGTTCATATACTGTACCACAAACAGAAATCTGTTTTAAATAGCATCTGTTCAAGTTCAACTGTAGCACTTGAAACTCAAAAAAGGGCAACCAATAGAGCCGGCAGGTTAGGAACTTTGGCTACTCGCTATCTTCGTCCTCTTTGTCTTCTTGTACGGTGGTTGTGGAATGGTTGTAAAGTCCTTGGGCCATGAGTTGGAGGGCTAAGCCGTTTTTGTAGCCGTTGGATTTTTTAATTTTAGCTCTCTTGTTCTGGAACCAAATTTTAATTTGGGATTCGTTGAGACCAAGTTCCTGGGCCAGTGACTGTCTTCGTTGTTCTGTAATGTAACGATTGGCCTGAAACTCTGATTTAAGTCTTTGCAGCTGTTCTGCAGTAAACGCGGTTCTCGGTCGCTTATCCTCTTTCTCGTTTTTCTTCTTTTTCAATTTTCGTGTCCTTGGGCCTAGTGTAGAAACAACAATTAAACGAACACGTAAATATGAGCAAGACCTTTGACACATATACGAGCATCATAATCTGTTTAAACAAGAAATATTAAAGGTGTAAGAAGCATTGATGTCTGATATATTCTTTCTGTAGCCTGCATGTCTAGACATAAACAGGACAATATGTTGTTTTTTTTTCAACTAAAATGTAAGGTATTGTTTTGCCTGGTCTGTCTAGACCGGGCGCACTATAGTGAAGAGCATTGGCCTTTCAACAAACGATAATTATCAAACTCACTAAGAGGTGTCTTATTGGTGTCTTAAAACTTACACATCCTTACATTTCCTATGGGACCAACGTGTAAAGGTTATTTTTTTGTTCGTAATTGTTCCCAAAGGTCTAGTATGACTGCTACAAAGCTGTTCTGCTCTTATTGTTATGCCTTCCCAGTCGCTCATTTAGCGTGTTAATACAGTTTTTTTCTTATCAAATTACACTTAGAAAAACATAAGAGGTAGCTTATTTCTTAGAGAAGATAGCAATTTTAAAACATTTTCCTAAATAGGCTAAACCAGATATAGCCTAGTAGCTTTGGTATCCATGTTGTTGTAATTCGGCAAACAAAAAAGATTGATCTTCTGGAGATTTTAATACAAATACACAAAAAGACACAATGCAATATAGTTTTCTGAATGTAACAAGCAAAGTACAGATATCAATTGGCCTGCTGGGCCAATGAAAACGGATAACAGCCGCCTTTAGGAACAGAAGACGTGTTTACAATAGCATGTTTCTTATTGACACTTAAAGTTCAAGAAAGACTTACATGTCTGTATACGTTTTTAAAGATGAATTGTCTTTATTCACCTTTTATAAATCCACGGCTCAGCCCTAGATGTCTCTCAAATAAGCCTAGGCCTAACCATACATTTGCATAGAATATAATCCAGGCCTATACGTGTGACATGACACGCAAAAACATAGGCCTATGTGATAATATGCGGAAGTAAGCCTATCGAGCAAACCTAAAGCCAGTGAGGATATTCCAAAATGACCTATAGGTCTATGTTACAATCAAATTATTTATCCTGATAGCTCAATCACTCAGTCAATCAAATGTGACGATCGATAGCCTACTTATTTTCTGTCAAAGAGTCCATATCACGATTTTCAGGATATAGAGGGAAATAGCCCATAAACGATGACTTAGGCTACAGGTCAAAAGCGGACGACAAATATTTTAGAATCAAATTCAT
Source organism: Aplochiton taeniatus (assembly GCA_017639675.1). Taxonomy (NCBI): domain Eukaryota; kingdom Metazoa; phylum Chordata; class Actinopteri; order Galaxiiformes; family Galaxiidae; genus Aplochiton; species Aplochiton taeniatus. The sequence goes on from CM030191.1 coordinate 5,567,834, forward strand.
TCAGACAAATCAAGCGATAGAGACTTCATTTGCTGTTGGTTCTTTAATTCACTGATTCCTGAATAATAACCATTCACTGATTACTGAATAATTGTTTCGCAGTATAAGTTAGCCATAATATATAGGCTACTGTGCAAACACATTTAATACATTAGTATCGTAATCAGAGACTGAGCCCTAATTAAACGAGGCCTGAATAACGAGTAGGCTACCCCTACTTTAAGTGAAATTAATTTAATTTGGTAGTCTACAGATTTAACAATAATATGCTTGTTTCCAAACAAATACGTATATATATGCCCAATATTATTAGGCTTTAAGTTTAACATTGCACTAAAATAGCTGTGTTGTACTATCCAGTTTATTGGAACACCACCACGTAAACAAATTCTACTTTGATTACTCTGAACTGTTTAATGACAATACTAACAGTGTGTGTGTGTGTGTATATGAATGTGTAGGTGCGCGCGCGCGTGTGTGTGAGTGTGTGTTGTGTGTGTGTGTGAGAGAGAGAGAGAGTATAGCCTTTCTGAGTAAGAGAAAGTATGCGTGTGTGTGTGTGCGTGTTTAAAAAAATATTTGTGCCATGTCACACTATGTGTCATGTCATATTAAGACTCGTTTCATGCCTTATAAAAAAAAGAGAGGGGAGTTAAGAATAGTCAACAACATATGCTAATCTGCCAGATAGCGAGAACGAAAGAGAGAGGGAGAGAGAGAGAGAGAGAGAGAGAGAGAGAGAGAGAGAGAGAGAGAGAGAGAGAGAGAGAGAGAGAGAGAGAGTGAGAAGTGGCTTCATGCTAATAACTTATATATTCATAATCATATCTCAAAATAATAACCGCATTCCATCAGTTTAGCAACCTAAGTTATTCATGGACTATCTTCTTACCAGATGATGGTCTGTCCGAATATCGTGTGCAGTAAACCCACGCAGGCCATAACATATTCGGTTGAGTTTCTTTAGCTGGGAGAGATCCTCCATTGCTGGAATTCACAACCATAACCGACGAAGTGTCTCCATATCTCGTCGTAGTTCCGTTCCCATCAACTTGCTTTATAGAGATTTGTTTTGACGAAGGTGACGAAGACGAGGTCGACGAAGAACTGTCACTGCTACAGTTCGAATCCTGGCATAGGCTACTCGCGTGTGATGGCCTGGTTATTGCGGGATTGACGTTTTCTCTGCCCGCGATCTGCGCCCTCTCCCGACTCCCCAGCTCTTTTTTGCAGCCGAAGTCCGGCCGGAGAATATTGTCAATAAAAAAGTTTGTCGTTCTGTGCGGCTGTTGTGCTGCCTGGGGCAAGATAGGAGGAGATGGTATATGGGGCGAGAGAGACATGATCTCTTCTCCAGTCGAATCACGGCTGTTGTGATCCCTGTGCTCTTCTTCCATAATTGAAAAAAATATATATAAAAATCGGCAGGAGCGCAAGCTCTCCACGCCAACCCCCACTTGTTGCTCAATACAGTATCCAAATAAATGCTGGTGATAATATTGATCTCTTTAGAAATGACAAAGCCTTAAAAATATTTAAAAACTGTAGGTCTATGAGACCTTAAAATATATTGAATTTAAAATGTAGTCATACCACTAAGGAGAGAGATGTAAATGTCATAAAAACAACGCTATAAGCAAAAACCTACACATTACGCGCAGCAACAACTCCACCTCTCCTGCAATGTGTCAAGTCGATCTTTCTAAACTCCCCTAAAACCCGTTATCCCCTCACAGACAATTTTTTTCACACCTAACCGGAAGCACGTGAGTGCATACACACGTGCAATAGACCAATCAGTTGTGAATATACTCAGTGTCACGTGTGACGACACCCAATCAAGTCTTTTGATTTCTCTACGAATTGGTGGTGGATGAATTGTGTATAGGTGCACTGCTTCCTTCAAACTGAGAGGGCTAGGTTAACAACAAACAAAATAGACAAGTGAATAGGTATTCAATTGTTAACCTATACCACTCTTGTTTTTATTCATGGGCAAGTAAGGGTCACCTGTCAAACATAAAGTAAACCACACTCCCCATGGCCAAGACACCACAAGCACATGCATGAGGCAGGACTTTCACAAACCTGTCAGTTGCAATTATACTAGATGTGACTTTCCCACAGAAGCAACAAATACTAAAAAATAAATCTAGTTCCTCAATTTGAGGTTTGGTGTGTGTAAATGAGAAAAATAAATGTTCAAATGTATTGTCGTTTGTCTAGAAAGCCATTGTAGGCCAATTTGATTAAAGGGGCGCGTATTTATAGTCCAACTAGTTCAGTAGGTCCAATGTCAGAATATTAATTCTTGCTTATGTTATGTAATTTGAGGTCTACATGTTTTTGAATACATACATTGGTATGTGAGATACGAAGCTATTGCAGACTAATTCTACATAATGAAATAAATAAAGAGTCAGATTATTAACAAATTAAATATGGTCTTTCTATATAATGTATCTACACTTCAAAGCAATGTCATTGCTTTTAAAAGAAGAGGTTAATTTATGGAACTCAAAGGTAACTTATTTTTACGTAATCTTCTCTTTTGCTAAACCAAATAAAAACCAGCCCGTGGAAATTAAATTGCCTTAATTGGTCATATAACAAAAGCAAATCCTCTTCACAAATTCGAGAATTCATATCCAACATGCATTGAAATCTTTATCCCAGAACCGGTGTGGGTAGTAGGCTACTTAATTAAATTCTAATTAGGACACTATCAATATGCTATTTAGCTAAGTAGCCATTGTGAGACATGGTCCTTTTCAGGCGGTAAATGAGGACTCGTGCTCTTATCTTGCCTGCAAGAGACGCCTTGAGAGGAATTGCAAAAGATAATTTATAGCCTTTAATTACTCTTCATTCCGCCTGATCAGCTTGGCGTTCATCACTGGGAAGTGAATAAAAACCCCGGTCAAAAGCCCTGTCACTATCCCATGGCAAGGCGCTTAATCAAAGTAAGCAGGGGCCATATTACACGCTGCAAGGATCGCCAACGTAATTTCCAAGGTGCTGATAAAGCTGGTTGAATAATGCACTGAGTCTTCGGAGACACCATTTACAGAAATGACTTTATTGACGGCTTAACGTTGGTGATTCATTTTACCCTTCAAGTATTGGACCCGAATTCTTTGCTTTAATAGGATGATAAATGCACTTACGAACTGCAGCATGTTCTATTGAATTCTGACCTACAGAATGCACTCTTGCATCATCATGTCTTGGATATGGCCTATTTGCCTACTATAATTTCCAAAAGCTGTTATAGGCTCCATCGATGTTCTTTGTTTGAGGCTCCAATCATAAGATAATTTTTTCTGAAAATGCAATGACTTATGTTTGCACACGTATTGCAAAATCTTGTGGCCTTCTAAAATGAATCGTTTCTTGTACAGTATACAGCTATAGTCTCCCATACTGTAAACTAAGAAAAATACTGCAAAAATCAATTTAAGTGTACTACTTTACATAAAATACATATCGGTGATATAAAGTTTATTTGTGTTTTATGTACAGGTAATTGAAAAATCTTATAGAAATAACGTGAGCGGAAAGGTAAGTCAAACGTGATAGCAGGATAAACACAATGGTGTTTAAAATGTTTAGTTTACTGTAGATCATATCGCTTACTGGTGACATAAAAACTGTATAAAACATAATGGTTTGGCATTTCAATCGTCTATTAAGTCTACATCTATACCCAATATAGGCCGACGCTATACTTTAAGGTCTTTCCACAAATTAGCACAGTCTAATCTAACTTTTGCTTTTGACATTTTACTTTTTTGAGTCCCTTTAACATATGTCCCACATCAGGATGATAAACATGATTTCAATTCCATAATTATACATTTTGGTTTAATTACGCCTATTTTCAATGGAGTCCAAATAAAGATGGTAGGTCCACATATTTTGTTACAACTGTAAGTTTAACCAAGGATTTGATAAAACATCAAATAGAACTACAGCTATTTAGCTCAAGCTCTATCTTTTCATTTAACATTGGACGATATGCACGATGCAGACCATCCGTAATTATTTAGGCAATGATTCACTTGATGTCATGTAATGGTATTTCTAAATCATTGGATAATGAATCAAACGTTGATGAATGTAACTTTTAGGTTTAGGCTATGTTATGCATACTTTAGAAAATTCCTTAGTGTTTAGATTTTTTTCCTGTGGGCCTTTGACCTATTTTGGTTAGGGCAATAGTCGGCATTTGCGCAATGCATTTCATATTAATAATAGCAATATAAAGGGAATTGAAAATGTGAATCGAAATGAAATCCAAATTTAATAAAAAAAACCTACCTATTTAGTTAATTTCTGGTGTTAATCTTCAAACCACGTTATATATTTTTGGGTGAGTTGAAGATCCATTATTTTTGGGACCTTGGACGCCTTGCAGCCTCTAGTGGCGACTTAGGAGAACAACAAAGGCAAACAAATCATTACTGAAGAATCAAATTTACATGAACAAAGGTTCGCATCACCATTATCAAATACCACACACTGCTGCTGCATGGCCTATGTTTCTTCCTATTGTACCAAGCATCACTGAAGTAAAAACAGCTCCTGAGGTCGAAAAACTTTATAAACACAATATGATAAGTGCAAGGCTGACCTCATTCTGTTTGGGTTTCCCGCTACACTTCAGGTTGCCCTACTCTTGGTAGCCTGAGAATTGGTGGGATGCAGAATCTATTTCTCAAGTCTAGTCACTTAACACTGGCAGAATCTAATGTATCGAAGAAACGAATCATCAGATGATAGGCCTACATCATTTTTACATAATTAGTGAACAGCAAGGTTACAAGTGACATCTTAATTACAGACTGATATTGGTTCCATTTCCAAGGCTTGCTTAAATGAGTTGAGATTTAACAAAGATGCTCGTACACGAGTCAAAGCGTTGGCTAAAGTTTGTGCAACTTCTGATGGCAACGGGAGGACTTTTTAATACAGCTGAATGTTTTACAATCTCAAAATAGAGCCCGACCGATAGGCGACTTTATTTTTGGGGCCAATGCCTGTTATTAGAGAGGGAAAAAACCCTGATATTCATATATTGGCAGCAGATATTCTTCATAACCTACACAGAATGAATACATAAACACAAATAGTTTTGCAAAGATAACTGAAAAGTGGTTATCAAACACTTGTGACAAAGATGTAATCACACATCGTTTTAATGTTTACAGTACCGGTTTTATCGTTTTGCATCTGTTCTAATAATGCTGACGTTTTCCTCTAGTCCAGGGTTCCCTTGTAAAAGGGATATCTATCTCAATTGGACTCACCTGTATAAATGAAGGATAATTACAGTGGGTCTATATATATTTTTAACTTTTAATCGGAAAACATGATTGCCAATACGGATATATCTGTGATTGGTCCATGTAGGCTGATCAAATCTATGAAATGTACCGACCGATAAATTGGTTGGGCTCTAATTGTAAATAACAGGAGGAAAGTATTAGGGTGTTTTAGGCTGTCATGCTCTCTCTCTCTCTCTCTCTCTCTCTCTCTCTCTCTCTCTCTCTCTCTCTCTCTCTCTACTCAGCATAAAGTTACTTTAACATCATTTTGGGGGACAATTTGTGTCCTGTTTTTTCTGCATCTACAGATTGTGTTGCACCCTCTCGCTGGTTTTTCAAGGCTTCAGGGATTCAAATGATTAGTGCCCTTGGTTATAAGTTATTTTAAGTGTACCACTAGAATTATTCATAAAGCTCGCCCCAGCTACCACCTCCATGTAATCTAGACTCCTAATGATTTATCAGCCCCATGTCTTTTGAACTTCTCAGATTATTGTCTGCCATTTTTTATTGAAGCCATGAGCTGGACTAGGCTGACATCTTGTGGTATACAATAGTGGGTGTAACACTTGAAATTGTGTTAGTAGGCTAAAGTAGGAACCTAGTAGGCTACATAGACTCACCTGCTTTCTTGCCAGCAGAAGAGGTTGACTGTGATCTAATAGGCTGAGGCCAATTAGCTGCACCTGCTCAATAACTGTAATCATACGCTTAATATAGGTCAGATTGTTTCTAAGGTAAGATAGAATTGAACAATACTTTGTTCTACATTTTACTCATGTCAATCTACTTATTAGCTTAGTGTCCTTCACGCCTACTAGAGAGGATTTGTTAATAGAAGCACTGATCAGTCACAACATTAAAACCACTGACAGGTGAAATTAATAACTTATAACATCTTGTAACAATGGCACCTGCCAAGGGGTGGGATATACTAGGCAGCAACTGAAAAGTTAGTTCTTGAAGTTGATGTGTTGGAAGGAGAAAAAATTAAGGGTAAAGCTCTGAGCAACGTTAATGGGAACCAAATTGTGGTGGCTAGACAACTAGGTCAGACTGGGTCAGAGCATTTCCAAAACAGCAGATCTTGTGGGATGCTCCCGGTATGCAGTATTTAGTACCAAAGGTGGTCCAAAGGAAGGACAAAGGTGAGCCGGCGGCCATGTCATGGGCACCCAAGGCTCATTGATGTGCATGGGGAGCGAAGCTCAGCCCACCTGGTCCGATGCCACAGAATGAGCAGCACACATTGCTGAAAGAGTCAATGCTTACTATGATAGAAAGGTGTCAGAACACGGAGTGCATGGCAGCTTGCTGAAAATGTGTTGCTTCCGTCAAGCTGTAGATATCATTTGCCAAGATGCAGGGCCAATAGAACAAAAAATGTTTCCTGCTGTCATTAGCCTTTTTAAATACTTCAATGTGATTTAACACTGGAAATATAGTCTATTTATTATGTATGGTGTCTGCTGGCTGTAAAACAAATTGCCCCTCAGGGTTAATAAAGATAAACTTAAACTGGAACTATGGGGCTGCGTAGCCACAGACTGGTCAAAGTGCCCATGCTGACCTCTGTCCACTGTCAAAAGCTTCAACAATGGGCATGTGAGTCAGAACTGAACTATGGAGCAATGGAAGAAGGTGGCCTGATCGGCTGAATCATGTTTTCTTTTAGATCATGTGGATGGCCGGTTGCGTTTACCAGCAGAAGAGATGGCACCAGGAGGTAGTGTGATCCTCAAGGCAATGTGAACGTGGGGTCCTGGCATTCATGTGGAAGTTACTTTGACACATACCATATACCCAGACATTGTTGCAGACCAGATACACCCCTTCATGGCAATGGTATTTCTTGATGGCAGTGGCCTCTTTGAGTAGCATAATGCGCCATGCCACACTGCAAACAATTGTTCAAGAATGGTTTGGAGAACATGATAAAGAGTTCAAGGTGTTGACTTGGCCTCCAAATTCTCCAGATCTCCACCCGATTGAGCATCTGTGGCATGTGTTGGAACAACAAGTCCGATCCAACTAACAGGACTTAAAGGAACACTAACGTCTTGGTGTCAGATACCACAGGACGCCTTCAGAGATCTTGTGGAGTTCATGCATCAGCGGGTCAGAGCTGTTTTGGCGGCCCGCTACACAATACAATATTAGGCTGGTGGTTTCAGTGTTGCTGATCAGTGTAAGGTTCACTTATAAGACTGAGGAGGATGGGAATTTAGGTTCAGTTTGGCTGGGTAACTGCCCTAGTAGGGGTGCATGGAAATGAAATGGCAGACAAAATATTGGAAAAAGGAGAGGAGATCGACATTACTGTTCTGTTCGGAAGAGGAGAAGCTAAGGCTTTAATTAAGATAGCAGTAATGATAGCAAAAGTGAAATTAAGATGTGACAGGACTTAGACTTTATAAAACATAAAAGTCAGTAAATGTTAGCGTCAATGTGAAGGGTAATGTGATGGGCATTTGGAGTTTGAGAGGAACATTTTATAATATTTTATAAAAATGAAGATGTAAAAATAAAAATATTGTTTTCTAGGGTGATTGAGGAAGGCCGAGGTGGGAAAGTTTGGCTGGTATTTTGAGTCTAGGTGAAGGGAATCGGGCATTATTATGTAAGGGAATTGTTTTCATTTATAATGGACACTGGCTTAGGGTATAGAAATTAAGGCTGATAACCTCCATACCACAGTACAGAAGGAGGCAGTAATGAAAGAAAGGGATAGGGCTTTATTCAAGAAATTGGTTCAAATTAAATGGGACACTGGAGTAGGGTATATCATTTAAAGGATGATGATCTCCACACTCCGGCACAGTAGGTGGCAGTAATGCACCACCAAATTGATTACTTCGTCTGAAACCATCGAAGGAGAATAAGTACGATCCAATTGAGCAGAGGTTGGTTACTGTGTGTGCTAATAGTTAAATTTTTGTAAAAGTGAAGGTGTTATAGCGTGACAGTGTGAATGCATTGTTAATATACAAAGATACCGTTTTATTCATAAAGTTTGCCTTTTGTGCGGACTGCTCCTGCAACCTGATAGACAAATGTTGTGCTATATTTTGCAAAGCCAGTAGATGTCAGAGTACAACCAAAAGTAATTAGATGGTTGTTTATGTTTGCTTTGAAGCATATTCCTCTTCCTATTGAAGCACTTAGAATTCCTTCAGATGTGAAGTAAAGGGTAATGGTTTTACACACCTTAAACCCAGGTTAAGCCTGGGCCAACGTGCTGTAACCGAAGGCTCTTTCTGTTAAAGGTTCAATACAATGACCCCCCAAATCAGAATCATGGCAATGGGCTATGTCCCCCAATCAGTCATCTGTATTGTTTACATTTATAAATCCATATAATGTTTAAAGGTCATAAGGCTGCATTGATGTATGTGTGTATGCATGTGTGTGTTGCAAATATGACAGAGAGAACCATCACTTATATGATGGCCTAAGTTTAACAAGTGCAGCAGATAAGGGAAATTAGTCTGAAATATTTATAATACCATAAATGTAATATATGGAATATATTTTGCAAAAAGATATTGTCTATTTCATTCATTCAACCCTGTTTTTTAAAATATCACATCTCACAACTCCACTAAATCCTCAATGCCGGCGAGGGAGAGGACCATGTTTGCATACTAAAAGGTGATTATAATTCCGCCGCCCCTCCTTCCTTCTTTTCTCTCCTGAGTCTTATGTCTAGGCTCATCCTGCTAATAAAACATGAAGTGGCTATCTCTCTCCATGAGGCCGTGAAAGCTGGGGTCAGCCAGCACTGATCTTTGGCCCGTACCTGTCATCTATAATTGAAGAGTTAATGGCGATAAATTATTAAGATACCTGCAGACAGTGAACGAACAGTCAGGGATAATTTTGTAGTTAAAGCGGTTAAGTCTAGTGGTCGGTTTCTTATATCTGACGTCTTCTGATTTTCCTAAAAAGTCCTAATGAAGGGCAGGAATTCGTTTTTTTGGTTTAATGTTTAGAGATTTATCAGAATAGCCCCAATATTGACACTGAAATTCTGAGAGAACAGCAACTTGGATAATATTAACCTTCATGAAAACATATCCTATCTTGTTGTCTGTACCACATTTTCTGTCAAGGGTAAATTACATTTTTCGTACTATCTCCAAGAGATGACATGTTATGCTCCCTCTTTAGGAGCAGACATATTCCAATTATCCGCCTCTAAATCTAGGGGTTCTGTGAAACCTCTATTCCCGAGTCCAAGGTTGCATGAGTCAGTTGTGGCTTTCAGACAAATATCCGCTTTTGACCTTGTCAAAAAGCACAGTCAGGGGTGTTGTATGCATGAAAACCCTTTGCTGTGATTTGTGAATTCCAATGCCAGAGGCATGAAAAAAAAACACGTCTTAAAACGATATTGTTTTTGTTGTGTCAGGGAATGCCAGATTCTTCTCAATTCCTCCGCATATGACTTGGAGGCCATTAATGCTGCATGGTGTGTTTCTCTTTTGGAGGAAAAATTATAAAAATACTTAGGGGTACTCCTTTTTTAACTTAAACCAAATTGATGAATTGTATTTTCTGTACCATGCCTCTTCTGAAATACCGCTTCTCCTGACATTATTATTGTTAGACCTTTCTTTATCATATTACTATATTCAATACATTCAGACAATCATTGATGTGATTTGTGTCATTGTTCAGCAGATGTGTTCAGCTCTTTAGCAGATCATCTCATTAGTAACCCGAATAGGGCCGTGCTCATAAGAGATGCTGTGCGGAGACTCCCTAACCTTTCCCTTCACCCTCAGAGGGACAGAGGAGGGCTCATCAGCCTGCACACAATGTCAGATCCAGTGGTATTGGCTCACTTAAGGCAGGCATAGTTTAAAGTAACTAATACATTGCACATGATGAGTGCTATTATGTTTCTGCTTATGTTACCTTTTTGAATATGATTTTGAAACATTACATGTTTGAATATTGTTACTGCACAATTCAAATTGTCATTTAAAAAAAAGGAAAATGTTATGCATTCATAGCAAATCGCTAAACACTGTCCGTATCAACAGCACAAAATATTCCAAATTAATTATGTTTTTTTTTTCACCATTCTTTGAATTTCAAAATGTGAGTTTTCTGTTATATATTGTGAGAGAAATGGCGGATTGTACCACAATCATCAGTATGAATTGGCCCTTAAGTAAAGCCTGATGAATAATGACCAGTAGAGGACAGAGATACCTGGCAAAGCTTGTAAACTCAAGTTGTCTTAGGGACCTGAGGAGTGGGACAGAAGCTAAACGATTATGCGTCAAATACAAGTGATGACGAACAGCTTGGCAGGAACGGGAGAACGAGAGGAGGTGGACGACAATGAGATCTCTTAATCTCATAGGTGACTGTACAAGGGATTAACACATGATATACAAAGGATTTGTTTGTGTGTGCTTATGTGTGAATTTCCCAGCAAATATGTATGTGGCTCTTAATGGTGTTTGTGTGTGTGTTGAAGTGTATTTGTGTGAGAGCTACTGATAGATCACTCTGTCCCCACCATTCTACTCAGCCCTCGGACCCGGAGATGTGTGTGCAGCCAACATGGCAATTTTGCCACCTCATGCCTAATCTCAACCCTGTTTGGGATCAACCACCATCCTGCTCGTCAAAATCCATAATTCAGCTGGAGGAATCCAGAACCCATTGAACCAAATGAAAATTGCCAGCCCAGGACAAAGTGTGACAGTGGAGATTGATGATGATTGATGACATGTTTGAAAAAAATCACTGTCACTGAATAAAAACCTGCCATTGCAGGAGTATAGAGTTACGTGTGGTTTGTGTTGCATTTCAATTGCATTTTAGAGCCGGTTAAACCATCGGATCAAGCACATCGTTTTAGGGTTAGTCGGTTCAGTGGAATAAACACAAACAAACATGCTAGAATGCACACACACCTGGCTGTGGTTTAAATCTAAGTGTGCCAATAGTAATGCTGTGAAATTCCCCAATGAATTCTGTCTAGAGGTGAGGAGGTTTTTGACGTTAAAACCAAATAAGAAAGCAAAGAGCCAAAAAGTGGGGGTTGGTCTGTTATTATTGCTCTTATTATAATTTGTTTTATATAATTAAAGTTTTCTCTTTCAAGTTGAAGAGCAAGCCACTGTCTGAGCCAAGGCACGCATGAGTAGGCTAAACCGTACTGTTTGTTAAACTTGTCACCATGTAAATTATTGAATTAATAAGTCAGATAAACACATCCGTTTGTTTTTCTTACTCAAAACATGCCTCAACTGCTTACTAAGTTCCCGGTTCCTAAATATATGGCAAGAAAAAAACTGTGTTTACGTTTCTCACTGTCCTATTTCTCTCTTCTCTGAAGTGTTGTGATTTCATTCTCGCTCTCCACTTTGACCGATTAAACCAGCCTTCATATTTGAGCAGAAGATGGATTGCGAAAAGCTATGTTGGTGGAAGTCTATGTGCTGACATATCCTGTACCTTTAGACGATGATGACTCCTAGTTGTGATGTTGCTGCCCCTGTGCTTGTGTCAGTGTTCATCTTTATTGTTTTGAAAGTGTACGTCTGAAACTGCCTGAGAGAGATGTCTCCAGACATTCTGAACAACATTTCAAATTCAGACCACAGTAATGAAAAGTGACGGATAAAAAATACACATTTAAAACCGCATTTATACAAGTCTTTTTACTATTATGCACAAATTCTCAAAACACATTTTCAAATAGATTGTTTTTGTGGGTTGTTTTGACCTGTATCCTTGTTATGATAAAAAGTGCAGTCCAACAGGGAAGTAAGCATCTGTTTCAAATAGTGAAATGAGATAATGGTCCAAATGCTCTTTCTCCGTGTCCTGTTCTTAGAGACAGCGGGGAGCCACACAGGTTATCATTACTCCAATATGATGCCTGCAACTCAGCTGTCGTAACCAATCAAATCGGATAGCCGGTACTAGACAGAGCTCCTTCATCCATCAGGGAGCTTTACCGCTCCGCCTGTCATCCCACAATTCTCCATCACTCCCATCCTCAGCCATAGCTCAATTCATCACCCAAAGTGACACATGCTATTGTTGATATCTGTGTTGTAGAGGGGAAACGATTTTTCCCCCCTAGCCATTTAGGGAAACGGTCTGTTCTCGAGTGGTAGGAGGAGATCGCGACTATTTAGGAGATTAGGAGCGCAGGCAGCTCCTTCAGCTGGCTCATTAGAAAGGTGTTAAGGGTTGTGACAGGGCGACAAGTGGAGAACACAAAACACAAAACAAACCGCATCTGGGGATCATGAGGCTATTTCTGCCCACACCCTGTGGCTGGTTTCAGTAGTTGAAACTGGCCTTGGAATTGAATGTTCATTTTCTTTGAGTTGATAGTGTTGGGATGGAATTGAATGGTCTCAATGGTCTTCCAGAAAAAGTTCATATCGAAGGAAGCAGAGAAGCTGAGGGATTCGTGTTTGGAAAAAATATATAAAAAATTGAATTCAGTCAGGGTACAACACAGTATGATAAATTATTGTCTGACATGATCACAAATGTACCACTGTAATACTTTCAAAAAAATTAACAACCTTTCTTATCATTGTATCATGACAGCTGTTTTGAGAAAGCTTTGTTATAACTCTTAGATTTATGAAAATTGGGATGTGAGGTTCGGTCTCCAATGTCTCTTGACTATGGTGAAATATGTCAACGTCTTAGCACTGCTATGTTTAACCAGACATGCCAATATTTGTTATCCATGATTGCCATTTTAATTGACTGTGCGGTTTAAACAGCTGTTCTGATCCAGCCCACGTGCCAGCTGGGGTGATAATCAAACATACAACAGAACTCTCTTCAACCTTGGGGATCCATAGCCGATGACCGTACATTACACCAATGAATGAAGCTAGAGTCCTTCACTTAATACATTCATTCATACATTGTTAGTGGGTTGTATTGGTTGTTTTAATCCATAATGGCAAATCGATATAGGATGAAGACATACAAGACTGTGAATCATCATTGTTTATCCATGGTCTGAGATAATTAAAAAAATGTATACACTGGGTGGCAAAAATACTTCTTCATGGGAAGCTATGTATATAGGAAACATCTGAGGATTCACATTATTCTACACTAACACAAATGAGATCATGGCAGAGCATACATGTGTGTAACAAACGTTTACTTTAAGTACCTAAATAAAAACAGGGAGAGGAAGGTATGGAGATGCAGTCTAGTATCCTTCTGATTTGAGATATTTTAGCATACACAAAACCCAAAGATTATTGTAAAACATAATTTATTGATAGACCAGTACAATATTTGAAGAATTGTAACATATTCTGATCATCAAAATCTGAAATGGTGTTCTTTTTTTAGGCCAATTTATACTATAACACATTGGCACCTCTATTGTATCTACAATTTCATAACTGCTTGTGTATGATAAAGTGCATCCGATTAAACACTGACACAGACTAAACATTAATGTGTTGTCTACCTCTTTCAGAACGGACAGTTAACACTCTGTTATGTCCTGCTGGCAGGTAGTAATGTATCTTCTAACATACATTCAAATCTCACAATTAACAATTAGTTTAGCATCACATTATATTCCAATGCCTACAGGCAAAGCAAACTGAATAAGAAAAGTCCTGGTCTGTTGCCTTTAATGCCAACCCCCCCCCCCCCCCCCCCCCCAATTCACCTAAAAGCAAGGTTTTGTGAATAGTCCTGCACCATCCCTATTCCAATAGCACCATCCCTATTCCATGTCTAGACTAATTTAATCAGGATACAAAATGAAACCTGAAAAGGTGCTGTACTTATTGTTATTGCCCCCATGTGCTTTGCCACCATCAAGCTTGACGTAAATTTCATCTCCAGAGTCAAGGTGAAGGACAACGCTGTTACTGGCGTAGTCATAGTTTTGGTCGGCATCCTGGGCTATGGCACTTGCACGAACCTGTTGATGTACGTAACGAAAGCATTAATATAAATCAAGTGAAAACCGTGGATTAGTTTGAGTAAACTGTGATTGTCTTTCAACTGTCTTCTATGTAGGATAACATAGCCTACTGTATAGAACAAATGCAGTAGGGGCATTCTGAATTAACCATGCAGGATTTTCCGCCTAATGAAACAGGCCACCGTCGGTATTCTTAGTTTGCACCACGGAACATGCATAATATAAAGGATATCCCTGCACAACAACGCGCGTAATGGCAATGCGCCATGTATAATGATAAATATTTTTTTATATTCAACACCCCAAAACACATATATAAAAAATCTGTGGTTAAAGTAGCTTTGTAGAAATGCATAAGGTGTGTTAAGCATTGAAGCGTTAGTCAGGAATCCCACTTATTTGCTTTTTATTAGACTCATTCAGTGAAATTAATCTAAAGCAAGTTTATGGTGGATCTAGATCATTACCTGCCCGTTCTTGCACAAATCAGCCCACATGCTTGTCCCGTCACCCCCACGCATTAAGACGTTGTAGGTGAAGAAATAAATTCCAGACACCTGGCACGTGAACTTTCCAGTGCTGGGGTCATATTGATTTCCCAAGTTTGTGACAACATCGTCGAATCTGAGAACCTCGTATCCTTCATGTGGATTCTTTAGCCCGACATAAAAAGCTATTTTCGTGCTTACAATTGATGTGTTAATGTCATCAATTTCTGTCTTCGGTGTAGTCCCCGACGTAACTGTGGGGTGTCCTTTCTTTGAGGAACTGCCCCTGTCTCCAGGTGGTCCTCTCAAACCGGGCGGTCCTGGTGGACCTGGGGGACCCCGTGGTCCCGGTTTACCTGGTCTGCCCACTTCACCTCTTGTACCTTGCGCCATTGGCGGTGGCGGAATAGCATTCAGGTCCTGCATAACCTCTAAAGCCGTGGCACTGGGCTTGGCGCTGTACGGATCGCAGATCATCCGGCAGGTGCCCATCATCTCATAGTGAGCCGACGTTGTGGAACTTTGCACAAGCAACGGAATTACTATGATGAGCGCCAACACCATGACAATGCCAACTGCCGCAGCTACAAGTCGCTTCCTCTGAACGATTTGAGGAACACGCGATAGAAAGTCTGTTGATCTTGGAGAAGAAATTGTGAATACCGCTCGCGTTTGCTGCTTATCAGAAAGTATGAAGACAGGTAGACCTGTTTGTTATTGTTGCTACTTCTGACTACAATCCCGAGGCAATTGTGTCCATTTCAAAACGTCTCAGAACAGCATGTGCATCTTGGCAAGGCTAAGCTGCGCACTGGCTCTCAGGGCAGTTATCTGGTGACTTGTGAGGTGCTCCAAATTTATTCCAGTCACTATCTCTCTCCTCTCTCTCTCTCCCTCTACCTGCCTCCCCCCTCTCTCTCTCTCTCTCTCTCTCTCTCTCTCTCTCTCTCTCTCTCTCTCTCTCTGTCTATTTTGCTGGTGTTTGAAGTTTGGATTAAGGCCCTGACATTAATAAACAAACAAAAGCTTGAATCTTTTTGTAAACATCTGTTAACTATGAAATGATATCTTACAGTCAACTGTCATCAGCAAAATAGTTATACGAACAATAACAAACAGTGTTAGTGTTAGTTAATAATCATAGCTCATATTACGAGCTCATAGCTCATACAATATCCTTGAATTGATTGACATTTTTTTCTAGATTTATTCTATATTTTTATATTTATATCTATTTTCATTATTTTGTTATGGAGCTATTATTCAGTTAGCACATTACAAATGACCACTGAATCCATGTTGGGATGTTCGCAAAAAATGCAATAAAGGGAAATACTGTAGTACGATGCAAGGAACCGAAATGGATCGCATCCAACACAACAAAGGCTGTGTTTCCTGAGGCAGTGGGAAAGAAAGGCTTAGTGGTGTGATCATGGAGCCACTGCTGTGCACAGCCTCCCTGCAGCCATTTTAACTGCTGTTTAGTGCAGTTCCAACTTCTAATCAGATGGATTCAGCCTCACTCCTCTTGCCTCTGGAAGAAAAAAAACAATAAAAGCCAATGATCTCTAACCCCAACATGAGTTTCCTAATTCTGCGAGTCTTGTAGGTCGGACAGACCATGGGTTTGAGTTTAGATTGCACATGACTTCATTCATTTATCAGATCAGTATGCAAAGACAAATCCACAAGTTGTGAATCCCCTCTTAAATTGGACTTTACTTAATTGGCCATAGCTTGCTTTACAGGCATCCAGTACCGGAAGCATTTGGATTGTGTAAACACACACACACACACCTTTCCTACAGTGCATCTTCAGGTTAGTCGTACATGACAACTTTCCACCTTAACTGAAGGTCCCATGTAATCTTATCAGTTTTAAAGGTGTCCCAAAATATTCCTTACAGTCACAGGACATGCTTTTATTATTGGTCCCAAAGACCCAGACTGAGATGAACAGAAGAGCCTTCATGCACCCAGCCGCTTCACTTGGAACGCCTTCTAGAATACATTGAAATGGCAAGAGCTGATCTCATTAGCAATTTGTAAACAAACTGTTAAGGCCCTGGAGGCGGAATCTTTAAATAAATGCCAATGTGTTGTAAAGTGGTAGGTGATTTCTCTTTTTGTCTTTCTTTTTAGCTTTTTCTGATTGCGTGTTTTATCTTAAAATGGTAGGATGGATGTTACGTATGGATGGATGTCTGTACTGCTGCCAGTACTTTGTTCACATTGAAATACCCTATACTACTATGAGAGATGTTCACAGATCATATTATGATATAGGATAGCTCTACCAGAGTTATTCAAAAGGTAACTTTCTAAAGTGTCTGGGCAAAGTAAAGTATAAGTAACATTGGATATGTCAATCACACAGCAAGGATATGATGTTTTATGTCACTGTTATGTCAACAATATTACTCAGCTTTTATACTATAAAACCTATTATATTTTAATTTGAGCTCTGTTGCCAGCGTCGGACTAAGCACCATATATTTATATAAATGGCTCCGTTCTGAGAATAAACTGATTTGTAAAAAAAAAACTTGACAAACAGTAACTTGTCCTGCAAGGGACAAGAGACACCTCAGCCCTTCCAGAAACAAGAACACGGCAACCCCATCTCCTCAAATGTATGCTATCATCTGGACATTGAAACAGGGTCATAGATGCAGTTGGCAGACAAAGCCTGGGCTAAACACAGGTGTTTGACATTGAAATGGACCCCCCCTGTCTACAACGTAGCTCTGCTATCTGCTTTCTATAAGCTATGCATTGACCGCTGGCTGCCCAGTTATTTAAGTTGCAACCCACTACTCTCAACCAAAACGTGCCCGCCTGGGTTAGACAGCTTTTCGGTTATCTAGTGCAGGGCAGAATGAGTCACGTTCGCTCCAGGCAGCATTAGTGCCAAACATCATCCTTCGCTTTAAAGTCATGTTAAAGCCTAACACTGCCAGGTCAGGCCTTGGCAGTCTAGGACTTGGTGGAGGTCACAATATGGACCTTTGAGCTTTGACCCTGGTGATGTAGAACTTACACTTAGACCTAACTCTGTTTCAAGCAACATCGATGTTGTTCAATGAGAAATCTGTATGTGTTGACATGCCAAGACGAATGCAGACTCTCAGACTTTCATTGTCAGATGCCCAATCATGTGCAGAAGGAGGAGATGCACGTAAAGGCCAAACAATGAGAAGGCATACCAAGATTATGTACAATTATGCTATAATGTTTGTATGTATGTAAGCACATGTGTTTGATATATGATTTCACTTATCATTTTCGCTGATTGGACTTGGAATTAATTACGTTAATATTTTTGTCTGGTTTGGAGGATCATATTTTTTAGGTTACTGAGAGAACAACTAAACTGGATCATCTGTCAGATAAAGTAAACAAACATAGGGGAAGGAATGAGAGGGGCACAGATGCAGCAATAAAAGCTGCAGGGATATAACCTTTTAAAAGTCGCGAAGGCGGACTGATGAAGTGATGTTGACAGCCTCTGACTTGCGGTCAAATAGCTTTTTTACTTTATTGTGATTTCCATTTCAACTGCAAGCCAGGAAAGTTTAACTACTTAAATAACGTCCGGACGTTTGCGATAGTAGGCCTGTCATGCCAAGAGTCACATTCCTGTCTGAAGTATTAACTGGATATGTGTAATATTAGTAAAATAATAAAAAGTGATATTTGTATGCTGTATTAGTGTATCTCTCATGCAATGTTATCAGGAGCACACAGAGGGGGCGGTGGCTTGGGCGGGGACTCCTCCTTGGACGTCACATCTCATGACTTTCTAATACGTTAGGAGCGCAACGCACTACAAGATCGAGTTCTGAATATAATAATAAAAGGTAAATGTAGACAAAAAACGTTTCCATAACAATGCGTAATAGTGTAACTAGCAGTTTAGATAACACAAGTTTATGTAATTTTACAAAGTTGCTGGTTTTCACTGGAATAACTTCGCTTCTCAGCCACGAGTTCAGCCAAGGACAGCACGCAAGGTGGCTTGTTACAGAGCTTTGAGGAAGTAACCGCCGTTAGCTCACTTTACCCTAGGGCCCAGGCTAACGTTAGCCGTTATAGCCGTGGCTGGTTTAGTTGCGTGATGGACATCTATCTACCTTGGTGCCAAACTGTTCATAGTTTGCTTTCTCACTCAACCAAATGTCGATCATTTCAGTTAGACTTGTTGGAAACTCAGTGCTCGTTTATCACTGAGTCAAAGCATTTCCCCGTCGGTTTCATTTAATGCGTTAGAGTGACAGATGAATATTGGTCCACACCTGTATCATACACCTAGACCAATTTATGTACCTACTTCTTGCCCGTACATCACAGGTATTGAATTCCCTTTTTTGCAGGTCATAAGAGCTGTGCGCAAACTTTAGGATGCCACTGGAGGAGATGAAGAAGCCATTGTTACAATCTAGAATCAGAACACTGGAGGCCTCTTCTGTCTCTGACCCAGTCACCCCTCTGGTGGGCATCTTGGGCACAGGTGACTTCTCCCGCTCCTTAGCCCACCGGCTGGTTGCCTCTGGATACCAGGTAGTGGTTGGTAGCCGCACCCCCAAACGTTCTGCTGCACTCTTTCCGGAGGAAGCAGAAGTGACGACCCAGTTGGATGCCGCCACCCAGGCGGACCTGGTCTTCGTGGCCCTTTTTCCCGAGCATTACTCCACCCTGGTGGGGCTGAGGCAGGTGCTGGCCGGGAAGCCTCTTGTGGATGTCAGTAACGGGGTGAGGGTCAACCGGGATGGGCCGTCGCAGGCTGAGCAGCTGGCAGTTCTATTCCCGGAGAGTACCATAGTGAAAGGTTTCAACGTCATCTCGGCATGGACTGTGCAGACTGGCCCACGCGATGGCAGTAGACAAGTAAGAGCTTTTTCTGGTTATGTACATGGCGGCATAACGGAGAGCCATCTGTCTGGGGTTTGGGCTGGGCTTGCTGCAGTCTTCTTCAGAACACTATGTTGCTTCTCTAGCCAGGCTGATGGTGCCTTTTGACTGGGTCCCCCAAAATCAATAGAGCCATTGTGTAGCGAATTTCAAGTAAGAAAATCACTCAAAATTGCCGTCAGTGGGCTCTTCAAGGTCTTACTCCTAAATACACAGTATCAGAACATTTCAGGCGAGTGCCCTTGCCACTAAATATACCCGGATTGGGCTGGTAAAAACCTCTAGGAATGGAATGAGCCCAATGAGACAGCAAAAGTATTTGTATTCCCTTAAAATTTGCTACCCAAAACTATTTTCACTAGTGTTGGGGGACCTGGTTAGGGACACTTTGAGCTCTATTGTATTGTATATAATAATGTATATTGGGTCCTTTAAAGAGAGGCCTCTCTTTGAAAAGTTAGGGAGACATGATCTGGTCTTATTTTATTATGGTTTTACTTTGCGTGACACAGTCTACCCCTTACTGTTACCATATTGTTAAACATTAGCCAACATGTCTCTGCCTCCCCTGTTGATCCAGGTACTAATCTGCGGCGACAGCAGGGCTGCCAAAGCCAGCTTGAGCCAGGTGGCCCGCGCCATGGGCTTTGTCCCCGTCGACATGGGCCTCCTCTCCTCTGCCTTGGAGGTGGAGAACGCCCCCCTCTACCTCTTTCCCGCCTGGCATACCCCCGCCCGCGCCACCCTCCTCCTTTTCGTCTTCTTCTATGCATTCAACATCCTCCACGACGTCTTGCACCCGTACGTCACAGCGGGGAAAAACTCCTTTTACAAGCTCCCTGTGGAGATGGTGAACGTCACCCTGCCCTCGGTGGCCCTGGTGATGCTGGCGCTGGTCTACCTGCCGGGGTTGCTGGCGGCGCTCCTGCAGCTTTCCTGGGGCACCAAGTACCGGCGCTTCCCCGACTGGCTGGATGGCTGGCTGCAGTGGCGCAAGCAGCTGGGCCTGTGCAGCTTCCTGTGCGCGGCGCTGCACGCCGTCTACAGCCTGTGTCTCCCCATGCGCCGGTCGGCGCGCTACAAGCTGCTCAACGAGGCTTTCAAACAGGTAGGCGGGCCAGAGACTGAACGGTGTTCTTGTACCGCTGCCCAAGGTAAGGGGATATGAAGGGAGGACGAGACAGAAGGGGCAACGATGTGTTTCACTGAGGGAGCTGTCTGTTGGTGTTTGCTGTACATTTTTTGTTAGGGGTGACTTTGCTTCGGGGGATTGTGCTGAGGGGATTTTTTGGGAAAGACGTCATGCTGGCTTGTGTGCATGCTGGCTTGTGACTATGACACTGGTCTGAGCTGTCACATCTAGCTAAACTAACAAGTCTGACCTCCTTTTTTTTTGTATATATGTCATTTACATAAATACATGAAGTATTCTATCCTTCCTTGGTCATCATTTAATGGTGGTCATTATAAAAAAAAGTGTTATAAAAAAAAAAAAATCTGTCTCCGTGCAGGTGAAGGTGGGCCTTGATGTGTCGTGGGTTGAGGACCAGGTTTGGAGGATGGAGCTTTACCTGTCAGCGGGGATCCTGGCCCTGGGGTTGCTCTCCCTGCTGGCCCTGGCCTCCCTTCCCAGCGTGGGAAACGCCCTCAATTGGAGGGAGTTCACTTTCATACAGGTCCGACTATGGCCCTTCTCGGCACACGGCACTAGACCCACACACCAACACTAAAAACCCTTCCCTCGCGGAGACCCGCAAGACGAACACAGACTCCTCTACAGACGCTAACTCATAAACGTCTAGACACAGAACTCTACACACACACACACACACACACACACACACACACACACACACTCCGTCCCCATCCAGAGGGCGTGCTGCAGCTGCACCACATCAGGCTGACTGGACCCGTCCCCTGACTGTGACGAGGGACAGAGAGGCCACCCCCAGGCTCTGTGCTTTCCTTCTCTTCCTTGTTCTCTTACTCCAAAGTTGACAGGGGGGGGGGGGGGGGGGGGGGGGGGGGGGGGGGGGGGGGGGGGGGAGGAGAGAGAGAGAGAGAGAGAGAGAGAGAGAGAGAGAGAGAGAGAGAGAGAGAGAGAGAGAGAGAGAGAGAGAGAGAGAGAGAGAGAGAGAGAGAGAGAGAGAGAGAGAGAGAGAGAGAGAGAGAGAGAGAGAGAGAGAGAGAGAGAGAGAGAGGGTTCTATTTTCCATGAGATTTGAACTTCCTTGCCTTCATGTTTGCGTTAAGCCAATCCAGCAGAGATTTTGTCACATGCGACCAGTCCGGCCCTTTGATTAAAGGAATGCTTGGCTCGGCTGCCTCTTAATGGGGAAAGCTGTTGCATTGGTTAGTGTTAGTATTACCTCTCAAGATCACAGTGAAGTCGGCCATAAGCTCTGCCGTCCAGCCTTGTAGACGTAGGATGGGATGATCTGGAGCTTGGACTGGACACGCATCATCTTGGATATCTTGTATAGGCCGACACGAGGAGTTAGTCTTAGCTTGGATAAACCGTGAGGGTGGTCGAACTTGATTACTTAACGTCTGTTTCCGGGGACGAGCGTAAAGGAATGTGTCATGTAATTATCTATAAAGAGTCTGAATATGGCGAATGTGGTTTGCAAGCGGCCCGCTCAGTGAGGTTGGTGTATTTTTAGCCTGCCCGCCTTGAGCGGTGTGGATAATTAGAGTAGACCACATGAGCTTTGCACACAAATACATGGTTGCACACACACAAGTACACTGACACATACACAGGGATTTTAGGGTGGGGGTGGGGGGTGCTCATTAAGAGGATACGAGTGTGTAGGTCACACTAAATCCTAAGGGAATCTTTAATAGCGCTGTTGTAATAAGCTAATATACCATGCCCGGTAGAACCCCTACAGTCGATTTCTCCATGTTTCACTTAATTGACTGTAACGCTATGAAGTTGAATGAGACTCAGGTTCATTGACGTGTAGCACTTCACACTTCCAATAGGGAAGAGCGCTAACCCATATCATACTGGCCCCGGTTAAACCTGTTTCTGTTACCACTGACATCTTCAACTAACTATTGTAGGGTTCCATCAAGCCAGGAGTCTGGTATGCTTATTTATGTTGTCTAGAAACTTTTCTGATGCCTCCTCAATCTTCACTTTTAGATGCTCATCATCGTTTTTGGGAGCCCAATTACTGTGGAATGGGCGCACACTGCTATGCATACGTGACACAACACAATGTATGACTTCTAATAACTGGCTGTGTATATCCCATCTTTCTCTCTCCAGTCCCGTCTAGGATACTCTGCCCTGGCTATGGCCACGCTGCACACCCTGCTCTACGGCTGGGACCGAGCCTTTGACCCGGCCCGCTACCATTTCTACCTCCCGCCCACCTTCCTGCTGGTTCTGGTGCTGCCCTGCTGTGTGCTGCTGGGCCGGCTGGCTCTGACGGCACCCTGCGTTGCCCGACGCCTGGCCCAGATCCGGCGTGGCTGGGAGAAGGGCAGCCACATCCGCTTCACGCTTCCGGACGAGGACAACGGTGGGCTGTCGCGAGAAGACGTTAGCAGAGTTTGAGCAAATCCTACTTATACCTGAACACACAGATAGTATACCTGCATGACTTGCCAAAGAACAACCAACAACCCAAACTTTTGGACGAGTTTTTCTTCTTAGAACAGAATCCTTTGAATTAAAATGTTCTGTTCTCTTACTAGAGACATAAGCAGTGGTCATTGCTTAACTATGCATGAGGAATGGTCATTTAGTTTTAATTTGCAGTTTTTCCTTGCAATGCTTTTGGTTTCCTGCTGCTGTTTTCTATTAAAGGTGGTGACAATGATTGTGTCTTCCTGGTAGCTGTGGTGCGCACCTGTGAGGGCATGCTCAATGGTTTTGAAGCACTTCTCTTAGCTTTTTTTTTGTTCTGCATGGCTTGCAGCTAAAGCACTGTAACACAGCTGACACCTCTGCCAGATATTGAGAAAGGTCATACTACGTCCCCAAATGTAAAAAAACGAAAGGCAGTGCCTCATATCAAAGTCA
This sequence comes from Aplochiton taeniatus, assembly GCA_017639675.1. Taxonomy (NCBI): domain Eukaryota; kingdom Metazoa; phylum Chordata; class Actinopteri; order Galaxiiformes; family Galaxiidae; genus Aplochiton; species Aplochiton taeniatus. Next base: position 5,591,546 of record CM030191.1, read on the forward strand.
TATGTTGTTGGAGGGGGCTTTGTTACTCTGGCTCATTTAATGTGAGTCGCTGCCTTTAGGTTGTGATAATGTAGTAAGAGCAGTGTGTTGGCCAGCCTGCCCTAGATGCATGGGGATTTCAGCCTTAACATTTCTTTTTATATTACACTAACATTATATAATTTGGCCTTGTTACTTCCTGCAAACGCAAATTATTGGTTTTATGTATATATGTAATTGTATTTGCACATTTTCAAGTTAATGTTTATATTTGATGGAATAGTCTATTTTGACCAGTCTGGGTAGTTTTCTGTAAGGAGGGCTACTGTATGACTGAGGCAATCATAGTTAACTGACTGATATCAAAACGACTTGCTGTCTCTTCAACTTATCAACTTACTGGTACTGTTTGAATTGTACAAACTATTTTATATTTGTTGGCTGTTACAAAAGTGTTGTGGATGTTTGCATTGTATTTAATTTGCCAGGCATACTGAATGAAGAACAAACGTTTTGATATATAAATACTATTTATGTAGATATTTTACATTGATTGGCTCCTAGAATAAACCGTATTCTCTTAACCTGTGTTCTGTTTGGCTGAAATAGACAAAGCTGAGGCTAAACTTGACATAAGATGAACATCAATAATTATTTCAATTGGGACTGTAATGATGCTATGTTGGACAGAGAGAAACATGTTGATTGGAGGATTATTACACCTTATTTTACAATTTACATTTGGCATCAATAAAATGAGTCCATTCCATTCCAATGGTAACATTTCAACAGCCGACCACTTGCCTTTACACAGTAAGTGGATCACAAGAAAATATATATAAAAAAAAAAACAAACCTCTATTACAAGTGGGCCCAACATAGAATAGTTAGATTTTAAAATTGCAGTGTTAAAAAGCCACTTCAGTCAGTACTTAAGTAATGAGAATGCTGAACTGTCATTCGTGGTTCCAGTTCCATAAGCAGATGCTGCCCTCTGGTGATACCAGCATTACATGTTTGTTTCTCGCCCATCAGCTCATTTTATAGCTCCTCCCATTCTTGGATACTTCAATTTACACATACAGGTTTGGCAGCCTTAGTCCCTACTCAAGGTAGTAGGAAGGTGTGGTTGTTACAATTGGCCTTCTTTCTCACAGTCATGTCTCAGGTAAGCATACATTTAAATGTAAGACTCAGATTGTGGCAATATTCTCTATTTGAAAGCACAATTCTCATTAATCTTTTACAAGTACTAGTACTAGTATTAGTCGCAGCAGTAGTAGTTATTAACAAGTGGTATTTCAAGCATGTCTTACAATTTATTTTTACTACTCTACCTGAAAGCCTACACCAACAGACAATAGTTTGTTTTGACAAAATAACAGTTCAATGAAATTGTTTGTACATACTGTGTAGTCCCTAAATATCACACTAAAGGAAATGTGTCTTTGGGTTGTAGAAAAGTGCTATTTAAATCAAATTAATAATTTGTTTGAAGTTTAGAGGTATACACATTTTTTTTATTGTGTTTCATTTAACTAGTCAGGGATAGCATGTTCATCTTGAAAATGCAACTAAATTGGGTTTTGCCTCCCTTAGGAGGACTTTGACAAGGCTTATTACGTGGTGCGGAACTTGGAGAAGCGACCAAGCCATGCCGATCTGTCAGATATATATGGCCTGTACAAGCAGGCAACAGTGGGCGATGTCAGCATAGGTGAGTCTGCTCAACCCGTCCGCCGAGCCACTTGACTAGTCTGACCTCATTCTTAACTTGATCTGACTGATTCACACCAAGTTGGATTTATCAAGGGAATAGACTGGAGTCAATAATGTATGCATCGATCAGATTGTTTTGTCATAAACTCAAATATAAGGTGACAAAAAGAGTTCACCTCCACTGTGCTTGTCATGTTCTATTGTTCAGCGCATTGTCAGAGACAACAAAACAACCATTCTTTATTCTGCAGAGCGTCCTAGGATATTTGACTTCACGGGGAAGTCTAAGTGGGATGCCTGGAATTCAAAGAAAGGTCAGACGGTTTGACCGGGATGAATTAGGAGTTTACATTACTCTGTACATTTCATCTTTGACTGTTTCACATCGTATGCTAATTCATATAATAATTTCTTGATTTAATCCTTTAGGAATGTCAAAAGAAGATGCTATCAAAGGCTATATTTCCAAAGCCGAAGAAATGAAAGTAACATACTCAACATAGAACAATGAGCTGATTAATTATACCCGCTTCCTAGCAATAGACCTACAAAATAAAACCAGAATAAGTTGTACGTCTTTTTATATAACACACTGAAAGGACTTGACATAGGTTGAACAAGGAGGTTTCAGAATTTTAAGGCCATAAACTGCAGTTGTGGATTTCGCAAAGAACTGTCTTTAGGGCATTTCACACTTTAGACCGAACCAAGATGCTCGGAACGGTGCTGCTTCACATCCACTTAGAATTTGTACTCTGTTAACAAAAGTTGAAATGGTTGGGAATCCTGGGTTCCAAGGTAACATTTAGCGCTGAATTACTTCCTTATTTTATGGTTGACATAACCTGACAGGTGTATGCTACAACATTTAAAACAGAATTAAACATATATGTTGTCCATCGGCAGATGCCCAGTGCTTGGGGGGTTGTGGGTGTTTGCAGGGAAGGGGAGCAATGAAACTTGGGTGGGGGCAGATCCACTTTGGCTTAGAGAGCCGTGGTGCTGTCTGGGCCGATCCCAGACACGCTGCTTTAGTCTCCAGCGGCGCCATCTCCTGGCCACTTCATGCTGCACCTGAAGAAGAGAGGGACTTGAGAAAAGCAGAATGCTGCCAAAAACAATCTGTTTGGCAATGATCTTTACATTTTCCTTGGACTGCTAGAATACAAGAGAAAATAATAAAGTTGAATAGAAACAAACCTACCTCTCCATTTAGAAAACAATACAGAAAAGCAACAACAAATCCCTAGGGAAGAGGACATAGGATGTTAAATGTCAAAGCGGTTGAACACATCAATAATTAATTCAATCAACCTCTCTTACTTGTGTAGATGAAAGAGCCAGCTCAGCAAATGTCCATATCTTGAACATCAAACCACTGACTGAAATTGGTAAAAAGACAAAGAGGATGTACTGCAAACCAAAGAGGGCCACCAAGAAAAAAGTTGATTTGATGAGCCTTCTGCAAAGTAGATAAAAGGAAGTGAGTTCTCAATAAGTGCTCTGTCATTTGCAAGGGTAATGAACACGTTCAGCAGTAAACATGAACTGTGCAAAAGTCCTAAATGTATGATTGTGATGTAATAGTTGTTGATGGGCTAATATGGTGGCACTCACTTATAGTGGAAAAATTCATTGCCATGTGCGTCTGACATCCTTAGTTTAACAACTATAATTCTTAAGATTGCCAGGAAAAATATCAAATTTGCCTGCAGAATAGGAATACAATAGTTAAAGTTAACATACTGTATAAACATAGACTTTAACATATGTTAACATATAAACATACAAAAGGTACTCAGACAAAAAAAAATCTCTAAAAACACTGGCACATATAAATTAAACGGAGGAAAGCAGCAAAGCAAAGCAACAATGTAGCTGACTTACTAATATGAAAAGCAACACTGGAACTCGTAGAATCCACCAGATCCATGCATGTTTTCTCGTTTCCCAGCAGCTTGAATAAAGAAACGGAAGTCAAATATTTTCTTAGTCATTAACATTTTAGACTATTCACATAGCTCACCAATACCAGACAAATCTTAGTCTCACCCTTCGTCCTCATAGAAATACTTTGCAAATCCCCAGAATATGATGACAATCAGTGGCAAACCTGTGTAAAAACAACTCAACTGAAATATTCTAAATGTATTTCTACTGAATGATTAAAGGGGTGGTGGTGTTTTCTTACCCCAGCCCAGGAGGATGTACCAACAGAGGTGCTTCCTCTGAGAGAAGCAGGAGAGACTGACCATGGTGTGGAGGTACTGGCCCTCCACCAGCAGCCAGTTGTAGTTGGCCAATATACAGTAGTTGGATGCCATTAGCACCAACTTACAGGCCACCTGTATGGATCACAGTGCGACTTTGTTTCACAATAAATGTTGTATCGATACCTATCATGAATGCACTTCAAAATGTAAAACCATAATGATAACGTTCATATGAACACATTGTAAGATAAGATAAGATAGACTTTATTGTCCCGAAGGAAATTTGTCTTGGACACATACAGTATATGCTGTTGACAAAATAACATGTGCATACATACAGTACATACACAGACTGTCACCAGTCCACATGTACACACACACACACACACACGCACACGCACACGCACATACTGCCATCAATCAACAAATTGCACACTGCCCGTCGTACGACACACCACAGTCATCATAGTAGTGTACATAATATGTGCAGTAAGAATAAAGCAGCCTCATTCAACATAGAATCATCATAAAATGTTCATGTGTACAGTTAAGATAAAATAAAAGCAGCGTTACAGGGGTTAGGCTCTGGCTAGTTTGCCATTTAGGGCTTTGATGGACAGGGGGACAAAGGAGTTCTTAAAGCGGTTGAGCCTGCACTGGGGGACTCTGAAGCGTCTGCCTGAGGGAAGAAGCTGGTACTCAGGGTGGAGGACATAGGTGGGGTCTGAAATAATTTTCTGGACCTGTCTGATGATAGTTTCGTCAAAGACAGCCTGGAGTGTGGGATAGTGCCTGACTCCCATGATTTTCGTGGCTCTTTGTGTTAGCCGGGTAATCTGGGTTTTCAGCTGTACAATGAGGTTGCCAAACCAGGCTGAGATGCCAAACCGCAGGATGCTCTCAACTACGGCGTGGTAGAAGAGGAGCAACACTTTCTGGTTGACACCAAAGACCCTCAGCCTACAGCCTTATATTGAATTATGCACTGAATTACTGACAGGTTGATGTATTAGTGGATCCAATCACTCTTGTTCATGCTCTCCTCCTCTCGTTTATCCTTTTGTCAAGAGCAACTTACTGTGTAGTGGTCACAGTGGTAGAGGTCTTCATTGGCAAAGAGCAGCGAGTCCCTTGTGAAGATGAAGATGGCACGAAGGATAAAGGAGATGAAGAGCTGGATGTGAATGTAGTTTCTGGTGCAGTGGAGTTTTCTGCTCGACAAAGAGGACAGCAAATTACCAATTGGGTTGTTATTTTTATGAAATATTTTCTTTCTTTAAGTCAAATTTTATTTTTACATCGTACACAGATTAATAGAAAGAAAAATAAATGCATTTTCAGATACTGAGGCCACATAACTGGCAAGGGGACATTCTTTTTTCATAGAAAAATAAAGTATCGGACCTGAATAGACAGAGGATGGCGATGGCGATGGTAAGTGAGATGAGGGAGAGAGCATACCCTGCCGTATACATGGCTTTCACGTAGGAGAAATACATGTGGGAGTCCAGAGACTACTTCGGCAGACAAAGTAGTTTTTGTGTGAGATATTGGAACAGATTTCACTAGATATTAAGGGGTACTTTAATATTATATATATTTCTATTTGGATAAAGAAAAACATTACCTCTACAAGGAAGTGTAGAGTGTCATTGAAGATGTAGTTGCAGGCCTCATCGTGAGGTAAGAAGGGGTCAGTCCAGCCTGTGACGGTGCAGTTGCGATACACTTTCCCTGAACCCCCAAAATCTAACAACAATGTAAAAAAAATATTACATCGAATATTTCGTAGTAACCAGCCTAGAACTATCCTTCTAATCACAAGTGATCCTAAATTGCTTGATTAAATCAAAGACAACATAAAGGTTTTATTGGAAGATTATATAAACGAAGACGGCAACTTCTGAAATCTCTTGCTATCTCGGTCTACATTTAATATTTATGGCTGACGCTTTAGACACTTATAAGGTAAGCAATCTGTGTAGCTTATCTCATGATGACGATCAAAAATTTGATTACTGGAAAATCAGTAGCGCTGTTTGTGTTGGAGGTTACACAATGTGTCTGCTGTAGCTCACCATCTGACTTTAAAAACTCTGGACAGGGTTGTGAGATGGTTTCCCCAGCAAAAGCAGGTGGCCAACAATTTAAGTGGTCCCACATCACAATGCAGTCTAGAGGGAGGAACAAATGGTTCAAGAATTTCAACAAATCAATAAAAGCCCTTGTTTTGCTTTAAAGATTTTCTTGATAACATAATGCATACTGTCCTAAGTTATAAAGTTCTTTAACATTATCAGCAGTTTATAGACCCATATTGGTATATGCATGGTGCGGCCACTTATGTTATCACTAGGGGTCACTATGGAACCAAACCCGTCGGGGGTGTACCGACATAGATTCTGATACATGGGAACTGCAATGTGTTTAATACCATTTACATTTTTCTTTCAAAACACAATGTCATGCATTGAACCAATTTATATACAATCCTGAGAATTCCTAATAATTAATTATGGTTGCCATTTATCAAGTAGAACATAGTTGTGACTCACCAGGTTTTTTGGAGTTGTTAAAGTGAAACAATTCTTTCTTACACTTTTCTTCTTCGTTGACAAGTACTCTGCTTGCCGTGTGGCAGTCTGTTTTTGCCTATATCGTAAAGAGCAATACAAGTGTTTCAGAAAACCTTCAATATGATGTTTGATTTATTCTGGTCCCAAATCAAAAGCTTCCTCACCTCTACATACATGTACATAAGTGCTCCAATAATACCAATGAATTGCATTGTTGTTAATTTGTTATAGAAATATTACATATATTTTTTCTGTTTTTTAAGTGAAAATCGGAAAAGATTATTATAGGACCGAAGATTACTAACGTTAGATTATAATGAAAACAATCTGTACATTGCCCATGAGTTTGAGATAAATTCACTCCCCTTCATTCCCCCTCCCTTTTACGGAAGCATCACTATAGCAACTGGAGTGTTTGTATAGTAGTGTGATGGGGATGTGCTTTTCCCCTCACCACAGTTATCTTTGACATAGGAAGAAACTATTTTCAGCGAGAAAAATTTGCTTCTTTCAAGACTAAATAAATTGGAAACGCATCTCCCACTTTCCAGTAAGTTGTCATCTAGTTTAAAGCGAATTTGCAAAACAGAAATAAAGCTATTCCTTAGACTCTTAGCTGACCAACGTTAATGCCTAACGCTACTTGTTAGCTAACCAACGTGTTAGCTAACGTTACGTTATAAGTTACCAAGCTACTCGAGTAAAAGTTTAATTAATATTTCTTAAAGGTCTGTATTGTTCACTCTAGTGTTAGTCACCGAGGTGAAGCCTTTTCCTGCGAAGATGTTCATAATATGAGATGCTGTCAGGATGGCAGTGGCACATTTGTCGCCAGAAACCTTTACAGACTCCTTCAAGAAGAAAATTCCTCTACCTCTGGGTCAATTGGTGGAGGAAATAAGACATCAAGAAGTTCCTCATCATCTCCTTGAAACCAGTATGAACCCTACAGACTATTTGTATTTGTTGTTGACATTTGTTGATAACTAAGATCGTGTATGTTTCAGCTACTTGTTGTCATCTTTACATACTGCCTGAACAATTGTTGTTGTTTTTTTGTTGCTGTTGTTGTTTTTGCCCCACCCAGAAACCTTTGCAAAAATCAAAAGCAACAGCATTATCCAAGCAGAACCCTCCGTGCTGCACTTTAGTGGGTTCAAACTGGGGCAGGATTACCTCAAAATCTTGGTAAGAGAGCCAGATTGTGTCGCTTGACTCCTAGAAAAGTATCGGTATGTGTTCAACGAAAACGAAAATAGCATTGCACTCTAATACACCTTTTTTTCTCGGCCATGTGCCTATAAAAGTGAATCTATGTTCAAAGTTCTAACTTACCAATCAAATGGTATTTAGTTCATGATTTACTTTGGAGATAATACACAACACTGTAGCTGACATTTATTTCAACAGTTTTTGACATGACGGAATTAATCATATCCTTTTTTTTTATTCTCCCTCAGAAACTAATCAACGTCTCTTCTGAGGTGATAAATATTCATATTCTCCCCACTCAAACCAAGTACTTCAAAACAAAATATTCAAAAAAGGTAGGTTATTTGTGTTGATTTATCTAGCAATTGCAAAGTCTGCTTGAATGGCGTTTAATTTTTCTCCTGTTTTCAGCATCGACTTGTTCCAGGCCTCTCCTACACTATAAAAGTTCACTTTTGTCCGGACGAATGGCGCTACTTCTACGATTGTCTTGGGGTTCATTGCAAGGTCAGCAAACCCCAGGTAGTCGAACTTTCAATGTATACGCTATACTATGCTGTATGATCGTGCCTTTTGCTTAATATTCATTGTCTTGTGTGACAGTTGCTTAGAGCTTTTTTTCTTCTCTTACTCTCTTTCTCTCTCACACTAACAAACACACACTCCTTTACACACTCAGGGTGAGGAAAATCTACTTGTCCCTGTCCATGCATACCCTATCATCGATGACCTTCACATCCCCTCCTATATCAACCTCCCGGCTGTCCCTCTGGGCCATAGGTGAGGTGGACAAACATGGCTTCCAACAACTATAATTCTTCCCTTTATTTTAGGGATTACTGTGGTCACATAAACAATCATAACCAGTTGCAGTAATGCCTTGTGACATGACATGTCATTTATGATCATTTATGTTGTCTAGGCAGATGAAACATATATGTATCATTTGTCATTGTCAGTCATTTACAATGTAACTAGCGATTCAGAATTTTTGTTGTTGTCCATATACAGTAGATCACCATACCTACCGGTCAACTACAATACAATTTTTTAGAACTACATTTTACAAATTGAATGTGCAAAATATACATATAAATGCACGTGTGTATAAATCATATATACTGTATATATATATATATATATATATATATATATATATATATATATATATTTACTGCTCATTCAATTTACTATTTGATGGATAGCTGTTTATTAGGTTTGAATGTAACACTTAAAAAATATATATAATTAACAAAAGTAATTCATTTAATCAATCAATCAATCAATCATTCATTTTTCATTGTCTCTATCCAGTGTGAGCCATACTATCCCTTTGAGCTGCAGCTGTCCCATTGACTTTGAGTTCCAGGTCTACATCATCCAGCCTAACAGAGACTTCGCTGTCACGCCACTCACAGGTGCACTTCCAGCCACGGCGTACATCATCTACGGCATTGCATGGAAAACTAAATTTCCGTGATTTAAAAAATTCTAATATTGAATGGTTCTCATGATTTTTTTTCTCCAGAAACTACAGTTTGTTTCTTCTTAATTCCACAAAAGTAGACAGGGAGGTTGACGTTTTTTATATCTGAAAGCAGCAGTATTGTAATACTTGTATCTTTGATGATTCCTGACATCTGTAATGGCAATAATTATAAAGGCATTTCCCGAATGGTGGTACTGCAAATGTAACATCCCAAAAACCTTTACCCCCTTTAGCCTACTACTCAATTTTTTTCACAATTATAGATTAGCTATAATATTCTATTGAGGTGAGTTAAGCCCCATGCCCCTTCACGTTGCCATGCGTGCAGCCAGATTTAGCGCTTTACCCAACATACCCGACCATAACGGAGCTGTTAATTCTCAACAACTAAAAGTAAGCTTTGAATAAATGCATGTTCTGTTGACATCTGACACACAGACACAAAGCAGGGAGTGTGGATCTAAGTGTTTCATTGCCAGATTCCATTTTGGCCTTAGCCCTGGCGTCATGGCGATGCTTTCCAGCGAGCAAGGCCGTCAGGCATCCGGTTGACCTCAAACCCTCTTCTAAATTTACGGTTTTGGACCCGGCCAAGAAACAGTTGTTCCTCTCTCACACGATGATTTCCGACTGGGTGTCTAACTGTTTTGCATCTTAACCATGCGCCCGTATCCCCATCAGTGAATCTACTAATCTACGTTTTTTTTCATCCATTTTATACAGTTTTGGTTGTATGAATGTGAGGTATAAATACACCTATTTGTGAAATGATAATTTATTACAAAGCAAAAACAAACACTGTTAGCTAGTCACTACTACATTGTCAGTTTAAGCCCTCCACATGTATTTCTCTCATTTGTGAGTCTTTTCTTAATCTCCATGTAGGCGTAATCCCAGCCAATGGCAAGGTAGAGATTATCGTCAGCTTCACCCCGGCCCAGTATGGCATGGGCCAGATCACCCTCCAGGTGGTCATCTCCCAGTTCAACTCCAAGCCCTACGTCTGCACCCTCTGTGGATCCTCCTCTCCCCACCTGGCCATTAGGTACTCGTTTGACACTTTAATGTTAACCTTAATGATGTATTCACACTGCAGTATCAACATTATCTCAAATAGAGTGGGAAATGGCTGGGGGGCAGTTAATGTGGGGCCTAATGTGCAGTGGTATCAGGAGTCTGTGCCACAAGGGTGCGTAGGTGCAGTCTTTTAAGATTATATACTACGTTGTTATTGCCTACCAAAACACCTAATGAAAGAATGGAAGCCACAGCACAGCAGAACCTTACTCCTCTCACCTCCTTAGTAACACTAAAACCTTTAAGTATAGTAGTCAATACTGATACAAAGACTTTAGGGGAAGACGTACTGCAGATACGAGATACGATATGAGGGATTCCTATAATTGATATTTGGTTTTCCAAAGTGCTTTATTGGGTTATGATCTTAAAAGAGAAAATGTTGTTTGTGAAATGCAGATAGGCTGTTCTCTCTTCTTTTCATTATGGAACTTATTTTAATATTTTGGTTCCCATAAGCAAGTATGTGCTATCCATCACCCAGATTAGCTCTGATAAGGTTGTGGTTTGGCATTGTGTTATCTCTGTGAGAAGTTAAGTCATTTACAAACACATCATGATTGCCTTGTTATATTTACTCAGCGAGTATGCAATTTGTCCAATATGCCCATGTTTGTATTGCTAAAGCTTAAATATGGATTAGGTTGATTTGAGAGATTAAACTGTGATAACTATGGAGTTGTTTCCCATCAATGAGTTACAGAGAACTTCAGTGACTTCCGTTATAATTTGTTGTATTGTCTTCTGCAGTCAGCTAGAGAGAGAAATGAGCAATGGCAAAGTGTCGTCTGCAGAGCATGGCTCCCTGGTGCCTCCTCTGGCCAAGCCCACACTCCGGCTGACAAGAGCCACGGAAAAACCAAAGGTCTCAGATTTAAGGCCATTGATGTAGTCTGGTTTAAACATATTGGACCCATTTTATACTTGGTCATAGCTATAAGTTATTGTGCAGAAATCTATTGGTTGAAAACACACACACACACGCACGCATGTACGCACGCACGCACGCACACGCACGCACACGCACGCACGCACGCACACACACACACACACACACACACACACATATATCATCATGCACACTCTATAGTGTCTGTATTGTTAATTTATTTGAAACCACCAACCGTTCCTTTTTTTTTCCGTTCTGCAATTTTTCGTCATTTTGTCTTTTATCTTCAGGCTCCACGGGAGCAGAGGGAGTTGTCAGTGGCCCAGGCATCCCTCAACGTGACCACCCCTGCTGGAGTGGCCAAGATGCTGATGCAGCACCCTGACAAAATGAGCTACAGAGACCTGCGGGAAGGTGTGTAGTCAGCACCAGCCTCACTGGTCACAGGCGTTTATGGGAGAGCAGGAGTTTATAGTCCTGTTCTATGCGAATCATTGGTGGACTTAATAGCTTAGTTATTGGATAATTAAACTTGCTCCATCTGTGTATTGTTTCTGCATGAAAGAAAAGTGTATAATACAACAGAATGCTACATGTGTGTATTGCTGCATATACAGTCAAGCCGGAAAGTCTGCACACCCCTTTCACCGTCTCCATGTTTCATTACATTACAGACTTATTCTACAGTAGATTGACATTTTTTGCCTGAAACATCTACACACAATAGCCAATAATGACGAAGTGAAGACGAGTTTTTTGAAAATATGCAATGTTATTTTACTTATTTTGCTTCCATCTGGCCACTCAACCATAAAGGCCTGATTGGTGGAGTGCTGCCTGGATGGTTAATCTTCTGAAAGGTTCTCCCATTGCCACAAGGATACACTGGAGCTCTGTCAGAGTGACCCTCGGGTTCCTGCTCACCTCCCTGGCCAAGGCCCGTCTTCCCCGATTGCTCAGTTTTGCCGGGCGGCCAGGTCTAGGAAGATTCTTGGTGGTTCCAAACTTCTTCCATTCACAAATGATGGTGGCCACTGTGCTCTTTGGGACCTGTAAAGCTGCAGAAATGTTTCCGTACCCTACTCCAGATCTATGCCTTGACACAATCCTGTTTCCGAGGTCAGCAGGTAATTCCTTTGACCCCATGGCTTGGAGTTTGCTCTGACATGCACTGTCAACTGTGGGACCTTATATAGGCAGGGGTTGGCAATCCCCAATCATGTCCAATCAATTGAATCTACCACAGGTAGACTCCAATTAAGTTGTAGAAACATCTCAAGCAGTATCAGTGGAAACAAAATGCACCTCAGCTCACTTTTGGGTGTCATATCAAAGCGTGTGCACACTTGTGTACATATGATATTTTACATTTTGATTTTTAATAAATTAGCACAAATGTCTAAAAACCTGCTTTCACTTTGTCATTATGGGCTATTGTGTGTAGCTGTTTGAGGCAAAAAATGAACTCAATCTACTGTAGAATAAGTCTGTAATGTAATGAAACATTGAGAAGGTGAAAGGGGTATGCAGACTTTCTGGCTTGACTGTAGATTTGGCATGGTGTTAAAGAGTAAATTCTAACATTAATATACTGCATATACTAATATTGAACCTAAGAATTTGCATATTTTTTAAAGAGATGTCAACTAGACTTTTCCCAGACTTTTTCCCGCTTGATGTGCTTGTGCTTCTCAATTCCTAGCCATGTCCCAGAGTAAAACAGGTCTTCAGACCAGACAGATGAAGGAGGCCCTCTTCGAGGAGAGGGTCCGACGGGACGTCCAGGAGGAGAGGGCCAACCACCTCCGATGGTGCGGCCCATCCCCCTTGATGTGTTCATTGTGATTGTTTCATGCCTTTCAAGTACTAAACATATTCTTGCTTGGTTTCTAGGCAAGTTCACTTTGGCAAGGACCTGCTTTCAGCACACACAAAGGCACAAATCTTGGAGGAAAGAGACATATCAGATTACGAGTACAAGGTAAGAATTACTGTAATTCTACAACCCTCCTCAATATCTGTCTCTCTCTCTCTCTCTCTCTCTCTCTCTCTCTCTCTCTCTCTCTCTCTCTCTCTCTCTCTCTCTCTCTCTCTCTCTCTCTCTCTCTCTCTCTCACACACACATGCACTCACTGCCTATGCCATCGTTTGGTTTACAATGGCTGCTGCTCCATTTACCGTGGCAAGGTAAATGGAGCACATTATCCACCTGTAAAACGCTCCTGGGCTATGTTAATGGGGCCTGCCGCACTAGGGAAACATTTGACTCCAGCCAGAGGAACTTCCAAAGTGATATATGAGTCTGGGTGGCTTGGAGGCTTCTCTGGAAAAAGGGAACAGCCGCCGCGGACCTCTCGTACACGCACTCCACAGTACTTCCTCCTTGGCCCTCCGCTCTGTTTACAGCGCTGTGTTTACACACGCCATGGTTTATGGGGGACCCTTTGTGGTTTTACGAGACCAGTGCCAAACCACTTGTGGGTCCGGACGAGAACGTTGTGTCCTCGTTTTCATTTGTAAGCATTCGCATGGGTCTAACTTAATCAGCTCTTTGCTGAAGGGGAAAGGATACTGAGTGTGTGCAGTATACCCTTTAGAATGATGTTGACTATGTACAGTATCATAACTTTTCTCATATCTTTATAGGTTAAAATAGGAGAGGTGAGGAAAGAGGGCGACTGCGCCAGGAGACAGCCTAAACTGTCTAGCAGACGGGCTCAGCGTAATGCAGGGCAGGTAATATCTTCTAGACACTACTGTGTTTCATCCCGGCAAATAAGATGCAATCTATCCTACTCCTCCTGGTGGCCTTACTCTTTATATGATATTGCTCTGGGTATTTTTTGTCTGTTGTATATATCAAAATGTATTTTCCTTTGCCCGGGTTGACATACCAGGTGTCGTCGGCGAGGCCATTGTTCAGCCTGTACTCGGACAGCCCCCTGGAGGTCAGACACCGAGCCTTCCGTCTGTTCCAGCAGGGAGCACGCAAGGTAGCCCACCCATCCCCGGATCCACCTCTACCTCTCTACGTTCTCTCCCTTTTGCTTTCTTTGTCTGTCTGTCTGTGTGCCTGTCTGCCTGTCTGTCTGTCCCTTTGCCTTACCCTCTCCTCTCTCTCTCCCCTTCCCAATTTCTCTCCACTTTCTATATCATAAAAATCTGCATATCACATCTACGTCTGTTTCAGCTCGTGATTCGATGCCGCATGAACCGCAGGCTGGCATCTTTAAAGCAGCTGATCCAGAATCTGTCCAATGGAGAGAAAGGTGCTGGACCATTGAGTATACACTATTTTACTTTGGGTATCCAGAACCTTATAACTCCAAGGGATCACAACATAGCATTTGCAACATTTTTGTAAGTACACACCATCATGCTGTGATATTTTGTGAGATCCAGCGATAAACGAAACACTTTCCCTAACTTAGTTGGAGAGGAGAAGGCCAGTCTTCTACATATTTCATCAGATAAGGTGCTTCCCTTCACCATCCCCATCTTCTCTCCTACCAACCAGCCAGATGAACTGGTGAGTACTGTGGATTTTAAATTCAATTAGTCTTTCTGTCTGAGTAAGCTCTTGTACTGACTTGTCAAAATGCTAGTATCTATCATCACCAGTAGTTGTTTGGATCATTTTTCCCCTTTATCAATTTGTAACTCACCAACACTATTCTGATGCAGTCTTTAGCATTGAAACATTTTTCAAGACACTTTTCTCTTGCTTTGAGGCTCCAAATGCTCTTGGTCTGGTTCCTGTGAGACCCATCGACGTTGCTGTCAAAACTCACACGCCATTCTTCAATCTGAAGGTATTGTGGACTAGACGCTTGTGTTGTGTCTTCTTGAAGCAAAACGTAAAGTAGAAAAGACTTAGGCTCAAAGACTTTGGCTGGCTCTTCCATTTTCTTGTGCACTTTCTTGTGCACTTCTTCATCCTCCCTAGCAACATCTTATGGTTAAGGTGAAGCAAATTTTGCACCAAAGAGGTAAAGGTTACAGTTTCTAAATAACTAGAGTGCAGCTGAGAACAACCTTCCCTTTTCTTTCCTTATTGTTGCATTCAAATAAAGAAGTGGAGAAGGGTGTACTTTTGCTAATTATTTAGATAAGCATAGGTATGGCCCTTTTAGCACAGCAACTGCTTTGGGGTTTACTTAGTATTTTGCTAGTGCTTGGAATTAGTCTTTTCTGGTACCATGCATGCCATATAACCTTTTTTTCTGTTGTAGATAACACTGTAAGCTTGTCTTTCTTCAAGGTTCCCCAACACTATAAGCTGATGGGATACCAGCCTGTGGCTGCCTATGAAGCAGGGATCACGTACATCCCCCCTACCTTACCAAGGCCTCTGCGCACAGGAGCACAGGTAGTGCAAGAGAAACACACAATCGATACAAAGTCCTCGGGCATTACGATTCTGTTTCACGACAAACACACTCAGTGCAAGTAGGTAGGCAGTGCTGTAGTGTGATCAATTACAGTCTTGTCTTTGATGTGTGTGGCTGTGCTTGTATTTGAACTGGACAAAATGTTCAGTAAGATAAAAATAAATCTTTAACAATTGAGGACATTGTAGCATAAATAGTGTGGGTAGATTTTGAACTTACAGTTTTATAACAGTCAATGACCTCCAAATGGATTTTCCCATGACTCACAGCCCATGACATCAACAAGTTCTTATATTTTGTCATTTAGCCGTTCAACTCAAGCTAAATGAACATGGGCTGGGTCATGGAAGGCATCAGTAGGACCTTAAGGAGGCTGTCAAACTGCGGAACAGGACTGAACCGATCTAAACTACAAAAAGATTGATCTATTGATTAATTTGTTCTGGGTATACAATCATGTGTCTTTATTTTGGGATGTCTGGTCCTTTGCTGAAGTATAAAAAACAAATGTGGGGAGAACTGGATCAGTCCATTTGAACTGCTTTGTAAAAACAGGACTAGAGTCCCTTGCACAGTGCACTGTGTTTAATTAATAATTAAAATACTTTTAAAATGTACTTATGGATGGCTGCTCCCACCCTTGCCCTCCGTCAGGAGGAAGAGCTACCCAAGGTGTTCAAGCCTTCTGTATCCTCGGAACCCGAGACTGACCGCGTGCTGGACGACTTTGAGGACGAGTCCTCCCCCCTCACCTTCAACGCGCCTGCTCCCCTCCTCAAGACGGCCTACTGCAATCCCCTCAGGATCTTTGTAAGGCTGCCAGGTCTCCTTGTTAGTGATTCAAGAAGAAGAATTTAAGCGTTGTTTAAATATGTGTTTTACAAATATAACATTTACGCAAAACATGATACAGTAGTTTGCTCCATATAATGTTACTAATCAACTTTCTAAGACAGTTTCTTCTCATTGTGCCTTTTAATACATCTGTCAGGCTCATTTCAAGGCATCCCCCCACAATACAAAAACAATATTAAAATCTGTAATTGTGCATGAAATAGATTAATGATCAATGGTATTATACAAAAATGTGGTTGATTGTGTGGGAAGCCTGTCCTCAGGGCATGCTGTGTCCTGCCCTGCAGAACCCAGCCCCGGGCATCCACGCCTTCAGACCGGCCCCACTCTACCTGGAGAGCGACCTGGAGTTCCACCTGTGTTCGCTGCCCAGGTATACCATTCAGAAGAGCAGCGTCAATGGCGTGCACACCCCCAACACGCAGAAGAAATTCCTGAACAGAAAGGTAAACGAGTTCCCTCCAGCGCTGCCAGTGAATGGAAAGTCGTTTATGAATTGAAAAATTGAATGATTTTTTATTTGCCAATGTCGCTCATTTAAATTTGAGTTCCCCAGTTATAATTGAGTCCAAACTTTTGTGTTGGTGATTGTCAATACAGTAAATGCATACACATGTTTATTCATTAATATATGCATTTTGGTTATTTCATAAAAAAGTATCCATTCATTCATTTCCTCATTTCCTGTTTTAATTGTCAACAGGATGTGATCCGAGGGATCACGACCTGGAAGAAGTTTCCATCGCCTGCCCTTACCTGTGCCTCCAACATGACTACTATGACCAGCAACTGGGCCCCACGCATGTAAGAAAAAAACTATGGAATGCCTTGTTGTTTGACTAAGTTTTGACTTTAAGGCTCTGCTTATCTGATATGTATTTTTAAGGCAAAATGGGTAGGGATGATTGAAGGAAATGTTTTTTCTTGGAAATGGTTGCTAATAGGAACAACTTAAAAATGTTAAGCTATTGATAACAGGGTTTCATAAAAGGGGGGCAATCTTAACAACATTGTACACACTCAACACACAATGTGTATCAAGCCAGCTGATAGGTGGGCAATGTCTTTAGGGAGATTGTTCTTAAGCAAAACATTAAACTCTCACAGTTTGAAAACGGCATCCTGTTTGGCAGTGTTGAAAGCTAGAGATACTACATGCAACATGAAAATCTCTGTAAAGCTGAACTATGCAAACAGACTGTTTTGGGGCTCTTCTCTGGCTTGTTCACCCAACCCTGAAAGTAGGAGTAAGGATGTTAGATTCGTGGTCAACATTCCTACCTTAAGATTCTGGATGCGTAGCAGCCCATAGTTTGGCCCGAGCGTTCCCATGACGCTAGCTACACAAAAAGCACCCCGTGCCAGTCGCTGTCCACGCGGGACACACTGTGATTTACGCCTGAGTCACACCTGCCTGTGTTTCTTTTTTCCCGCCATCAGACCTGTGCCCTTGAGCTTAACTGAAGGAATCCGTTCGGAGCTTGAGTCCGGCCCATTTCCTGCCCCTGTGTTGAGGCACTGTCTAAACAAGGCCCCAAGTGAAATGCGGTGTTTGTGCCCCCCGAGTTCCACGACCAGCTTTAGTGACTGATTTGCTGTTGGCGACCATCAGTCATTGCTCTTGCCAAGTGTACAAACATTGCGTAGGAGAATGGTGTGTTTGCACATTTTAGTCTGGCGTATGAAAACCTAAACTTTTTAAAGTGTAGGCGTCCTACACTAACTCCAAAGTACAGTGTTTATGATGAAAATGAAAGACACCATAAACTGTCTTAAACACAGATGTTACTTTGATTGGGAGTCCTCCTCAGACGTTTTCTTCTTACAGAGCCAGATAAGGGCAGTGACAATAGCAGTGATAATTGTAGACTAAACATGGTAAAACATTGGTTAGCTCTAATTTACCTGTTGCCACCCTACTTGTAAATTACCATTAACATGCAATTTGAACTACATTTACTAAACTGTTTAGTTGCATAAAAACCAACTATCTGTGTGTTTGAGCAGGGCGGACCAGTTCAACACAGACCTGCTACCTCCCATGGCGCCCCCATTCCTTAATGGACTCCCAAAAGATATTGAAATTCTCTCTGATGGGCCGTAAGCAGCAAACTGCATTTAACCATATCTTTGCACTTACAGATAATTGATATTTAGTTCATAGTGATTTTCAAAGATTGAATTTTGTTTATTTGTTTTTGTGTATTTTGACAGTTCAGAAGGCTGTGAAGGGAGTCTCAGTCCGGAGATGATTAAAGCGGAGTTTATGCTGCCAGATAATTTAACTTCACGAACATTGAACGTAGCTTCCCGATCACTTAAAGAGGATGTCAGTAAAGACGAGAGCAGGTATGGTACTATAGCCATCTGCTACTCTTTTTATTTGTCAGGGGACGATGCTGGCCACAAGAAAGGTGTCTGCCAAGCCCTCTCATACCGTGCCCAGGATTCTCTGTCACATATTTGTACAAGCTTTACTTACAAAATACATTTGAACAGAATAGATGGGTAGATGTGCTAGACTGTACATGGTAACTGGGTATATTGGTTCTCCTGACAGCTCTGCAAGTCAGTGTAGAACTCAAATGAATCCAGCATGCAGTGGGACAATCCAAAGGTGACACAAAGACACATTATCATTAGCATCCATAGTTTTGTATACAGTGGATTATTAAACTGTGTTCATTTTTTCTACCCCTAGGGAGCTGAGGGAGCAGCAGCTAGAGGTGACTTTTAAAGCCCAGACCAACCGCTTGGGAGCCAAGGTGATGGGCAGACTGCAGCACCTCAAGCAGGTGGGAAAAACTATCTCCCCACTCGCGCAAGACAACAAGTAGTGCTAATATTCCAAAAGACATACTCATACTCGGAGATGGACAATAAACAGCAAAAACCTTTGACACTACTTTTCTAGCTTTATTTGCTACATTTACAAATAAACAAACTTGTTTTTACTCAATTTAAATTAGTCTGAGAGCTTTATGTGACATGTATATATTATAATGTATAATTACTTGGTAATATGCCTTGGTATACCTTTGTAGCATCGGCACCGATCTTCTCTAAACAATTTGTTTTATAAATTAAAATGATTGTTTTCTCTAGGTCCACTGTGTCAGCAGTAAAATAGCAATTGAAATATGCAAAAACCAGAGCAGAACAAGTTAGGGGGCTTGGATTGATGGGTTAATGACACCCCTGCTTAATTTATTTCAGCTGTACTTAATTCTAAACTAATAAGCATAATAACTTTCCGACCAACACACACACACACACACACAGGCACAACACTTAACTTTGTTCCAACAGATAATTTGAAGTCAAATACTTTTCTTCTCCTTCTTATTGTACCTGAAGATTCTAGCCAGAATCAAAATAATCAGCAAATAGTTAACGATAACTATGCAATGAACTGCTTTTGGCTGTGATGTTTCTTTATTGAGCTAATCCACCCATTGCAAAGAATTGTTCAGATTGTCAAGATATTCCATCTGTACTGTGCAATGTAAGAACGTGCATTTTGTATTTTGCACAGTTTTTTTTCTTCTGTGAAACCCAGAAGGATGTTGGCGCAATGCATTTTGTGGTGTGATGCATAGTCTAGCAAAATCTCTCTGGTACTCAACATTTTTCCAAATGTATATCATCCGTGAACGTACTACATTTTCACATACTATATTCATGTACTATTGGCATACTGCATACCCATTTTCCGTCATATTTAGTATGTGAAAGCTTCTGTAGGTCACTTTTTTGTATTAACATGTCATCAGAATGTTTCTGCTGATTTGCCATTTCAATATCAATGGGAGCGTGACAAAATTGCGGTTCAGATTAGTCCTCGAAGTCTCAATATTTAATATGAATTTTGTCTGCCATCGGGTACGAGCTCCCGCGAAACTGTGACTAATTGCCTTACGCCACAAGGAAGGGCATCGCTAAATCAGGAAGAGATTTATTTTGTCATTTTATAAACTGTGTGCAATTCAGGGGCCGCATCCTTCGAAGGACGTGGTCTATGAATGCAATACCTTCATAGACCACGA
Source organism: Aplochiton taeniatus (assembly GCA_017639675.1). Taxonomy (NCBI): domain Eukaryota; kingdom Metazoa; phylum Chordata; class Actinopteri; order Galaxiiformes; family Galaxiidae; genus Aplochiton; species Aplochiton taeniatus. Next base: position 5,611,992 of record CM030191.1, read on the forward strand.
AAGCTGAACTGAACGTTGTAAAATTAGATTAAATGAGACGGTTTGGTCCCTAGACATACATACGTAGATGCCGCCTTGACTGCTTCGGCCCGTTGCTGCGATACATCAATGTTGCCACCATATTTGAGAGGGCAAAAGGGGCCTGGAAATGAACACTCCTAAAAGGGGGAGCTGCGTTTTTTCTGTATAAAAAGCACTAATGCTAGCCTATCACCTGCCAACACCTGTATGCATAAAATGACACAAATACCACCAACCCGAAACGGTGGCAGGTTTTTGTTTGTATGTGCGACCTTTACCTTTGGGACTTTTTTGGATATTTATGTCTATGGTGTGGTCTATGAAGAATTTCCTGTTTGCGTCACTAGCTGCTCCCACCCCTACCCCTACGTCTCAAAGCAAAATCGAACCATCACCGAAGGATCGAGCAATTGGATCCACCAAATTTGGGAAAAGAAGGGCCAATTTCTCGGCCGCATTGAATTGGGTCAGAGCTATAGTCGTTAATCGTGTTAGCAAATGCAAATGCAGAATGCATACTTTTATGCACATCTTTTTTGCACATCTTTTATCTCTAACAATTTTGCTGAGACATCCGTGGTTTGTCACGAGCTGGGGTGGGCAATTTGTAGGGTTTTCAATGGGTTTCCGATTTGGTTCTACTTTAGATGGAATAGATTTAAAATATTGTTTAAATCCTCAAATTAAAAGAAGACATGCTAAAGTCACCACTATTTTCTTTGCTAATTCAGATATTTAATATGCATCCACAAACTTGGGATTATAGGAATAAAGGCAAGTTGCTTTTGCCATTTTGACCATACACAGTATTTTTCCTTTTCTGCAACACATTGAAAGGGTGACAGTTTTAAAGGATATTTAGCTTTTCTTAAGATCAGTCTCAACTCTTATTGAACTGTGGAAAGCATTTTGATCCTTTTTCTTTGTGTTTATTCCACTCAAACCATTTTGAAATACATACTATGTGGGTTTATTCACAGCTGAACAAAAGTGAGCAAACATTAGATCAATATACAAACTAAATATACAGTACTGTACAATGTTTTAGGCAGCTGTGAAAAAATGCTGTAAAGTAAGAATGCTTTTAAAAATAGGTTTGTTAATAGTAACATTTTTTTTTATCAATTAACAAAATTAAAAGTGAGTGAATAGAAGAAAAATGTAAATCAAATCAATATTTGGTGTGACCACTGCCTTCAAAACAGCAAACATTCTTGTAGGTGCACTTGCACAAAGTCAGGGATTTTGCAGGCATATAGTCTGTATGGGTGTATGTTTAACTAACCAAACCAGAGCTAATGATCATCCATTTTATATGTAGGTTGACACACAATCATTAACTGAAACAGAAACAGCTGTGTAGGAGTGAGGGCCAGCCAAACTCTGCTATTCTGCTGCTCGTCTCCTCTCCTTAACCAAATCTTCTGAGCACATAACTCCTGTCCTCTTAGATCTTCACTGGCTCCCTATCAATCAACGCATTCATTTTAAAATCCTTCTCCTCACCTACAAAGCTCTACATAACATGGCCCCTCCCTATCTTTCTGACCTCCTCCAACCACTACAACCACTATATGGACAAAATTATTGGGCCACTCCTCTTAATCATTGAATTCAGGTGTTTCATTCAGTCCCATTGCCATAGGTGTATACAATCAAGCACCTAGCCATGCAGTCTGTCTTTACAAACATTTGTTAAAGAATGGGTCGTTCTAAAGAGCTCACTGAATTCGAACGTGGCTGTAATAGGATGCCACCGTTGCAACAAGTCAGTTCGTGGAATTTCTTCCCTCCTAGATATTCCACGATCAACTGTAAGTGGTATTATTGCAAAGTGGAAACATTTAGGAACCACAGCAACTCAGCCACGAAGTGGCAGACCACGTAAAGTTACAGAGCGGGGTCGCCATGTGCTGAGGCGCATAGTGCGTAAAAGTCGCCAAAGCTCTGCTGACTCAATAACTGCAGAGTTCCAAACCAGCTCTGGCATTAATATCAGCACCAAAACTGTGCGCCGGGAGCTTCATGGCATGGGTTTCCATGGCCGAGCAGCTGCATGCAAGCCTTACATCACCAAGCACAATGTCAAGCGTCGGATGGAGTGGTGTAAAGCACGCCACCACTGGACTCTGGAGTAGTGGAAACGTGTTCTGTGGAGTGACGAATCACGCTTCTCTATCTGGCGGTCTGATGGACGATTCTGGGTTTGGTGAATGCCAGGAGAACGTTACCTGCCTGACTGCATTATGCCAACTGTAAAGTTTGGTGGAGGAGGGATAATCCTATGGGGTTGTTTTTCTGGCGTTGGCCTAGGCCCCTTAGTCCCAGTGAAGGGAAATCTTAATGCTTCATCTTACCAAGTCATTTTGGACAATTCTATGCTTCCAACTTTGTGGGAACAGTTTGGGGAAGTCCCTTTTCTGTTCCAGCATGACTGTGGCCCAGTGCACAAAGCAAGATCCATAAAGGCATGGTTGGATGAGTTCGGTGTGGAAGAACTTGACTGGCCAGTACAGAGCCCTGACCTCATTGAACACCTTTGGGATGAACTAAAACGGAGATTGCGAGCCAGACCCTCTCGTCCAACATCAGTGTCTGACCTCACAAATGCTCTTCTGGATGAATGGGCAAAAAATCCCACAGACACTCCAAAATCTTGTAGAAAGCCTTCCCAGAAGAGTGGAAGCTGTTATAGCTGCAAAGGGGGGACCAACTTCATATTAATGCTTATGAATTTAGAATGGGATGTCATAAAAGCTCCTGTAGGTGTAATGTGTAGGTGGCCCAATACTTTTGTCCATATAGTGTATCTTTTCACTCCGATCCTCCTCAACTGGTCTACTAGTCATTCCAAAAACCAAGCTAAAGTCCTTCGGTGATCGTGCGTTCTGTAGGGCAGCACCCAAACTTTGGAACTCTCTGCCTCCTGAAATTCGCAACTCAAACTCACTACCCATCTTTCAATCTCACCTCAAAACACATCTTTTCAATCTGGCCTACCCCTAAGTATTTATGTGATTATAACCTGGCTAACCCTAAAACAGTTATTCTTTTACTTATGTCTTTGTCAACTCATTGTTTGGTCTATTTGTAGTTGTCCTTGCCTTATTGTTTGCCTTTCTGTCCATCTCTGTCTTAACTGTTGTACTCTAGTGTGTTGCTCCCCGTCTGAGCGTTATTGTCTTATTCTTTTTCTGTAAAGCGTCTTTGGGTCTTAGAAAACTGCTATATAAATAAAATGAATTATTATTATTATTATTATTATTACTAAGGTGAGGTTGCTGAAGACAGTTTAATGTCAAAAGTCATACTCCATGGCAAGACTGAGCACAGCAACAAGGTAGTTATACTGCATCAGCAAAGTCTCTCCCAAGCAGAAATTTCAAGGCAGACAGGGGTTCCCAAATGTGGTGTCCAAGCTTTTTTAAAGCACAAAGAACCGGGCAATGTTGAGGACCGTAGACACAGTGGTCGGCCAAGGAAACTTAGTGCAGCAGATGAAAGACACATGACACTCGCAATCGGAAGATGTCCAGCAGTGCCATCAGCTCAGAATTGGCAGAAACCAGTGGGACCTTGGTACACCCATCTACTGTCCGTAGAGGTCTGGTCAGAAGTGGTGTTCATGGAAGAATTGCGGCTAAACGCCATACCTCTGTGTCAGGGCTAAGAGAAAGGTGCTATCCGAGTGCAGACAAAGAAAAGCACATAGCTAGACTTCAATCATGAGTAACCCGAATAAACGAAAAAGAAACACGGGAGGCAGAACAAGTGCTGGAAAAACAAAAACCTGTTCCAATAGGACACAGGTCTCTTTTACTGGTTTCAAAGAGAACAGCTGGTCCGCTCACACAACAGAATCAATGTCAGAACAAATGAACAGCAGAAAGGGAGGACTTAAATAGCCAGAACGAAAACGAGGGTGAAAATAATAATCGGGATGATTTAGCAGGGTGCGCCTGGACCAGCAGTAGATCTCCACTGCCCTCTAATCACCGCAGACTGGCCAGGCTCCTGACAGGACCCCCTCCCTGAGACACGGCGCCTGACGCGCACATCCGACTGCCCAGGCCTAAAAAAAAAGACCTAAAAAAGCCCAGGAAGCTCTGCACATCCTTCACCGAAGTAGGGACTGTACCTTGGTGACGTCCATCTCCAGCTTCCCCCTTGTGACGACGTAACCAAGAAACGAGACTGTGTCAGTATGGAATGTGCACTTATCCGGTTTCACAAACGACCCATGTTGGAGCGATCATTGGAGCATGGTGTGCACATGCGCAATGTGTTCCCTCGAGGGAGCTGGAGAACACCAAGATGTTGTCCAGGTAGACATAGACAAATCAATCCAGGAAGTCTCGCAGCACACTGTTAATGAGAGCCTGGAAGATGGCAGGGGCGAGTCCGAAGGGCATCACCAGGTACTCGAAGTGATCCCGTGGTGTGTTGAAAGCCCTCTTTCACTTGTCCCCCTCTAATGCGCACGAGATTGTAGCCGTTGCGCAAGTCTAGCTTTGTGAACACCGACGCCCCCTGAAGTCTCTTAAAGGCCGTAGACATAAGAGGGAGCGCATATGACCCCAGTAATCCACACATTGTCGGAGCTCCCCTGTCGTCTTTCCAACAAAAAAGAAGCCGGCACCCGCCGGTGAAGTAGAGGGGCGAGTGACTCCGCCAGCTAGGGCCTCCTCGATTTACTTCTCCATAGCCTGGTGCTCCGGTGCATAGAGAGAGAAGGTGCATCGAGGATGAGCCTGCGTCCCTGGAGAACGTGGACAACCTGGAGTCGCTTATGGATCTGGGGAGGAGCTCTATGGCGCAGTCCGACTCCCGATGGGGCGTAGAAAACAAGCTTTGTGCCTTACTAAAAACTGGCCCAAGGTCCTGATAGACACTAGGTACCAGGGAGAGGTCGGTAGCGGGCAGAAGCTCAGGCACCTCTTTGGGAGGCTAGACGGGGAGACATGCTGTCTTACATAGCTGTCCCCAGGCCAAAATAGTTCCGGTGGACCAACATATGCGTGGATCATGAAGTGCCAGCCAGGGGTAGCCCAGGACCACAGGCAGGCTAGGAGACTCAACAGCATGGAGTTGAATTGTCTACAGGTGGTTCTGGTCAGAGCGAAGCTGTAGAGGTGCAGTAAAGTAATTGATCGCTCCTGAACCCAGGGCTCGACCACACAGCGCCGGCCCTGGCATAGGCCGGTCCAGCTTCCACAGCGGAACGTTGCATCGCCGTGCCCAAGCCTCATCTACGAAGTTCCTTGCTGCTCCAGAGTCGACGAAGGCAGAGACGGGGTAGTGATGGCCTCACCAGGTAACTTTAACAGACAAAGAAAAACAAGACGTCATTAATGTGGAGAGGACACAGGTACTCACCAGCCTCTCTTCTATGGCCGGTGAGCCCCGTTGTCTCCCAGGAGCTGATGGCATTGGTTACGGAAGTGGCTCTGCTGCCCACAGTATAGGTAACGTGGCTCCTTTATTTGTCGTTCCCTTTCCTCCTCAGTCAATCTAGAACGCCCCCGCTGCAGGGCTCTACTGCCGCCGTCGCTCGCGAAAGCGCTTGTCAAGGCAGATGGCCAGATCCATAAGTGACTCCAGGTTGTCCACGTCTTCATGGGCAGCCAGCTCATCCTTAATTTCTTCTGCGAGACCTCCCTGAAATGTGGGCAGCAAAACTGCCAGTGTCCGCTTGCTTTCAATGGCCAGGGCCCGGAACTCGATAACGTAGTCTGCCAAGCCACGTGAGCCCAGGCGTAGGCGAAGCAAACAAAGACGGTGCGATGGAACTGCTCCATGAATAGCTGGGGGTTACTTAGCTCCAGACTCCGTATCTCTGAAATAGCGGTGGCTCAGGTCAGTGCCCGACTCGTGAGCAGGGCCATAGGCTACCCGGCCAAATGGTTGTCGCACCAAATACTGATTTAATTTAGATTTCTCTTCTGTTTTTCCACTTTACATTTTGTTATTTAATATAACATTTAATATTTAATAAAATATTAACAGTTCTATTTTTGAAAGCATTCTCACTGTACAGCATTTTTTCCACACCTACCTAAAATGTTTGCACAGAGGTGTGTGTGTGTGTGTGTGTGTGTGTGTGTGTCTGTGTGTGTGTATATATATATATATATATATATGGGAATGACGTCTGTCATCTAGTTACTTGTCTAGTCAAACAGGCATATTCACTCCCCCAAATGTGAGGATTACTGTTTGGATAATCCCCTAAACTTCTCATTTTAAGCCTTTTGTATCGCTTTATATCCCTTTGACGACAGTGAATTGAACTTGTGCCGGAAAGTATTAACAATTTAGCATTGCTGTGCTTTAATCCCAATCATGAGAATAGGAGTTGCAGATGCAAAAATGTTGGTTGTTTCTCATCAGGTCATTCAACCATTTTAAAGGATGTTTGTGCTTTATGCTGTAGTCATTAGGGAATTAAAATGTTTTTTACGATAGCAGATTTGGGATTTTGGTAGCCTAGCTCTTTTTATCTGCATCAGGTGCTATGTTTCGTTAAAGTTTGGAATCTAAAGCTTTGTTGATTCTTTTTTTTATAATTGGATGGTTTTAGAGTTGACAGTTTAATAATAAAAAGATCACAAGGGGAAGTTTGGACAACATCACATCCATTAAGTACCAGAAGATGACATTTATTTCAGTGCAATAACCTGAATAATAATGGCACGACATTAAAACTCAAAATGACAGACTTTTTCCTATTGTTGTTGCTTCATGTTTCTGACAGTAGGCTACACCAAAAGGGCCTCTAATAATTACAAAATACCATTTTTTTTGTCAAGTGAGCCAAGTTGTGCCTGCCAAAGCAACTGCCTTCCTTAGACCTCTTCAGATTCTAGTGATTGAAAATAGTTTGTATGTACAGCATATGTAGGCCTACTGGTATGGTTACAGTTGAATCACAGTACTCTGTTAAGTCTGCATTTCCTTCATGAGACTGGATTTAAACGTAGGTCCTTCCCAATCTTTTTACAATGTTTCAAATTGAGCTACATTTTTTGGACCAGACAGATGGCGAACTTTTGGCCTAACGCGACTGCATACTTTGAAATTGTTCCCTAATCCTCCAATCAACTTCCCCCTCAGTGCTACCACAAATAAGTGCTATTTAAGGATAATATTGCTGAAAGTAGAAGAGGCTACTTTTCTCTGGGGACCTGTCATAGAACCTGTGAAAATAACAAGTCTTTAGGCTTATTCGCAAACGTGAAAATGTGCTATATTCAATACTGTTATTAAGGGAAGAACAAAATATGGGCTGACCCATGTTTTATCAGTAGCCAGTGGTACTTTGCTTAATTGGTCACCAGGAGGTGCCATAGACCATTTTGTGATTCCTAAGAGATAAGAGTAATTCAGAGCCTCCAATTCCTCTTGACACACATTTGTGGAATACATTACAGGGTATATAAATCATCTTTGTTGTACTTTAGTGTCTTTAAATCATTTTTAAAGGTTCAATTTGTTTTAAAGATGTCAGTGTTTCGAGGTGTTATGGATTGTCTATACATTTTACTTTGAAAGGTGTGCGTTGTACCATTAAATAGGCCACCAACAGAAATGTGGAGCAAAGTAATCCCCCTGATGTTTCTGCAGACCAATTTAAAAGCTAATGTTTATTTCAGATGCAAACCGCCTGTTTGAGTGTCGATGGTGTTGCTATCAGCCTGCCTTCAGATTGTGTTTTTTGAAAACATTCAGTCACACAGCAGGCGTGAAGGAAGGAGACAGATACAACAAGGTCTGACTACTACACATTGAGGATCAGGGAGACCAATATGAACTTCCACAGTTTACTATTCTGTTTTACCATGTTATCCAGTGGTATGAGGGGTCGTATATCTAATTTGACATTCTCAGCAGAAGAAATCTATTGTGCTTTTCTATTATCATATAATGCATTCTCTGTCGCTGCACATTTTTCCCCATACTGCCTCATTGCATAGAACAAGATTGGCGGCAGCATCGTATCTTTGAAACGCTTTCAATTAAAGCACGGTGCAAGCTTGCTGGCGGATTTAGCCTGCTCGGGCTTCATCTGAGTATGCTGGGTGGATTAAGCCCATAGGAGCTCTTTAATCTCAGTCACAGTCAGATTACAATGTTCTCCGAATGCCCGGTCTTCCCAGCCAGGCCGCATCATCCATTGATACTATCAGCACTAAAATTCTGTTGTCTTCTGCGAGGCACTATTCAAGAAATGTTGTAAGTGTACTCCCGAGTAGTTAAATTCGACAGTTGAGATTATATCAGCTTCAGCAACATCTTCATCTATCGTGCCTTTCACTTGAGAGAAACACCACTGAAAATAATTTCCTGACCTTATATATATATATATACACACCACACTTCACTGAAATGTGAGCATGTTTCAAATAAGAGGTGATGGTCACAAAGAGTGACAACTAGCTAAAAACACTGATATGTTTACCTGACTTTAAAGGCCTCTTCAAGCACATTGGTTTAATGTAAACCAAACATATCACATCCGCTTACCACCTATGATACATATATCTCTGGACAGGAAACGTTGGATTGTGGCGGGTAGCTATACTGTACAACACAACTCTCCATTAACTCACTACTTAGAGATTTGCTGGGATGTCAGTGGAGCTTTGGAAGATGACCTAGTAGTTGCCTCTGAATGCAGGGCTTATCGGACAGAGAGAAAGAGAGGGAGAGAGTTTGGATAGCGCTTGGCTAGTGCGCGCTGGCATTCCGCTAAAAATAGGGTAGACAGAGAGGATCTGTTTGTTCAGTCCAACCTTCGGGTCACACGTGGCTAGGATTACATTCATATATTTGACATTTTTAATTTCAATTTGTAGGCTGTCAATAACAAAGGGGCATTAACACAGGGTTGGCCATTTTGGTTAACCTATCCCGAACCCTGATGACACTCGGATCTGTTAGTCTTCTACCTTGTTGTAGTTCTACGGGCATCTGCCTTTCACTCTGGCTGCCTACCCAGTGTGAAAAGCTTGTGTGGGGCAGTCACCCACCCTCCCAACAATCTTGTCAGGACTGCCGCTCGTTGATCATGAGTGTGTCTTTGACGGACAGACACGCATGGCAGACACGGCAGGACTAATCTGTCCAAATATCAGTGCAGCTGGCGGAGAATCCTCTGAGAACATGATGGCGGAGTGGAAAAGCCTGCGCGGCCAGGGGATTAGCGGGTTGGGGTGTCAGCCTGGGGCGTTTTACTCACACACAGGGTAAATAACTCTCTGGCTATGGGTTGGTGGGTGGTCTGGGTGGATATAACTCGATCTGAAGCACTGTAGAAGCTGATGAAAATGTACAAACATTACCTTTCGTCAATTGCCTTTTCACAACAAAATGAGGAAAAGCTGATGGATGCCATAATATCTGTCCTATGTGACTGTCGTTAAGTTTAGTGACCGATTTACTTAGGCTATTCGTTGACTGTTTGCGCCATGCCTGTAACTGCCAATAGAAACGGGGCAGACAGTGGAGGGCTGCACAAATAGGAATCCACACAAAGAGCTTGATTTCCCATCCGTCAGTCGCCACGTTGAGAACCTCCCTTGGTCACCCGCCTTCAGACGTGCTTCTTTTTGATTTACCTCCCGCAGTATACTGAATGGTCATAAAAAAGAAAGGTCTACGAGCCTGCCAGCAGCCTCAGTCAAGCATATTTACTGTGGAGCCCCGCTCGATCAGATAAACATCTGATCAAATGAAATATTAGTTCCCTAGCTCTGCGGCCCCTAGTGCAATAAAACTCAGACCCAACAGCCCTCGTCATGGCCACTCTGCAGTTAAATTGGATTTATGGGCTGTTGAGGGGACCTGATCAAGGGGTTTATGGTCAGAGTCAGCATGTTTCGCGTGCCAGGGTGCGGCGGGATTAGGAGGGTGTTCTTTGCCAGTTGTGAAGTCCCAAGGTGGCCTCATTGACACCTGAGTGTGTTATACCTTGTTATCAGCGTCAGACCTGCCTTGTTTGACACCGGTTGCTGTAACATTTAAATAAATAAAAAACCTTTACGTGGAAAAAAAACATTTTTAGAAAGGATCATCAAATAATATAATATTTGTAATATTCATATACATGTAATATATAGAGCCTCCAAAATGTTTGAGGTATTTTGACCCTTTTGATCACCAAATAAATGTTTCCAATTATCCCAGTTCATTTAATTTCATTCAGTTGTATGGGGATGTTCACTCGCTCAGTTGCTTATATTATCCCTACATTCATGTTTAAATCCTTATCCAGTATAGAGAGGAGGACCAGATGAGCCAATGTAGCCCATTCACTTCAGAGGAGTCTCTGCGGCCCCTTAAACTCCTAGCCGGACCTTTCAACCAATACTGGGTCAAAGTAACTCCTTGGTCGATGAGAGGGAACAGTCTCCTCTTACCCCTGGAACTTATGTATGTGGAGGTGAACCGAGGAGCAGAGTTTGATGGGTCAAACATGCCAATGGATGCAGCTGATGCCATTCCTGAGGAACTTTGAGCTGGCACATCATACAGCATTGACCCCTTTATTAGATCAATCCCTTTTGTCCTTTGAGGGAAATTGCAGAACTTGGCCGCCAGGAATATAAATTGTATCTTGCATAATATAAAACCACACAAAGTAAAAATAATGTACTGGATAAGGTACTATATATATATATAATGTATGTATTATAGTATTTACTATAATTAGATGTCTATTGCAATGATAAATCAGAAAGCTTGAAGAATTATTTTATGTTTCCAATAGTTAAAGATAGCCTTGTATATGTTTGTATACATATTCAAATACAATTGTATGATGTGGTGTTAACTATAATTACGAGCAATCATTTCATATAACATGGCAAATATAACATGGCAAATAACAATATTTCATCACAAAGACATTCTGAACAGTACAGGTGTATTGTCTGTCTATAAACCGTTTCCACGGTTTCATCTTCAAATTGCTGTGTATTCACCGCTTGTTTTAAGCAGGAAGCCACAAGTTAGACTGACACACTGCCTGTAATCAACACCTGTAATGGAAATGTTCATGTTTGTACACAAAACAACCAATTAAACAGAGTCTGTACAATAATCAAACTACAGTTGTATTAATGACTACAGAGTGCTGGTCTGTACACAGAGAAATTACTTCAGTAAGTTCTCTCTAACAACAAACTAAGTTCTGATTTCTTGACAAGGTGGAAACGAGTATATCAATCTAAACTATACAAATCATTCCATTGGTCAAGTGGGAACACGTGTTACCTCCCAGTATTGAAAATAACACGTATGTCAACTCGTATTGTGATGGCTATGAACAGACAGCACTAGTCTTCAGTGTCTCAGAGAGGTGCATGTTATCTCTTTGGTGCTCTGGCCTTCACTCTGACCATTCCCTTACAACAGCTCAGACTTGAACATCCGTTAGGATGCCCATATCTGTCCCTTATTACACCAAAAGACTTGGTTTATTACCCAGATCTACAAACGTGTTGCTATCGCTGGATCACAATAGGCTTGTTTTCCTCTGGTGGATGTTGAAGCAAAAGACAGGTTCTACGATTGTTTACCATACATCAGACATCAGCATGATCCTTTAGACTTGCCTTAAGAAGAACTTTGACAGGGGTCAGTGGTAACGTGGGTATGAATATTAGATACTTTGTTTCCAAACCATCTCTGCAACTGTATGCCGATGCATAATGGCTTAGTGGATTGTCATCACACTCATTCAGTGATAGAAACTGTATACAGAATGTGGATTTTGTCTTTTTTAGCACCTGACATTCTAACTTACATAGCAGTAAATATAGCCTAACACAGCAATGCCACACCATTGTCATATCTTTCTGATATTCAAGGTAGAGTTGTGCTAGTTAAGATATTATTGTGGGCTTATTTTCCCCCTTTAATTCAACAGCCAATCTCAAATGATTGCATAGCAACCATGTATGATTGAAGGGGGGGGGGGGGGGGGGGGGGCTCTTGGTTTCCAGTTTAACTCTCACCAATTAGCTCCCGTCAAGCGAAGCAATTTGCTAAATAAAATACACCTGGATCTGTCGGTTGTTGATTTACCGAGTGGTCAGTATGTTTTTGGAAGTGCTGTCCATCCTCACACACTGATAAAAGTACATTCAAAATGCATAAATTAAGAGCATTTCATGGTTCATAGTTTAACTATTAACTATTGGCAAGTACAACGAAAGGTACTATGGCCATATAGAACCACCATGCTACGTTGACAATTCACTACTACTGAAGTAACTGGCGCTTTGGAGGCCCTCTCAGTTATTCTTGACTTCCATTACAATCAATCTGCCAGCTACAATGCACTCCCTGGCGCAGTACACTTTACCCCCTTTGCTGAGTACAGCAGCCAAGATGTTTCAGCTGCTCTCTGTAGAAAAGGAATTCAGGACGGCTCGCTCTCCGGACTAGCCTACCTTCTCTGTGTCTCCGCTGGTATAGCTCCGCACGGATTTCCTCACAGAGGGAAAGTTCTGAGCATTAAGTTTCCCCAAAAGGGACAGAGGAACTGCAGGAATCTTTAATGCAGAGAACAAGTGAGATATAGGTCTGTGCCGCCAGCGCAGAACCTTTCAGATGGAGCATTACTTATTTAAAGTGGTCCACACAAGGGACCACTATCAAGTTTGGTATACTGGGATGTTTCGGCTTCGCAAAGGCAACGTTCCGGGAATGTTTTTTGACTTGCTTTTATTTGATTTATGTCTATATAGCAATGGCTCCATCGTTTATCTACCAAATGCATGTATAGTGCATTCAAAGTGTTCACACCCCTTCACTTTTTTTCTCATCAATCTACTCACAATACCCCATGATGACAAAACAAAAATAGGTTTGTAAAAATGTGTGGAAGTGTACAAAAATGCCCTGTTTCCATTGATCATCCTTTAGGTGTTTCTACAACTTGATTGGAGTTCACCTGTGGGACAATCAATTGATTGGACATGATTTGTAAAGACACACGCCTGTCTGTACGAGGTCCCTCAGTTGAAAGGGCATATCAGCGCAAAAACCAAGCCGTGAAGTCAAAGGAATTGTCCGTAGACCTTCGAGACAAGATTGTGTTGAGGCACAGATCTGGGGAAGGGCACAAAAAATGTTGCAGCAATAAAGGTCCTGAAGACCACAGTGGCCTCCATCATTCTTAAATGGAAGCAGTTCCAGGACTTCTCCTAGAGCTAAGCAATAGGGGGAGAAGGGCCGTGGTCAGGCAGCTGACCAAGAACCCGATGGTTACTCTGATGGAGCTCCAGAGTTCCTCTGTGAAGATGGGAGAACCTTCCAGAAGGACAACCATCTCTGCAGCACTCCATCATTCAGGCCTCTATAGTAGAGTGGCCTGACGGATGCCACTCCTCAGTAAAAGGCACATGACAGCCCACTTGGATTTTGCCAAAAGGCACTTAAAGGACTCTTTGGCCTGAATGGCAAGCGTCAAGTCTGGAGTAAACCATGTACCGCACATCACCTGACCAATACCATCCCTACAGTGAACTCCACGTAGATCACAAATATTAGAATATAAAATCGATTAATTGAAATCGGTTGGGAAATGTAAACGTTATAGTGCGTTTTTTCCCAAAAAAACGCAGCTCCCCCATTTACTTGTATTCGTTTACAGGCGAGTTTTGCCCTCTCCAATATGCCAATTCCGAAACGCGTCAACGCGGTATCTACCCATGTGTATCTATGGTGGCAGCATCATGCTGTGGGTATCTCTTCAAGCTGCAGGTACTGGGAGACTAGTCAGGATCAAGGCAAAGATGAACAGTGCAGTATGGAGAGATCCTTGATGAAAACCTGCTCCAGAGTGCTCTTGATCTCAGACTAGGGCAAAGGTTCCCCTTCCAACAGGACAACGGCCCTAAGCACACTCTAAAGACAATGCAGTAGTTGTTATGCTGTTGCAAGGGGGACCCAATCGCTGGACACAGACACTGAGATGGAGTATAGTGATCAGAGATTAGGGTTTATTGCGGGAAGGTTGTGGGTCAAGAAGAGCAGAGGTCAATGAAACAATTGAGGAAGTGGATCCGGGGGCGAAGAGACAGGAGAGAACCTGAGCGTCGGTGGCAGGGATAGTCCGGGAGATGTAGGCAGAGCAGCAGGTCGAGAAGCAGGCAGGCAGGCAGTGGGGCAAGCTGATTGAATGGCGTGAGTGATCCTACGACACAAGGAAACAAGGTTGAACCACAAGCACAAGTAATTGTTCTTTCCAGGAAACAAACTCATGAGGAGCCAAGGACAGGCATCTACTACGGGGGTTGAAACAATAATCTGGCGAAGAATGGTTGAGAATCCGGGGTTCATATACTGTTGGGCTGATGAGCTTGATAGAAGGCAGGTGTGTAGGCTGTGCAGGTGAGGAATCAGGGAGCCAGGATAGTGAGAGGAGTACCGCACCCACAACACAGACACACATACACATAGAGTAACAGACCGGGCAGCAACAGAGACACAGGGGAAAGGGAAACACAGGAAACACAAGGGATCTACTAGAGGCACGGCCCAGACCGTGACGGTAGTGGCTTTTGGACAAGGCTGACAATGTCCACAGCAAGAGCCCAGACTTGAACCCGATTGAACATCTCTGGAGAGACCTAAAAATAGCTGTTCATCGACACTCCCCATCCAATCTGACAGAGCTTGAGAGGATTTGCAAAGACTGGGAGAAATACAGGTGTGTCTGGCTCAAGACAACTGAAATTGCGTCAAAAGGTGCCTCAACAAAGTACTGAGTAAAGGGTCTGAATACTAAATATGATTTCATATTTTCCGTTTTTTATTTGTAATACTTTTGCACACATTAGTACAAATCTCTTTTTGCGTTGTCATTATAGCATTGCGTGTAGATTGTTAAGAAGAAAAATGTATTTCATCCATTTTAGAATAAGGCTGTACGTAAGAAAATGAGGAAAAAGTGAAGGTGTCTGAATACTTTCTGAAGGCACTGTATATTAAAGAAACACATCAGTTTCTCATTTAAAAACTGAGAGAATTCAGTGAGAAGACAACACAATCTTCCTGTACATGATAGATGGAAATATCTCGGAGGCCAAATTTCTATTTATATACTGGGACATCATACATTAATTTGATGTAATTACAAATATCTATGTATATTGTAATCTTTAGAACTTATTTCCTCTTTTCATTGTGGAATAATACAAATCCAAAGAGAGGAAATTACAACGATTTGGGACTCACCACTGTGGTGAAGGGGCTGCTAGGGAATGGTGTCATGCTGGTCCGTAGTTCCAGAGGTTTCAGCAGAGATGTTCATCCCGCCCCATTTCTTTCACACTGACTGGGGGATCAAACCTCTC
The DNA here is from genome assembly GCA_017639675.1 of Aplochiton taeniatus. NCBI lineage: Eukaryota > Metazoa > Chordata > Actinopteri > Galaxiiformes > Galaxiidae > Aplochiton > Aplochiton taeniatus. The sequence continues at coordinate 5,627,378 of CM030191.1, forward strand.
CTGTTAGTATAGATGCAGGCGTAAACAATTTCACACTACTTTACTGACACATCGGTATCGCCATCAATCATAAAGGAGTAGGCTTGCTCCGCAAATGCTCCTATGTGCTTTAATGGTGTCTGCGATTACACCAATTATGTTGGTACATGACACATCGTTCGTGTAGGTCATGTTGCGGTCAATCCCAATCCTTTCATCGGAAGTAACATTGGTTTGAACTTTGTGAAAGAGAGTTCTTCTTTTGTTTATGCAGTGTTGAAATTTACTTTGAGCTCAGCCTCTTGACTTGAACGGCAAGCAACATCTTGTCAATGTAATGCTAAGCTTATTAAATTTGTTCCTGGACCAACACATTAGTCACAGCATTTCCGGTGGTTAATGCTGTCGCCGTGTTTAATTATTAAAGTCTTGCATTTGAAATGGCTGGTTGCAAATCCCGTTTTACCAGCAATCTCTGACTCTTTCAGCCACTCTGGGTGAAATGTGTACACCTTCCCCTTCTTCGCTGGTGGTAGGACTGACTCCTCAGTCTCCATGATTGACATCGGCGTGTGTAGTCATTTTGTTTTTTTTACGCTTCATATTTGGTTCGCTTTTTTTCTCTTTCAGTAAGACTCAGTGACACACTCTAAGCTGTTATGCAGGTAACCTGGTTACAAATGGAGTTAACTACACTTTCCTGTAAAGAAAGGTAACCTGGTTATGATATTTTAGGAGAAAAAAGGCGGTAGATATAACTTAGCAGCAGTTTGTACTCCATCGAGGCGCGTAGTTTCAGGTGGTGCGGTTGCACCTGGGCCCGCGACGTACAGGGGCCGGGCAATGGGTAAAGGTCGGCAGAGCCACGGGCCCCCTGATTAAAATGTCTAGCCGCGACATGAACAGGTATTGAGCGTGGACGTGAATGCGTCACATTCAACAAAAAATAATACACTGAATTTAAAGTGAGCTATGTGATAATATAGCCTAGCTAGGGTGCTATTTTACCTTTTTGTGCTTTCCGTGGTGTTGATTGATTAATAGGCCAAGGGTGTATTACCGATCGCTGTCCATGAATGTACAGCATGTGTCAACAGCTTCAAATGTGCCCTTAGATTTTGGTTTGTTGTTACTTGCTTAACGATTAACATCCTTACCAACAAACTTATTCTAAACTTTTATTTATTTATTGATATTATCTAGGCTATGATAGGGAAAAATGGGTGGTGATAGCGGCCCAGAATTAGTTTGAGCTCCTGGGCCCGTCATGATTAAGTTTCGCCATTGACTCCATCACCCGCATTTTACCTGATTTTTATTTCATCTTAACCAATCTAAAACCAGCATATAAATCAAACTGACGTTTTATGGGTTAGAATGGGCACCGTCACTAAAGCTACATAGAAACGACTGTTTGTTATCACAGATCTCCGTCTAACAGTAGTGCATCTTTTTTCCCCTTGTTCGCTAAATAAAAATAATAGGTTGCACCAAGATAATTCTTTGCGTTTGCACAAGTGCACCTTAATTACATTTCTGGGTTACACAGATTCAATTTAGGTCGCATATATGTGACCAAAATGGTGATTGTGCTTGTCACAGCTTTTTGCCGTGGAAGGTCGTGTTTGTTCTCCAGAATTTGTCAAAAGAAATGATGTTGAAAAGTGATGATTCATGTTTTATGTGTTATGTTGTGGATGACTTGAATGGATGGTGTTGATTAGACAATTACTAATATCAGGCTTTGTTTCATTCCAAGCCCTTTTTTATTTTCCCTTTTATGTTTTTTTTTTCTTTCTTTCATGCCAAGTGTTTCAGGCCATTTCTGTTAGTAGTTTGAGTTCAGGTCTGGAACTGGTCTCATTTGAGCTGTAAAGCTTCAGCTCCACTATATAAACCTTTTTGGGTTCCAGTATCTGCCTGTTTCACCTGATGAAACTTCCTGCGTGATGTATTATTCAGCAGGACTTGATGCTACAGGCTGTTCCTGTGTAGTTGAGACCCTGAATGGCTGCTGCAGAATCACAATGCTGGTTGACAATTTCCAGCTTTTTACTTGTGTGCTTGCTAGGCACACTTACAAGCGCACACACACAATCACAGACATATATGAAGACAGACACACACACACTGTCGATCCCTCCCCTATGGATCCACATACAAAACACATCTCTCACAGGGCCCTACTATAAGGGACCGCCATCACTAGTTCCTATGAAAAGCATTACAGACCTGCATTGACCCTGCTCAGTGCTTTTTTCATTTTGTAATTCAAATGATACATTTTTTTCTCAGGCCAGTAGGAAAGTGATCATAGGCTGTCTTCCTTCCTCTTACCTGCCCTGGGCCTACACAAGGCTTCAAACCCATGGCACTGAAAGTCATTTATCAATGAAAAATGCAGAACCCTTCAAACCCTTGTGACGGCCTTTCTTTGAAGGCAGTATATGTGTTTTGAAAAAGGGTTAATGTGTCAGATGCAACGTATCATTCTAATGCGAATGCAAAATGTGTTTGTTTTTTTGTCTTGTGTTGCTTGGAAACTGTACAATAGACACCACACAACCATTTGCTGCTTTTTTTTTTCTTCTGTCATGCACTCAGATCTCGGGTATTTTTCCATTCATGTGATTTATGCTGTTTATCTGTACCTACAAGTGGCCTCAAGCTTCTCATTTTATGACTTCTCATTGATGCATGTCAAATCAGGCCCACCTTGAGTTATGATGCAATTTTGCAAACTCTCTGCAGTGTAATTTGAGATTTAACTTCAGATTGAGTTATGTCATGTGAGCGTGAGGTAGGAACCAAATGTTTTGTGAAAGGAACATGGCCACAAAATAGCTCTTATTATCTTCCCGTTCTAGCCAATAGAAGCTAGGAAACATTGTAGTCAAAATTGTATCATAAACGCAATTTAACTCTTAATTGAAAACCTTTTCTTGATGAATACAAAATATTTCTAAAGTTGAAGTGCTATTAGACACTTGATTGCATTTTTTGGTCTGGTAATTGCTTGGATAGACAATTGGGTATTAATGCATTACCATTTAAAGTGAATTGTTTATGCTGAAGAGATAACCTGACTGTAGGTTTGCTGTTGTCATCTATTGCAGTTGTGGTTTGGTGCCAGTAGATTCCTCATGTACTTTGATGTAGCTTGGCCAAACAAGAGTGTGTATTTTATAAAGAGCTGGGACTGATATCTATTTTGTCCTTTTAGAATGGACAAATATGCCCCTAAATGTTACTCTATTTCATATGACATGACACTGCACACTAGGGAACACAGTAATCTACTGCTGTTTGTGATGTGACAGATGTCAACACTGATTTGCTAAGGTGTGACTTGACGCAGTGCTCATCCACAACTTTTATTATTGCTGAGAGGCTGTGTTTTTATTTTCCCAGGCAAAACGCCAGAGAGTCGATCCTTTAGGCAATTAGAAGCGTCTATTCTGGTGCCGAATCTCTTTTCAGCCTGCCACCTGCTGTAGTTGTGTTTTTAGCGCTGGCGTCGGATGTGGATCTCTCGTGGTTCGGTAGCTGCGGCAGCCTCGCCAGGCACAGTGGGGGAAAGTCAGAGAACGGAGTGAATGCACTGCTGATTGGGTTATAAATAGTCTCAACGGGGTCTCGGCTCGGTGAAGGGCTCCTGAAGCATTGAGAGAAAAACACAAAGTGAAGCTGTGCTCCTCAAAAAAAAAAACAGCCAAAGTTGTGTTAAAATGTCTTCATCCGACAAGTTAGGGATAGAGACAGAAGAGTCTCCTTGGGTTAAACTCGTGTTGGTAAAATTGAAACGTTGACAGTTGTGGAATGTCCTATATTTTTTACATTATGCTCAAATATCTTTCAAAATGTAATATACAGTATAGCATTTGGAGAAGCATTCGAATTGAGATGTTGATTGGATTTTTACAGGGGCTTATGTCAGGTGAAAACTTGGGAATTTGAAATATTTCCCAAGTTGAGAAGGGCCATGGCTCATTGTCCAAAGGAATTATTTGGTCAGGCCCAGAGAACGACCGGAGTTACAAAATCCTGGCTGGCTCCACAGGCATTTGAACCACACACAACGGCAGCCGAGAGGAAAAACTCGCAAGACTGTCGGGCGGGAACAGCTGGTCGGCGAGATGCCCAGTCCTCGGGTTTCTCCACAGAGTCCACCATGCTCACATGGCTGCCACAGATGTTCATCTAACATTTATATTTGTCATCATCCCTTCCTCAAATATTGGCTTGCGGAATTTGGTACATTTGATCAAGGGTGGTCAGGGAATTTCCGATGAGTTGGAATTTAGAGTGGATGGGGAAACTGCATTTGTATTTTGCCAGTTTCTGGGCCATTCTATTTATTAGCGTGTGCTTGGTTAGTCTGAGCAACCTTTGTATCTCCTGAGTTAAACGGCACTGTAAGAGGACTGACAGAACATTTTGCATTTTTTGATTCATAATTGCTTAAAATACTTTTTCACAATATTAATGTTTATTGTGTAATATCATTTTTTTCCTCAATTGTTGGCATCACCTGGACTCACCATGTTAGAAGAGATGCGTCACATCTGTGCTGATCAACACAATTGTCAAAAAATAATCTTCAGGACATATTGTGTTGGTTCTGCCTTTTTAAAATTATGCTACATGTATGATAGACAATGTACCTTTAAGTCTCTCAACAATCAAAAAGTGTCCCGGTGTGAATACATCTGAACTTTGTTATCCATATGCTATTCATGTCAGTCTTGCTGTTACTGTCTCCCAGGTTTGTAAAATCACAACGTAGTGTCGACTATGTCACAAAGTAGGACTGTCAAAGCAGAAGCATCTGTGCGAGCTTGGATGTTTCGAATGGGGGCTCCCAGGCTGAGCGAGGGAATTCCAGAGTTCCATAGGCTGTGGATCAATCCATAACAAACCCCCACCTCAGCTCCTTCCCTCTCTCGTTCTTTTCCTCTTTAAAACCCTCCGGCGGGATTTCACATCCAGGTGTCCTTCCTCTTTAGACGCATAGCTGTCGCTTTATAAGCCTGACTGAGTTCATTAGTTGAGAATGAATGCACGTACACGCACGCAGACTCACATGCCTAAATGTGGTTACTGACACCTATTCCCTCTACATGAATGATTTTCTGTCTGTTGCTTTTTATTTTAAGTAATTTTGTCAGCAGTATTGTGCTATTTCATCTCTTTCTTTGATTGAGCTCAATCCTGCCTCACATTGGTAGCAGCCACTCTTTGAAATCATTCTACTAATTTGTTAAATCAAAAGCAGTATGGCATTATTCCTGTAATGTAACTAATTAAAGTTAGAGTCCTGCTCATAATCTGTTATTATCTGTCTATGTCAGAACATAAAACAAGTTCACGCTTTTGATTGTTGTTCATTAAAACAAGCATACACTAGTGGTTGAGCAAAAAGATTTATTAATATTAGCAATAGCACACACTGAATTCTCCTAAAAAAGCATACCTGACTGTGGTCATATAAGTGGTCCTCTTAACTGGTGAAACACTGGTGAGTTTCACACCATGTATAAAATATTGTTTACTTTACTGAAATATATCCAACTAAGAATACACTTATAAAGTGCAATTGAACTAGAGCAAGTATACAGAGGTTAAAACTGTGTACTTCTGTTGGCCTAACATACATTCCACTAAAGCAGCATAAAAATATAACAAGTAGATATGTAAGTAGGTCTCGTTAAAACTTTTCGCTGAACATACAAAATGGGAACACCGTTGCCCTACAAAGCCATACCACTGCAGTAACAACAACATCACTTATGAAAATAATTAATTCAACCTTCCAGCACTACATATTTGGCCTGCAACATTCCATATGTTGTAACTATACATGAGTTTTATCAAATTACTTTACTGTCCACGCACCCTCATTAAGCAAACTGTTATCACTGGTACTGAATGTGTGCTATCAACATATCAAATATATGACTACACACTATTTGTCTGATACAACAGACAATTTTAAATAATAATATTCTGCATTTTACAGAAAAACAAAGTAACATGATTTTATTAACATGAACACAGGTTGCTTGATCCAATACGATAACAGTAGACATACAGTTTCTAAATATGTTGGCTACGTACTGTATGTAGTATGGATGCATGTAAGTATGCACAGAACATAATGTATGTAGTGTATGTATTGTGTGTGTATGTATGGTGATGCCTACAGCCTTTCTGTTATTGAAAAGCTGTTGTCCAGGAAACTAGTTGTACTTGTCACCGATACCGCTTTTGTTAGAAATAAACGATAGACAACCTTGTGTGCTCGGGCATGAAAGACGAGGTAAGCCTGGGATTGAAGTCCAATGTAGTGTCTATTAGTTTTGCACCTCTGCATAAGTGATGTCCTCCTTCCTGAGGAAGGCACGGTGGATGCTCCGATATCTAGTCAGCATCCTGGTCTTGTGTCACAGCTGTTAAAATGGTCATTGACTTGAGTCACTGTTTTGCATCTCCCCTCCATCGGGTTTCCCATCCATATCAAATCGCATTGAAATGCAATGCAGTGCCACAACCGTTTTGAAGGGTACAGCTATTTGACAACAAGAATGAAGTATTTAACAACGCTCCAACTATTATCCACATAGCACAACTGGCCGGTCAGCATGACTTACCCAGGAGCATTTTCCAGGATCCGCCACTTAATGTAGTGTTTGGTTCAAAACATCAATATCCTGGTATCGATTTTTATTTCCACCAAAATACAGAATGTGGCTTTATAAGCAGCTAAAGGTAGAGGTAGCTAACCCAGTAGACAATGTTAAACAGTAGAAAGGAGGTAGGGAAAAACACTCGCGAGTAAGTGTCTAGCTCCCTGATGTCTATGTGGATACGTCCCTTCCGCCACCCACCCCCTTTGCACTCCTCATAGCAGCAGAAGAAGCTCTGGCAGTCCTTGCCGTCCAGGCATTCGTAAACGCAGTTGTTCTCGTAGTCTTGCCAGAACATGGAGTTTCTGTTCATCATCATCGACGACTGCAAGCGCCCCGTGCTAAGAGCAGAGTAGGCCTGCATTGGCAGAAATAAGGGAAGCTCATTAGAGATACGTAGGGAGAGGGCAAGAGGGAGGAACAGACAGAGTGAGAAGGTTGGAGAAGGAAGAGAGTTAAAAGAAGTGGTTTGGCACAAAGACAGGCACACTGAGTTACAGAGTGCATGGTGGAAAATAAAGGCCGAAAGCATACAAAGATTTACCACCATTAACAGTTGAAAGAGGGATGAATACATGGCATTTTGTCACCAAAATTTGCTCATGTAACACACAGTGAAACAACAAGGCTACATTTGTCCTCTGTTTGATCTCCCTTACAGTTGTTGTTAAGTTATGTTGGCGTAAAGCATACCTAGCATCGCATTGCCTGATCTCAAATCCCTGTGCCTTGTTCTGCACATGTGGTTCTCCATTGTAGTTTTTAATACAATTGAGGCTAACTTACTGGCAATTTCTCATTGCTAACCACACAGCAACTTCAGCTGCAGAGGTCAACTTAAAGTTTTTGGGATAACTCTTACCATTCTCTGTTTCTTGGCTTTCGTAGGCTTCCGTACAAAGTAGGAACAGTAGTTGAGCATTGCATACTCTATCATGGCAGCAAATACAAAGAGGAAGCAGACTGTGACAAAGAGGTCCATGGCTGTGACATAGGAGACTCTGGGTAGTGAAGTCCTGGCCACAGTACTCAGCGTGGTCATTGTCAACACGGTAGTAATGCCTAGAAAAGACATAAGGTTCTTACATTTATTTTTTTTAGCTTTTCTCTTCATAGTTTCAGGCACTCAAACAGTATACTTTCAATGCAATGTTGCAATGCAAATGTCAGTTAGCTAATATGCAGGAAATGCACTGTTGATAGCGTTCTGAACATGTGAACGATGCCAGATGCCGGATCATCTGTCCAGATGAAGGCTAGCAAGACTATGTATGTTGTGGTGTTAGCCTATTTGCTTACAGTCACGGCAAAGCATGAAAACAGATTTTAGGTTGCAGACTTAGAACACTGGGTGCACCCTGGCAGAGAATCTTTGTTTTTCAACAAAGATGACAGATGCTCGAGGACCATGGTCCCCTACAGTGTCCCTGAAGGTCCAATGTATGAGACAGGTGGTTGTTATATTCAAGATCAAGATGGGCAAGATCATTACTGTGAAAAATGTATTTATTACCTGGAGATACATTGATACAAAGTGCTAGAAGGAAGTGACTCTCAGGAGAAAACACACACACACACACACACACTATTTGTCCCTTTTTCATTCTGTCTTTCTTTTTTCGCTTCTCTCTTTCATGCACATCCACCAAGATGCCTTTCATGAGTCGGCTTTACACGGCACTGTTTTTTGCAGGTTGCCATGGAGACAAGAGGAACCATCTATTTTGAGCGGGTACCTCATCCTCTGCCCTGTCGTCTAGACTCTTTCTTTCCAGTCATATCACCACGAACTAACATGCCTCCACAAACTAACGTGGTAAAACAGACTCATTGTTGGCTGGCTTGTGAAGTGAGCTCAAAAGAAAGACATCTTCGCTCATAGGAAGCTTTCCCTGTAAAGTTGTAATGGTTGCCAACTTAAATGTGGTTCGAAAACAACCCTATGGAATCTGAAGTTCTATCCAAATAAAACTTCAAAACGAATATAAAAACAAGATGTAAAAAAATTACAAAAACACTGTCTAATTTCAAAAAGGTGGGACCACATGCACTCCAAGAGGCACAGAAGGGCCTGTGAGGGGTGTTTCTCTCCAGAGGGCACGGAGTAACCCAGCCCCCCTGCCTTCCTTGTCTTTGACATGAATCCAGGCTGCAGTGATTGACGGCTCGTAGGGGATGCCACCTGGAACATGTCAGTGCCCCATCTCGCTGCATGGCCTTGGGGGACGTGTCAGCACCTGCCTACTCCTTAGCCTCCGCCACCCTGCTCCTCACTCTGACATTTTTCTCCACCGCAACCCCTGCATCCCCCCTCCAGCTTATCGCTCTCCTTGCCACTCCCCGTGGGCTATATACAAATCCAGGCGCAGGAGCCCTGAAAAGATGGAGCGCGAGAGAATAGCAACTAAATGACTTTTCTTTGTTGAGTTTGAATGGGATGTTTATCTGGTTGCCACCAGGCCTTCGTCTCCGCCTGTTTGCTGAAAGCGAGACAAGTCAGCCTTTTGATTGTGTCACTGGAAGTGACACTGGAAGTGCCAATTAAGATGTGCCATTGTTTGTGTGTGTGTGTGTGTGTGTGTGTGTGTGTGTGTAGGTGTGTATGTATGTGGGCGTGTGTGATCACCATAGTTAACAATAGAACGGTGACGAGAGGGATGTTTTTACGAGCTCTGCCCTTTAGTGGTTTCAACATTTTTTGTTCTGACATGCCTTTCCTTCATTTGTTTGTTGCATCTGCATTATGTAGAGTAGAGCTGTCTGCCAGACTGAAGGGTTTTCTTCATTCTTCAATTCAACAGAAAATACTAGCTAGGGTTTAGACTTAGGCCTTTTATCCAAGAGTGTTCGACTCAAGGCCAAAAGAATGTCATCTTTTGAATAACGAGTAGAGAGATTTAACAAACAGTTTACACATTTTGACAGACATGACTTCATTATGATATGCTTATGCTTTTCTGATTAGCCTAAGCAATTTTCACAAATAAATCTGATTGCATTTTTATATGAAACAGAATAATGTTCATTATTAAATTGCTCCTTATGGTAAAGGCACCTTATTGGTGCTGCCAATGTGATGTATGTGTGATCTATTTAACCATATTTTTAAATAGATGTTTAGTTTTACTAGAAGACTGCACTTTTTCACTTACCTTACCGTCAACTCAACCTGGGAATCACCTTCATTAACATCATCATCCACAGGACAGCACATGAACTAATGGTAAGCATGCAGTGCAGGAGGAAAATTATGAATGAATCAACGGAAATAAAAAATTGAGGGGAATTTGTGACACTGAAAAGGTCAACAGTAACTATAAATCTGTATGTGTGCATGCAAGAACACGTGGACACATGCATGCACAAACACACACAGGAAAACACATGTCCACACACACACACACACACACACAAATACCCCAGACAGTATGACATGGTATACCTAGAGCCGTCCTGGCAGGGGTGGCATCGCTCTTGATCCAAAAGGACACCCAGGAGAGCACCACGGTGAGTATGCAGGGGATGTAGGTCTGAATGGTGAAGTAGCCCATGCGCCGGCTCAGGTCAAAATACACCGTCATGATGGCGTAGTCTCCTGAGAACACCGGGGAAACGGAATAGAGACCAGGCAAAACGTCAGATGGAATGGCAGAACAAGGGCCAGAGGAATTCCATTTTGTAACGGTGGCGTTCTTTGAAGAGGACTGGACCCAATAACCATGCAGTCTGGATATTTGAACGCTGGCAAAATAATTCCCTAGTGGCCTTTAGGCACAAGAACTGTCCACTACACAGCTCTTATGGCTTGCAACAGCTACAAACACCTAGTTCTTTTCATGGCAAGGAAGGGAGATAGGCAGGGAAAATAAGTGTAGCACTTTTATTACGAGTTTGTTCAGATGTAAATTAATGGATATTTTTAGCCAACGATTTAATCATCATGCAGGGGTTGCAGCCGGCGAGCGGAGGAAAAACTGGGAATAAATGAGAGAAAGTCTAATTTCCTTGAACAGCAAGAGGTAGATCTGGAACTAACTGGCAGTTTCAAGAGGCTCAATTTGAGATCTGGTTCTGTCAGGTTTTTGAAGACGAAGCACGTCGTTGGGGAGAGGAGTTTAATTTGTCTGATCATATGGTCTTTGATGGCTGAATAACTTATGTAGATGAGAATGCATCCGCTGAAAAGACAATGCATTGAACAAGGTGGAAACTCAAATCAGAAAACGGGTTAATGCAGGTTAAACATTCATTATCCATCTACCTCCGGGTCTCATTCATTAGGTGCCACTTATTATGCCATTAAAGAACGTATTCATCTTCAATAATGTCATGGTGGCATTAAAAATGTATTCGAGTGCCGCTCATTGCGCAGCACTCAGAGTTTAATTAGGTACCTGTTTGCACAACAAGACAATTTTGCCGCACACAATGTTTACCGCAAATAAATCAATGCAGAATATGCAAGGCCTAGAACTACATTTGGCTGAAGGCGGATACAAAAAATACATACATGTTAATCTAGAGGGTTAATGTAATTATGTTTGATGATATGAGGGAAATACAAAGGGACAGCTTGGCTAAATATGTAGTACTTGTGGGTTTATTGTTCCGTTTGTTTTTTTAGACCTCAGGTGGAAATGTACAGCATGTGTGGCCTTGTGCAAAAGGTGAGCCCAAGTTCACTTGAAAGTATTTTTAATCTTGGTGCATTCTGACAATTACACCGTGAGGAGACCGGTCTGTGTTTTTTGCCCCAGATGGTATCTGAAGAGACAGGCAGAGTAGTCAACCAACTGAATATAACCATACATCATACCAGACCCACAGACACACACTTCAAAACCAGCTGGTAGGCCTTTGTATGATATCCATGCTATCTCTTAGTGCTTATTTAGTATGTTAATGGAATTACCAATTCAGTGAGCAACACTGTATAAACTTAGCTCACTTAGCTATTTTTAACACACAGCTAATCCAGCATTTTTGGTACAAAAATCTTAAAAGAAAAGTAGTCTGTATTCTAAAAATGCCAGCGCTGCTTTCGTAAAAAAAATGACAAAACGTGTTATTTCACTTCACCTGCAGTTGTTTTTAGGACATCTGTGGTGTTTCGCAAACCCATGAAGTCAAACTGATAGAGCCGCCAGTACTTCTTATCTGAAGTTTCCACAGAATTTTGCTTCCATTTGTAGATCATCTCATCCCGGGGGTAGCCATCTGTAAGTAAAAGAGCCAATGAGACCAGCGGGGGGGGGGGGGGGGGGGGGGGGGGGGGGGCTGGTCAGCTTGCACAGAACAACAGGATTCCAGTCAGTAATGCATAGTATAGCTCGAGGCAAATAGAGAATAGCCTCTAAGAATTTGTGTTAGTTAGTGTTGATCAAGAATCGGAGATCTAAAACCCGTCATTCAATGTTAGTCATAATTGAAACGTTGTATCATGAGAAAGTTTGTGGTAACCACTGTCGTTTGAGGACAATGTCATGGCATTTACATTTTATGTGGTGTGCTCATTAACATAATATTTATATAGTGCTGCACAATTTTGTAAGTCTCGCTGACTCTGCATAAAAGCTTATTTGAATCGGAGCACGTGGACCACTAAGGAAGATGAATGTCCAGACATCCATGAATCATTGGTCACGGTGACCAGTTGCTTTCAGCTAAGAAGGTGAACATTGAAAGCACGGAGGAAACTCATTATGCGTTAATCTTTTAAACCCATTGTGCGAAGGCACAAACCAAACTGTGTGGATTTGGATTCTGACATGTACATGGAGCACCAAATCCAAAAGCGCTGACAAACAGCTTAGTGGCGCCCTAAGCATTGTGGCACAAATGCCGTTTTTTAAGACACTGATGGAATTATCCTCGCCTAGTCAAGCAACCATAAACCACTATAGCAATCAAACCACTGGCTTCTAGTATAACCGATTGGCAAAAATATTCCTTTTCGATCTTTTTTTTTCGATATCCTTTATTTATGTTATCCTTTTACCAGGTAAGAGTCTCATTGAGATTAAAATCTCTTTTTCAAGAGTGACCTGGCCAAGAGTGCAGCATAAAAATAAGCTGATGAGATGTTGTTCCCTCAAGCTCCATAACAAGTGAGTCACATGAGATCATATCATCTGCAAAAGGTGTAGGGTGGCTAGTGCTGAGCTATAGGCGACGGATCAAAGCCTTTATGTCACACCCTGGGATATCCATTAGGGGCCCTCTCATGTTCTGTTCCTGACAGGTCCTACCAAAATCTCAATGTAAACATACGGGGACACCTCTGGCAGAAATGATGGCAGTCAGCTCCTCACCACAAGCTGACTAGGTTCCATTTATAGACAAAGAAAAACACTCATGGGCAAATAATGTACTTCATGTATACCATGTAATCTTCCATGTTAACGCAGCACCTCACAACATTTCTATTTTTGAAAGCAGACTTATGTTTATTTGTCAATCATTGTTCCTTTTACCATTAGTCTTAATTTGCTGAATGAATTAAACTTACTGGATCAAGTATAGGCCTACTCTTGTAGTTGCATTACAAATGTACATTAATTTGACTTTTACAGCTGTGAAAATGCACTTTCTTATTTGACACACATAAGATCTTACAACAAACATTTCTAGTTTGAAAATGAAGTTTCTCCTCAAATTATAATAATATTCCAGATTAATCAATCCAATAAATGCTGCACATGCTACACACCAAGGTGGGCTGCTGTGCCGCATTACCACACAAACCTTTAGACAATATGATCATACTACGGCAATCAATCCAATGGGGTGGAGAGGTTAATTCAATTAGAATGCTTATTATATGTTACATTTGTCAGGCAACTTTTTGCAAATTAATTGTTAAATACAAAATCGAGACTCGTAATATAAGAAAATTGTTTACTTTTACTCACAGCTGGAGAAGACCAGCGGGCAGGAGTGTTCGTCCATTGGGAAGTTGTGCAGCTGTAGCTGACATTCTGCATTTATGGTCAATCTGCAGAATGACAATAAGAGCAGGCATAGAGAAATAATGCACCTTACATGCATGTACCCCATGTCGTTAATGACATGTATATAGCATGCATCCTGTACAAATACATACAACATGCATAAATATTATGAAACCTTCTGCAAACCTAAATGAAGATGAAAGAGGCCTTGAGGGAGAAGATAAAGGATTTTTCGGTAGCATAGTTTTTTAACGCTAACTTCGTTTCAAGATTCAATACCTGGCTATGACACCTAAATGATCTAGTAATACAGCCAACAACAGTAGTCATTATCAATAATTCTGACCCACTTTATCTAGACTTATTTTTACACTGTGCCTATGTCAATGTATTGTATTAGAGATTAAGAAGTTAGACCTTGTGAATGACAAGATAAAACGGTTATTGAATGTTCTCGACACTGTATGTTTGTAAGAGCACATTGCGTGAATGAAGGAGGGATTGTATTGCCCTCCAAACATGGTGTAGGCTATGTGTACATCATGCTGGGTGCAAAGCAGACGGTGGTGACTTTTCTGCTGCTTTTCAGTTTGGTGTGAAAAGGCTGCATGACGACAATTGTTCTTGGCCAATCTGTCAAAAAGCACAACATGCTAATAGGCTTGAGTTGAATTAGAATTGTAGATGTGACAGGGAACTAACAGTGAGCAACTTAGCATGCAAAAATATGTTTCTTTATTATCTGGTTAAAAATTAATATGCTAAGCAGACTCATGTAAACCCTATTCATTTTAGCTTACCATCAAAAAAGACCCATCAAATCAAAACATAATATATAAGGCCTTAAGAATAATAGTTATTATGTAAATATGTTCAGTAGCTCACTTGATGTGATGTCATGAACCCAATAAAAGGCACCTCATTCATTTCTGGCTGGCTTCCAGACCACATAAAAACGAAGGGGTGGATATTGACTAGTCATATTCCACATATTCTACCACCTCATAAGCTGATGGGATATTGCATATTTCTGTCATCCAGTGGCCATTAACAGTTTAGCGGTTTAGTTTTTCTCCATTAACGAGGAACGTCCGAGGAATAAAAATACATACTTTGACCACACATAAGTAGGTTATCCCTCTTCCCAAAGAGTGGCCAAAATTTCTCCCATCTTTCTCCTCCATATCCTCTCCTCAGCTCCCCTCTCTCCTCTCATCAATTGCTCCCGACGAAGTGTCACTCGTGTTTACTCGAGTTCTGCTGAAGTCACAGCAAGAGGTTTTACCCAAATAGGCTGTGTTACCCCTTTCCGCATCTTAATCAAGGACCAGTCAAGATTGTGAGCTTGCTGTTTACGTCAACAACTGGGGATGCAGGGATTTCCTGTGTTCTCAGTCAGGGCCTTGGTCGATGGGCGCTAAGTGGAGTACGTGTCACCCTCTCCTACGAACAAGCATGTTGCCAGGGGTATGCTAGTCTAATGACTGTCATGCCCAGGAATATCAACACCAAGCGGTGGGTTGATGTCCTTTATCTCTCTCTCGGGGGAGGTGAATGCACGCTTTACAGTTATTCTCTCTCTCCCTTTCTCTCCCTCTCTCTCCCGAGCCATGCCGTTCCAGCCCAAAAGCACTTTCTCCCTCAGAGAGCAGACAGTATGATGATTACAGTACATAACAGCCAGAGCAAATTAGAATGTGTGTCTGCCTGGACGGTGTAGCTATGACTACAGAACTGGGGTCATATTTTCTCTCACTTAAGCAAAGACTGCGCACTGTGCTTATCACCGGGAGCTGAATGTGATTCAGATTTTTTGAAATATTTTTTGTAATACAGTTTTGCAGTTACCTTTTGAAGGTGACTTATGTAATACAATTACTCTTTAAAAATGCAAATTGAATTACAAAAACATCATCAACTCCCAATTTAAATGGGGTGAAAGAGAGATTTTTCACTTGCTTGTCTTCAGCCCTCGTGTATTCTGTAAAACAAAAACGTAATTGTACAGAACTGTACCACTCTATTATGGGTTCCTAGCAAAGCCTGTGCTGTGAATCCGACCCACAATCACAACTAAGATGACCAAACCCACTCCTTTCCTGTTCTTTTAGGATATCTACACATATTGACCTTATTACATGGCCACCCTATTTGTTTCAAGACCTTACCTCAGCGTATAAAGGATCTTCCCGTTGTTCCAAATCCGGAGTAGCTGGTTAGGTGTTGTGATCCAGTGGGAGTCAGCATTCTTGGAGTTTCGGAAGATGGTGTCGGGAACCCAGATGAGACCCACCATGTTGCTGTTTAGGGTGAGGATCTTCATGGTGCTGCTGTTGTACCGCAAACGCGTGTCCACCCATGTCTGTGCAAAGATGATGTCTATCTGGTATTCCTGCAAATACAAAGGAAAAAAGACCATTGTGTCACAGATGCAAGCATTGGTCAAACCTGATGTGGATGCCAATAATAGTGTAAGACTGTATAGATACCCCCTTTTTAAGTAACATCTGAAATTGTATTGGGAGATTTTTGTGGTGATTTTCAAGAGTGACATTGAAGTGTGGATCAATAATTGAGTCTACTTAGCTATGTTGAGAAGGACTCCTCATGTTTGTAATACCCATAGAATGCACATAATTTAAAAGCATGGTGGCATTCCGTAAAGGCTTGGAACCTTAGATTGGTGTGTCCAAGGAAATAATTATAAAGCTTTTAATGCACAGAGATGTTATCCTACTCTTTGTCCATCCATCCCCTATACATTCAGAGCTAAATACATTTCTCCCACTCCTTGGCTTAAAACTCTGAGAAAAGCATGCCACGCGCTATACAATGTGTTTCCCAATAAACCTATGCCACATGGAGAAGGAGCTTTCTCCTCTTCTCCTAACTCAGTGAGTATATTTTGTTCCCCCATGTGATATTTCTCTTACACCTTCAGTGATTGAAGTGAAAAATATTATTCAATGCATTGACAGGTAGTGTTGTGTATCATGTTCCCTCAGTTGACCTGAATCTTTTTCCATGCCATGGACCTTTTTTTTAGACTTGGACGTGGAGGGATTTTCTACCAATTGGAATAATTGATAATTCGCTGCAGCCATGCACTAAAGTTAACCCAATGAGTTGTCTGGTCAATTCACAACTTGAACCTTTGGAGCTTCTTGATGTTCATTTTACAGAATAAATCAGTCCGACCTGAATTTGGTCTGAAAAAAAGCCCTACCACTTAATTGGACGGCCTGCAAACAAACAAAACAAAAGAAAAAAATGCATCTAATTTGTATTCAAAGTGAAGCATCTTTGATGTTGCAACTACAGAATATGTTTGGACTATTTACTCACTCCAGTGTGCGTCTCACGCACACTTAGCCGTCATCCTCCATGTCATGTAATCCACCGTGCACCTCTTCTTTATATTAATAGACTCTATGCGAACTGATCTCCCAACAAGGTGCAGATCATCGACTGATTTTCGGAGGAGTAGCCTTGAAGGCTCTGAGCAGCCAATGATGCATTTGGTCTCTTTTATGGCTACTTGGAACCACAGGGGAAGGTCAGCAGACTTCTGATGTTTGCATAAAAGAAGGCATTGGAAGATCCCTTTGGGGTATCACTGAACTTATTTAAAGTCAGTGGAATAATTATGCTCACAACAGGCCAACTGGAGGGAAATTCAAAATACCATAAACAATAGTCCATAAATGAGTTTATTTCTAAATCAATGTTAATGCAGTGGAGACTGCAAAGCCAATTTAAGATGACCAAGCACAGGACATGCTACAGTCCACCGACGTACAACACCTGAGGGTATGATCGTCAAATGTATGACAGAAGATAGTAGAACACTAAATATAGCCATGCTGGTGTAACTGTGCCCACATCACTATTCACTCCCCCATACATTGCACACCAGATGAGCCTCAAAGTCACAAAGAAACACCTGAACTTGTCAAGGAAAAGATAACATGTCCATGTCCCCAAACTCCCAAAACTAAAGTTACATGTATTTGTTATTTATGTATCCGTCATTGAAAAGCAGAATTCACTGATCGGCGGTGTGCCGTTTTCAGCTCTGCGATGCAATTGGAATTTTTAAATGTACCACTTTGTGTCCATGTTTATAGTCACTGACAAAATAGGCAAACCAAATAATGAAGAAAGGATAATCAAAAGTAATGTTTAGTTGTCACATGTTATTGATGCTTGTTTTTGAATGTATATGATTTTATGGCTAATGCTGATCACTTCAGAGGTTTCAGTAAATAAAAACAGGATTTAGTCTTATTAGACTCTTATTCACCTTGTTCATTCACCGATATTTTACTCTGTCAAATTTTTCTTTAAAATTCCACCTGCTCATAAAGAATAATGAACTATGTGTTTATATCACCATGAAGATGGCACATCATTTCTCATCCATCTCAGTTATACAGTCCCCTCCAAAAGTATTGGAACAGTAATGCCAATTCCTTTATTTTTGCTGTAGACTGAAAGCGTTTGGGTTTGACACCAAAAGATGAATATGAGACAAAAGATCAATATGTCAGCTTTTATTTCCAGGTATTTTCATCTGGATCTGATAAACAACTTAGAAGATATCATTATTTGTAAAGGAACACCACATTTTTTGTTGAGCAAAAGTATTGGAACATGTGACTAACAGGTGTGTTTTGTTGCCCAGGTGTGTCTTATGACATTTATTATTCAAACAATAAATAACACTGAATGTCTAGGCTCAGTTTCAGATTCTGGTTTTGCCTGTGCAGACTGCAGTTATAGTAATCAACATGAAAGCAGAGAACTGTCTATGGGTGAAAAGAAAGCAATTGTGAAGCTAAGAGAAGATGGGAAATCAATCAGAGCCATTGCACAGACACTAGCCATAGCCAGTACAACAATTTGGAATATCTTCAGGAAGAAACAAACTACTGGTGTACTAAGTAACAGACATCGAACGGGACGACCAAGGAAAACAACAGCAGTTGACGACAGAAACATTGTCAGAGCTGTGAAGAAAGACCCTAAAACTACTGTTGGTGAGATCAACAACAACCTCCAGAGGGCAGGAGTGAAGGTTTCAGAATCCACTGTTCGCAGAAGACTTCATGGACAACAGTACAGAGGCTACACCAGAAGATGCAAGCCATTCATTAGCATAAAGAATAGGAAGGCCAGGCTGGATTTTGCCAAAAAGTACAGAGAAGAGCCTAAAAAATTCTGGGAAAAAGTTTTATGGACTGATGAGATGAAGATTAACTTCTACCAGAGTGATGGAAAGGCTAAGGTTTGGAGAAAAAAAAGGATCTGCTCATGACCCCCAAAACACAAGCTCATCTGTGAAACACGGTGGAGGTAATGTGATGGCTTGGGCTTCAATGGCTTCTTCTGGGACGGGCTCATTAATCTTCATTGATGATGTAACACATGATGGCGGCAGCAAAATGAATTCGGAAGTCTACAGAAACATTTTGTCTGCCAATTTAAAGAAGGATGCAACCAAACTGATTGGGAGATCCTTTGTCATGCAGCAAGATAATGACCCTAAACACACTGCAAAGCAACAAAGGAGTTCATCAGGGGCAAGAAGTGGAAGGTCCTAGACTGGCCAAGTCAATCTCCAGACTTAAACCCTATAGAGCATTCTTTTTACCTTCTTAAAAGGAGACTGAAGGGAGAACCCCCCAAAACAAGCAACAACTGAAAGAGGCTGCAGTGAAAGCCAGGAAAGGCATAACAAAAGAAGAATGCAAAAGTTTGGTGATGTCCATGGGTCGCAGGCTTGATGCAGTTATTGAAAGCAAAGGATTTGCAACAAAATATTGAGTCTTATTCACTTAAATCCATTTCAAGTCTATCTGTTCCAATACTTTTGCTCATCTAAAAATGTTGTCTTTCTTTTCAAATAATGATATCTTCTAAGTTGTTTATCAGATCCAGATGAAAATACCTGGAAATAAAAGCTGACATATTGATCTTTTGTCTCATATTCATCTTTTGGTGTCAAACCCAAACGCTTTCAGTCTACAGCAAAAATAAAGGAATTGGCATTACTGTTCCAATACTTTTGGAGGGGACTGTATAATTGTATTTATTAAACTTGTATTTATTGACTCATGAACAGTGCTTGACTACCCAGTGGGCACTATGCAAGTTTTAAGCTAACATTAGGCAGCCCTCTTGAATTTCAAGTTCCACATTAGGCAGAAAAATGTATGTGTCAAATACCATATTATAAAAGGTCTGAGAAAGCCAACACCTTGAAACTGCACTGCCATATGGTGCAGTTTTTCTGATCTATAAAACCACTAGTTCTAACCTTTGCAAGATTATTCAGTCTCACAAAAAAGTAGATCAATTTGGGTCAAATGCAATATTTAAAAGGACCACACTGTTAAATTGAATGGAAGCAATTTCTTCACCACTGAATTAACAATCTATTTAAAGTTGCAATCTTTGGTTTGATTTAGTGGACACTTCTACCTTGGGAAGATAAAAAAGACAGCCTTACCCTTCAAATGAAATTATAATAATGTTATATCCTTTTATATTAACTATAAGCAAACAATACACCATTTTTTGCAGATACAAGATTGTGACACAGGATATTCTGGATAATCCCATCAAGACCATGAAAGCCATATAAAGGCGTAGACCTTTGATGTTACATTGCAGAGATGTATTGCTTGTTGTGAGTAGGCCTTGACACAAAAATAGAATCCTTTCAGAGGAGATGGTCAAGATGTCCCTCAATCCAGGGGAAGTCAATTATTCATCGAATACATCTCTTGTCATTTTGGGAAGAGATGAACTGAGTGAGAAGATGTACAGGGTAAACCCAATTTGGATGAGACACACACCAACTTTAGTGTATTTATAGATTTGGTTGAAACAATTTTTTATTTCTAATAACCTAATCTAAACCTCACATCATGTGCTGGTAGCGTGTGACGCCTTTGGTTCAATAAGGCGTTTTTTCCCTTTATTTTCACTGAATGCTCTTGATGCTTGAAAGATATTTCAGCTGTATTTCTTATGGGATGGGAACCATCACCAAACACAATCAATATGTTTCAAGCTCCTGTGGCTGCCCCTGTTACACATCATAAAGGAATCATTGATTACAGCAAGAAAATGAAAACTACTTGAGCCTTGTACCGTCTTAGCTGACTTGCTGAATTGTAAGAGCACTTTATCAGTAGGAAAAAGCCACAGAGAGAGCCATAGGGATGTAGCAGTCATGTGGCTACTCTAGTCCCCTCATGATAACATGCTCGTAGGGAGCATATAAAATAGATATGCTCCAAAAGACAGAATTTGTGAGTGTGTGTGTGTTTGGCCTGGCCCTTTCTGTCTATCTGCAAGGAGCATGTGAGTAGGTATCGAGTAGGTAAGAGAGAAAGTGTGTTTGTCTGTGTGTACGTGTGTGTGTGTGTGTGTGTGTGTGTGTGTGTGTGTGTGTGTGTGTGTGTGGTTCTCTCTATGTGTGAGAGTGCCTACTGTACCTATTAAAACACCCCCCTTAGAGAGACTATAATGGCATCAATTAGTCTCATGATAGGACAGGCATCTGCAGCCATGATAGAGCCTAAACAATTATCTGTGAGATGGACTCTGTTTGGCAACGGCTCAAGCACTTGTAGCTGGTAAATCTGCGGGGGATCCTTCCGAGAGCTAGTGGCTCTTCTCATAACCCTTCATATGTCATCTGTCAGACAGTTATCGCCTCTCCTCGGCAGGCGGTCCCCATACGACTTTGGGTAAACACCCCACTCTGGAGTAGCTCCTTTTTCAGAGGAAGGCAATTCCATTTTCTTTTCATCCGAGAGAAATTCGGTAGACAGGTTGAAAAAGAAAACACCTCTCGATGCATTTTGCACACATACAGGAGCAGGCGAAAATCAAAGGCCTATTTTGTCAATGTGGGTTTTGCAAGTTGCTCTCAACCTCTGTGTGAAGTACAATTCTTTCAGGCGGTGAGAACTGGAATGATGCAAGGAGGAGGAGAGTGTTATTTAGAAGAGGAATATGTGCAGCACCTTAGCTACTTTGGCGTATTTGCCCTGTGGGGTTTAGGCCAACTTCCCAGAATCTGAGCGAGAACTCAGAGGACCTTATAATGAATCAAGGCACAGTCACAGCATAGAGATTTGTTCCTTAAATGAGCCCCTGTGCCCAAACACACACACGCACGCACGCACGCACACACACACACACACACACTGACAACCTCACACAGACATTCACTCACCCCCACAC
This sequence comes from Aplochiton taeniatus, assembly GCA_017639675.1. Taxonomy (NCBI): domain Eukaryota; kingdom Metazoa; phylum Chordata; class Actinopteri; order Galaxiiformes; family Galaxiidae; genus Aplochiton; species Aplochiton taeniatus. The sequence goes on from CM030191.1 coordinate 5,649,252, forward strand.
CCACTCACTCAGGTAAGTACAGATAGGCACAGACACATCTATTATACATAAGGTAATGGCTCATGTCATGTCTGCGGGTTTATCCACCATATTATCTTTGTTGTTCAGTGTTAAACAAGGTGTGCACTCCCTCGCCCCATAAAAGGATATCTTCCTGGGGGTGCACCCTGTTTCTGTGGCCCAGGCACTCCTTGTCACCAAAGGGGGTGGCTAACGTGCTAAATGGGCAATCGAGGCCTGGGAGTAGGCTCACCGAATTGGCCTGCAGCTCACTCAGCATCGGGCCCCTCCACTTGCAGCCAAGTGTAACGCCTGGGAGAACGAGCTGAAGATCTGAATTGTGGGTCTTGTGCATGTGTGTGTGTGTGTGTGTGTCTTTCTCCTTTTCTCTCAGCTGTACTGTTTCCGTGGGCGGATCAAGGTGGCATGGTTGGAGAGTGTGAGCGCTCTCCGGAGGCTATCTTGGAATCGCGCCATGGTGAGGATACGCCAAGGGGCCCTTCGCTGCCTATTGAAGAAAAAACACTGAAATGTCACGGGCGAGGGTCGGGCTTAGGAGCCGGGCAGAGAAAGAGTCAAAAGGGGAGGATGCACTTGGGAGACAAAAATGATCCCGAAGCGATGTCCCAGTAACCTACTAGACCACAGAATGTTTCAGCATGGCTGCTCCACACTCTCACGACTGTGGATCTCTAGACTCAGACTAACGGTGAACTGCACAACAGTACACTGGTTGCTTAGATCAATAGGAATCCTTTTTCTAATAGGATTAGTTATCTAAATGGTTAGATCAAATATCCTGAAAGCTTTTAAGTAGACATTCTCCATGGTGTGACGGGCAAATTGTTTTTCATACTGGGATGCTTAGATGCCATTGCACTACTCCCCAAGGCTTAGTGAATATTGAATTGCATTGTACTGGGTCTCCCAGAGAAGTAGCTTTTTTTTCTGTCCTTCAAGCTCCCAAATAATTGTGGCATTTTTGCTGAAGTACTCCAGTAAAAGCGGGGAATAGAAATGGGAGTGAAAACAACACAATAACTCTGTGGTCAAGATGACGGCTGGAGGGTCGGAGCTATTTAGATCATGGTGCTGATGACAGGCTAAACGAAGCAGACATTGTTTCTCTTTGTGTGTTTGTGTTTGCGTACGTGTGGGTGTGTGTTTGTGGGTGCATTCGAGTGAGTGAGTGAGCGAGTGAGCGAGCGGATGAGTGAGTGAGTGAGTGAGTCAGTGTTATGAGTGTAGGAGAGCAAAGCAAAAGATGACTACAATCACTTACCATATCGATCGAGGACACGGGTCCGATGCTATTGACATATATGCCAACATCTATAACAGTTGGTTTCACTGTGAAAAGAGAGAGGAGGAGACTCAGACTTCTATATTAAAAACAGAGGAGAATAACAGACAATGCGTTACTTACATTGCAGTTTAAATGGCTATGCTGGCCTTGAAATATTTAATGCAATGGAGCAATCAAAAAACTGCCCACGCACCAGTCTGGCACCCCAAGCAGACTCAGACAAACATTCGACTGTAGAATTTGGCTTAAGATTTTTTGTATTTGTTGGATTATATTTAACTGCCCGTGGTATAATGCAGTTAAATGTGTTATTATTTGAAATTAGTCACGTCAATTTAATGTTTTAAAAGCATATCACTGTAAACCCATCAGCTCTCTGGCGAAAGTGACAGTGATACAAGTTTGGTGCAAGATGCTTCAGTACACTATGTGCCTGAACTAATTGTTTTGCAGACACAGTTTGTCCTGGGGCCATTCACTCATTCACTACAGAAAAGTAGCAACCGATATGTAACAGGGTGAGTGAGTTCTACCGGTCCATCCGGTACAAATGTAAATTAATGTGATAAACGCCTCCGCAAAGCACTACGTTTATTTAATAATACCTCATGAACAATTCATAGCCTTAGATTTCACGCTTCGTTCCCGCATCATCTGAATTTTGTCCTCTCCTTTTTAGCAGAGAGCTAACACGATGTAGCCGGTCGGAGCATCTCATGCTTGAACAGCGGCAGCTCTATCATTGCACATTAGGCCTTCCCAGAGGCATAGCAACGCGGCAATTACCTTTTGATATGACAAAGCGCACTAAGTGCAGACTCTCATTCTTCCTTCTAACTAGAATTAGCCTACCATCACATGAACGCGATGAATTGTTTCAATTACAATGCTGCCTACAGTAATGTTATTGATAGAACATGTGTCCCCAAACAGAAAAATTTGATGTTACCATGACTCCTTTAAAAATGTCCCAAATCAAGTTGTCCATTCATACCCAGTCCTTTATTAATATGTGATGTGTTTATCCTTATATACATATACATGCATATCTTTCATAGTTCAATGGTTATTGGCATTAAACAAGGCAGAACTTGTGTGTGTGACTGGGCAGGTGTCCACGTGTCTGGCTAGAAAACTTGTAAACCCCAGGCCCGCAAGGTACTGTCGCTAGTGGGGATATTAGTGTATGACTTGGAGCTGTCTGAAGAGGAGGATATTTCTCTTTTATTCTGCACTGAACAGGACCGCTTTGTCCCCTGATTTTGTTAGCAGCATTGCTGTGTACAAAATGAACTGACAGCCGTAAATACTGATATTGAATGTTATGAGGGCCTCCTTAGATAAAGTACTGAAGTGCCCACAAGTCCCCCCAATAAATGCAGTATTCAAAACATCCCAAGGAAATGCACTTCCTCTGAGAAACATATAACAACGGTAACATCCTCTGCAACGTCATTTGTCTGCAGCTCAGATGCAGGTATGTGCATATATTATTAATTCTATTTCAGAGAGGATAGAAATCTCCATCATCATAGCAATGGCACCTTGACAACTACGTTTTCTGTGTTTGGTGTGTTTACCTTTACCCATCGCTGCAATACCCCGCAGAAAACCGTATCCTTCTGGTTCTCCTGTAATTATCACTGATCTCCCATCAGACAGGCTTAGAGAAGGGACTTCATCCCACTCCTCCTCATCCTTGTTCATCTCTACTTCAAGCAAACACAATTATCCCTCCCATCCTCATTATCAGATGAGATGACCTTATTGTGTGTGTGTGTGTGTGTGTGTGTGTGTGTGTGTGTGTGTGTGTGTGTGTGTGTGTGTGTGTGTGTGTGTGTGTGTGTGTGTGTGAGTGAGTGAGTGTGCACTTTCCATCTTGGGTGTACTTATTAGGAGGTTGTGTGTGTGTGTGTGTGTGTGAGTGAGAGAGAGAGAGAGAGAGAGAGAGAGAGAGAGAGAGAGAGAAAGAGAGAGAGAGAGAGAGAGAGAGAGAGAGAGAGAGTGAGTGGGATGGTGGGGAACTTTTATGCCTAGTTAGCCTGTCATTGTTGCTGAGAGATGAATTAGCCCTTGTCAGCAGTGTTGGTCCCATTTACCCACTTGACCGTTCGAACCCAACCCCCCTCTCCACCAGTCCAACGCACTCGGCCCCTCCAGCTTCTCAACTCTCCTCGAGTAAAGTCTGTCTGCATGACATCATTCCACTGTATTTGGAGGTGGAGCTAGAAAACAATGAGGAGAGTCATTAAATGAGAAGCTTAGTGAAGAGGGGTGGGGAATAAAATTATAAACTACAAAGCCCCAGAATGCTAAAAGAAATGCATCTGCCCCAAGCTCTTAGATCCTCAGGGAAGGATCAAAACAACAAGATTTGTAAGGCAGTCTCCTTAAAAATGTTTTCTTGGCTATGGCATCATGGACAGGTCTCGTAGCTTCTGATAACAATAAGCATTTTTATATATTTGCGTGTAAAGGCTAATAAACAAAGTGAATCTTGAATTTAAACTTCAATAATGGAAAGATGACTTCGAGGCTAAATCCTTTGTTAAGTAAGCCATCGTTGGAGTTGGTAGGTAAAAGAGATATCGAAGTATACTTGAGCAAAGATCCAAGCTCACCATTAGCTCTTTCTTTCCCTATATTTACTGTAGATGGTAGAAAAAAGGGGTAGCTATTATAACCGAAGGACTTACAGTACAAGTTGCTGTAAAGTAAGTGTGCGTGGGCGGTCTGGCAATTGCCGGCAGTAGCTAGCACAAATATCCCTACAGTATGGCTCAATGCATTCTAATCTGAAATCTAAAAAAGGAAAATAATGTCCAGACTATGTGCACAGCTATCAAGTATTGGTCCAAAGTGCAGTGGGAAGAAATCACAGTGAATTGCTGACAAAAGCAATTTCAGTCGTTCACAGAACAAACCATGTAAACAATTGCTAGTACTTGGTCCTCCAGAGTTGGCATGTTTTGACCAGTTTCCTCTTGTTGTGCCTGACTGACCTACTGCGGAGCTAAGTTTACCTTTAGAGAGGCGGCATGCACCTAACAGTGAAGGGAAAGGAGGAGGATGACTGCGTAGGTGTTGGAGAAAGTGAACGTTGCTTCTTCAGTTTGATTTTGAAAAAACAACTGACAAGGGACATCCTCTACTCACCCCTCACACATGCACAGCCTTATTTGCTCTCTAACTCTGTCTCTCTCTGTCTTCTTTTCTCACAAACGCAGACATCACTAACTCCCGGATGTCTGTCTCCAGGTCGGCTATAATAATCTGTCCTCTGTTGAAAAAAAAAATACATTAATTGAAGATACATTAATTAACTCTTCTCTCTGTGCAGACCATGTCAGAATCATGTCATAAAAGGCATTTCATGACATCCCTAGTCTAAAGCCTCAAACAACTGACATTATAGGTTGCAACGTCTTTATCAATGATTCTCTGCAACCCCTCCAGATGAAAGGATCAGGGGTGCTTGATGATAAGCCAGGTAAGGAGTCATAGATGAGAGCTTTCGCTGATCCAAAAGGATAGTGAAAAAGTCCATCTAGACTGAGGCATCTTAAGCTTCCCAGAGTGAAAGAAAGGAGCTAATGAAATGTCATGACTAGGGCCTCAAAATATCCATGGAGCTCGTCAGCGCTACCCTCTCAAGTGGCAGGGTCTGTCATGCCAAAATGCCAGCCCTCAACCTATCAGGAATGTAAGAGTAGAAAAGCGAACAGAAAGGAATCAGAAGGAGCATAACCCTGTGGACTATCATCATAATTCTTTATAGTCATTAGGGGAATATTGTTAGAATAAATGTGAGGCTTTGTATGGATGGCATTGTTGCGGCTGACTCAGGAATTTGGGGACAGTCACACCTGAGTGTATTAGATACTGTAATTACAAAGCAAAACACAGGAACCGTTTAGCAGGCTGCTTATGTTTAGGCTCCATAAAGTATGGGTGTAGTAAGCCAATCTCTACAGAATGAATTATAGATCTTGAGAACAATACAATTAACTTTTGATTTCTGATTATTGCCGTACTAAATGCACTTCCGAAACTCAGAGCTCGGAACCCTACAGGCTTATTTGCGGAAATCAAAACATCAACCATCAAACTAAAAAGGAAATCTCTCCCAAGAACTGCAAAGGGGATATTTAGGGCTTTGTATGTTTTTGAAACTCATCAGACAAACATAGTTCTTTTTAAATCGCCTTGCTAACCGTCCTCAAAACAGCCAGGAGTCATAGGAGAGGAAATACTGGGAAGATAGAACAATACCACCTCATCTCAGGATTCCAGACAGGAGAAAACATCAAAAGCTTCTCCACCCACCTGATTCTTTTCCAATGCAGCACAATCACTTTCATCTTCAATTGGTAGAGAAAATTAGGTAATACTGCACTTGCTGAGGGGCCAAATCGTAATCATACCCATTTGACGGCCTGGGCTGAGTGCTTTGCACTGTGGCATCAATTGAACCTGACTTATGAACTGGTTTGGGGAGATGCTTTGAAAGCATGTTTACGGAGGGTAATGGTTTAAAGGAATAGCTTAAGGTTTTGGATGCTTTACCTTATTTCCATGTCTCCTGGAATAGTCCCGACTCGTCCGAATAGTTTGGATCTGGATGAGTTGTGACAACTCCAAGAGACATGCAGACAAACATCCAAAATAGTAATTTCCATTTCAGTTAGCCCATGCCACCCTGACCTTTGCAGCGTAACAGATTACAGTGATAGTGCAAATAGACACCTGCTGCAATTTTGAAATGAAAGCTGGTAGTCAGTTCACAAAAATCGATGATCTGCTCAGAGGTCATGTAAACATAAAGTCATATTAAGGAGGGCTTTCTTTACCTTGCCTAGCCATGAAAAAGCATTTGTGGTTTGTGGATGGAACAACATTATCCCAGCCTCAATTCCAATTCACGATGGCCGCTGCGTGAATTGCATCTATATATATATATATATATATATATATATATATATATATATATATATATATATATATATATATATATATACAGTGCCCTCCACAATTATTGACACCCCTGGTAAAGATGAGTAAAAAGGGTTTTTCTTTTGGTGAATTAGGTGACACACTGAAAACAATTTGAAACATCCAACCTTTAATTTAATAAAATGTATTCAGAGAAAAAAAAATTGTCATCAAGAAATAATTATTTTTAACAAAACCACGTGTTAAATTAAATTATTCAATTATTGGCACTCCTACATTTAATACTTTGTACAACCTCCCTTTGCCAATTAAACAGCACTGAGTCTTCTCCTGTAACATCTAATAAGGTTGGAAAATACAGAGCAAGGAATTCGAGACCATTCCTCTTTACAGAATCTCTCCAGATCATCCAGGGTCTTAGGTCCTCTCTTGTGCCCTCTCCTCTTTAGCTCAGCCCACGGGTGTTCAATGGGATTTAGGTCAGGGGACTGAGATGGCCATAGCAGAAGCTTGATTTTGTTCAGTTTACAATTTTTTGGTGTTGATTTGGATGTATGTTTTGGATCATTGTCCTGCTGGAAGATCCAATGACAACCCAGTTTTAGTTTCCTGGCAGAGGCAGTCAGATTCAGATTTAAAATGTCCTGGTATTTCATGGAGTGCATGATGCCATGTACCCTAACAAGGTTCCCAGGGCCTTTGGAGGAAAAAAAGCCCCACAACATAACGGAACCTCCACCATACTTAACAGTGTGGATCAGGTTCTTTTCGGTACTGCCATCTTTCTTTTTACGCCAAACCCACCTTGAGTGTTTGTTGCCAAAAAGCTTAATTTTTTCATCTGACCATAGAACATGGTTCCAGTCAAAGTTCCAGTAGCATTTAGAAAACTCCAGGCGTTACATTTGTGGTGAAATGACAGGAAAGGCTTTTTTCTGGCATGGCTTCCAAATAGTTTGTTGGCATGGAGGTGGCATTTAATGGTAGTTTTGGAGACTTGGTGACCCCAAGATGCTACATGTATGTGTATGAATCTGTAATTCTCCAACAGTAATCCTTGGGATTTTTTTTTCCTTTCTTACCATCCTCCTCACTGTGCGTGGGGGAAAAAATGAACTTCGGTCCTCTTCCGGGCAAGTTTGTGACAGTTCCAGTTCCTTTGAACTTTTTAAGTATTGCCCTAACGGTAGATATGGACATTTTCAGGTGAGTAGCTATTTTTTTGACTTATGAAGCTCAACACACTTTTCCCTCAAATTATTTGTGTGTTCTCTTATCTTTCTGATGTTGATACATGAATAAGGGAATATGGCCTCTGTGTCACCTCATATTTATACCCCAGTGGAACAGGAAATCCTGGATTACTGCTTGAAAGTTCTTAAACACGCTGATCAACTTAGAAAAGTAAAATATAAATGGAAAAATGCTACATTTTGTTCATAAGTATTTCTAGGGGTGACAATAATTGTGGCACACATGGTTTTGTTAAAAATTATTTTTTTTGATGAGGGATTTTATTTTCTCAGATTCAATTAAAGGTTGGATTTTCTAATTTTTTCAGTGTGAGATTAAGCTAATTCACCAAAAGTTGATTTTTTAATAACCCATATAACTCATCTTTACCAGGGGTGCCAATAATTGTGGAGGGCACTGTGTATATATATATATATATATATATATATATATATATATATATATATATATATATATATATATGTATGTATATACACACATATGGACACCATGTGCTTGCAGTGAAATACGAAAAACTGATCCATTGCAAGGCCCTATTGTCTAAGGGACGGTTTATTTGTAACTATAAGTATAACGCCCCTGGCTTTTGTCAGAAATCAAAGTCCCCTCATTATTCTGTGCCTCTCAGCTACTCCTCTAATGCCAGGGTAATTAATTTCCGCCGCTGAAGTGCATCCGTTTAAAAAAAAACAACGGAGCTAAGGAGATCGTTTTCCCTTTCTGCCCATACTCAATGACATACTCATTGTAATACAACAGTCAAGCAGTAATAAACATACACAAACACACACAAACACACACACACACACACACACACACACACACACACACACACACACACACACACACACACACACACGTGTAAAGGAAAAAGGTTCTGTACAATATGTGCAAACACACTTAATTTTTTCAAATCTGCCTGGCATTGACATGGCACATCCACTAAAGCATCAGCCTGTCTACAGTGTTCCGATCACAATGGCGTCTGATTACATACTGTTGTTGTCAACTGCTGGTTGAGGGTGGTGTTTCCAAACAATTTGCCAGGCCAGGTCTTTCTAAAAGAGTGGAACAAGACTACTGCATTGACATTACAGGGCATTAGATGTCTTCCTCTGGTCTCTGGTTGTTAAAGGTCCAGATATGTGGTTAAATCCTTAGTGGTCTGATATGTCTCTGTATCAGGGGGGGCTATGTATATTAATCTTTTTGACCATTTAGTTACGGTTCCATAGGCTTTTGGTCTGTGAATGTTTTTTTTTACTCACCACACAACATTTCATACTTATTTGTACGTCTTACCCTGTACCAATATTTCGTACTATAAGCACCAATCCCATATGACACCAGACTGACTGAAAGTGTACAACTGGTCCTGCTGCTACCTCACACAACTGTTCAAGTGGGGGAGAGTCCATTTTTGCCGTATCAGCCCCATCCGAGACATAAATTGGCCTAATAATTCATGCTGGACCGCAGGGGACTCCCTTTCACAGATGTCAGGATTTTCAATCAGGGGGACTGTGTGGGTTGAATTCCTTTAATTTTGCCCCTGAGGGAAATGCATCTGTAACTCAAATCTTTGAGATTTTGCCACTGTGGAGATTTCAAAGTGGGTGGTCTGTGTTCGTGAGCCCAATGCCTTGCTGAGTAATGGATCCTGACCCAGTTTACCAGGGATCCCCTGGCAGCCCGAAAGGAAGCTGACATAATAGGGCCACAAAATGCAGCACTTCGTCATGTGAGGGCAACCAACGAGAGGTTGAGTCGATCAACATTCAACAAACTGTCAGGTGATGTCCCGACTTCGACTTTTATGATGAGGAGATTCTGAAGTGCAGGCTTTTTTTCTGTCAGCTATAGGTCCTGCATGTCACATTTTGTAATTTATAAGAATAGTGAACTACCTGCCCTAGTGAGAAACACAGCAATGATCCACTGGTTAAGAACCTTAATGTGATGACATTTGGTCTATAATTATTGCTGGTTAATGCTGACCAAAAACGAATTGGATTGGGATGAGTAAAGTTAAATTAATTGAATCTTTCTATGTCATATTGAAAGACCCTCGACACCTATACAACCATAAACACAACCCCTACAATTGTCACATAATTATCACCATTGCCATCACTATCGACCATTAGCACGCACTGTCCATCAGCATCTTAATCAACAAAAACCTTACTCAACCTTACTTACAAAGGATATCATGTGAAACTGTATGTTTAATGTTCAAATATCTGCCTAAGAGGAATCCCACACAGGATCTAAGCTATGCTTGTTAGACTAGTACATGTCCCCAATCTGTCGTTGACTGATCCTCAAGTCTTGTGGGTTAACACTTCAAATGTTTCTAGAACTGTCTTTTTGTTAACACGTCGTTCCTTCTCAAGGAGGGGAAAGGAAGACTCTCAGGGAATTCACAGTTTTGGGAAGGGATTAATTGGGTTACGTTGTTGGGTTGATGCAATTAAGTTGTAACCTAGGTAGGGTCTAATTATTCCCACAAAACGAATATACACATTCAAGGGATAATAAATACTACATGTGTGACTTTTGTCCTGTTTTAAAACTGATTGTGGTTGTGTCTAAAGTTTGGCCTGTCTGTCTTTCTCAACTTCTTCACTATGTGTGAACCCTCCCTTCCTCTATCAACTTTTTCACCTTCAAAGATTATGTAGCTAACCTAATTGTGTCTTGCTAGAATTTGGAAACCAGTAACCTATACTTTACATAGTGGCCTATCAACTTATGCGTCCTTTCAGAACCATGGACAGCGCCTGAGGGTTCAACGCAATGCTCCCTAAAGTTACGACAGTAAATAACAGTTTATAAATGCTACTTACCCCCAATATCAGGGCGTAGGGTCTTGTCGTAGTCCTTCAGCAAGTTATTCAATATTTGCGTGGCGTCGGCCTGGTGGTTTTTAGGTACGAGAACTTGATTGACAGAAACATCTTGGTCTTCATAATCATCTGTGTATTTCCGTTGGTCGCTACTGTAATAACGATAGGAAATTTGATGAAGGCTATCGATATAAACCACAGAGTACACTTGGAATAGTTAAAACATTGCAGTGACTTATGAAATTGGCACTCAAATTTAACCCAGACTACTTAGATGAAAGGGAATCCTAAAGAGTATTAACTCTCCTCAAATCAAAAACAAAAACAAAAAAACATTGTGCTCGTGCAATAGTTGCTTATAGGCTGCGTGAATTTTCAAGTTTATATGGGGGTAGGTTAAGTGTACATATAAGTGTAAAAAAGGAATGTCCTTTAAAAATAATTGAGTCTATTATGTGTGTACTATTTACCTATATGTGCTAACTACTGGGCTGTGAACTTTTGAGACAATGGTTACATGTCAACATGGTGATTCCTGGTTTTAATAAAGTGCGACAGACTTACCGAGCACGCCGAACCTCCAGAAGAAAGAGAAGGACCAGAAACTTGGTTGTCATTTTTATGCCAAAAGATAAAAAAGGTAATATTGATGATGTTGATTCCCTCGGGAACCCGCCTACAAGTAATGAAAACGTGGTCTTTATCCTTGTTTAAGAACACTTTCAACCAATAAAGCCATGTATTCCGTGCATAATAAACTGCAATCGCTCAGTGAACAAAATTGTAGAAATAAAAACAGATCTTGATTGCCCATTAATGATCTATGCCATAGACAGCACTCTACCTCCTCCCACTCGGAGCACACTACGAGTTTAAACACAGAGACGATGACGTTCATGCATGAGCACACCGTGCACGTGAAAAAGGAGAGTCTTTGTGCTTCTATATGTTGCGTTCATTGTCCAGGATAATGATTCCGCCTAAATTCAGAGCTTAAGAGTGGGCTACTACGCAGGTCTTTTAGTAAAACACCTTAACGAGATACAATAACTTCAGAGTAATGCAGCAATAGCCTGTTTTTGCGCATTAAGTGTCAGAGTCTACAAATGATTTAGGCTATAATCATCTATCTTTAATTCGAACTGTATTGAAAGCATATTAAATCGATGGATTAACATGGAAACATTGTTTAGTGCATAAAAAAAGTTTTAGGTCCAAGCACACACGAATCCTAATTTTGTCTCAAAGCACTACCCCTGTACCATACCTGTTGGCTTAAAAAAAGAGAAGTTGAAGATGCCAGACTACCCCCTGGTGGTGAGAAGTAGTACAGCAGGTACACATTTATTTCCAGTGCAATTGTACTACTGCAACCGCGGATTAATCTCTTGAGGACAGAATATAATCTGCTCGGAACACAACATTATTGGAATCGCACGTGCATAACCTGGGATGCAAACTATAGAGAATATGTAAGAACATTGAGAGAAACAGAAAGTGAGTGAGAAAGAATGCAATTACATCTTACATGGTCCAACTTTCAGATCTGTAGGGCTACACACATTTCAACATATATATTAGGCAAATGTAAAATCCAATATAAAGGAATACAATTGTTTCAAATTATAACAGGTCTTTACATATGTTGTTGATTGACACAGAAACATTGCCCTTAGTAATTGGTTTATTGGATTTAAATAATACAATAAAATTGAAATTAGTACATTGATCAATCTAAGGCATGGATGTATTTTAATCAAATAAAATAGCCCACATAGTAAATAATTCTTTTTATATGCTATATTCGAGTATAATTAGAGTGTAATAAAGTAATACTGGCATATAAACAATGATAAAAGCGAATGGTTGGGTTTAGTCTCATGCATGCTGTGTGCTTGCTACTTGTACACACCCTCACCCACAGACACCTATGGGCTATCACTTGATACGGTGCAGCAATCCTAAAATTGTCACAAACACGGCCCAGCTGTCTGCCACACAGGAACACAGCCATTTGTTATCAGTTAGGGCTTAAATTGGAAGGAAACATAGTAGACTTCCTGAATGGAAAAGCAACTTAAGCGGAACTAAATCCTTTTCAAACAGATGTATGGCAGATGTGTCAGCCACAGTGACTGATGGGGGCAAAAAAAATCAGCTAGCAACAGGGCTTCACTTGTTATCTGTCCGTAATCCAGCAAGACAGTATTTTGCAACGGTGTCCCTCATAACAGATTCACTCCGCAGGAAATGCAATGCCGTTGTGATGCTGACAGGTTTAACTGAGTTGATGAGGATAGAGTAAATGTCCTTCAAAGGTGAATTCCGAGGGTATACTGTCTGGCAGAAAGTGCTTGTTGATCTTGTATAAAATCGAACAAATATAGCAAACATAACATCCTTGAGAGGAATTAGTCAACTGACTCTTAATTGAGCCAACCAAGCAGGGATATACCATATCCCAATTTCCCATAGCTTGTCACTGGTGTTAGATGTCAGTCTCAATTAATCTTTTTCTTTATTCTCCATCATATATTTACAATTGCCTTAAGGAACTGAAACTGTACATTAAGATACTTGTATTACTATTTCAAGTGATTATGAAAACATGAGATTAACTGCATTAGTATTGGAACCAAACAGATCAAAATTAAAATAGTTAAATAAACAGTTTTAATGCAGTCCAGACAAGGTACTTTGTATGTTTTGTAGAAACTGAAATGGCTTTAGAAAGAGTTGTATCGTTCTTGACTCCCCAAAGTAAGCCTCATAGATTCATTTCTAATGCAAGGGCTCCGTTGACCTATGCTCTGTATAAATGCAGCAAAGACCTGATGGCATTCTGTGGACTACGCAACTCATCCCCATGAGTCTTTGTCTAGTTGCTCATAGTTTTATTGACTATGGATAGTTTTTCCAGTTCTGTGTCTTGAGCCACTTGTGTTTCTAATTGTATGGAACACATGCAAACTCCTGTATGTGCATAAATATCACATTAAGAAGCCTGGTAAAATCCCTAAAGTCTCTTGAAGATGTACACAGACTTGTGGCAAATCAACCATAATGCCATGTGCATGAAGTGTTACGATGGTAAAGGTGATCGCTTTTCAGTTCCCACAGTGAATATGAAAGGGGAAGAGAAGTTTGCAAATATGCATTAATATTGGTCGACTGGCAAGATTGTTCTTTTTCATGCTCCTAGTCCCAGAAACTTTTTTTTGTACTGCGAAGTATTTGCATACTGTGCTTTACTGTCTTTCAAAGCTGGCAGTCCCCCAGAAAAATGTAAACTACATTGATGCGACCTGTTTTGGGAAATTCTTAAAAATTTCCTTCGGTTTGCAACACCTGAGAAGCAAAGCAGGGTTTATCGAGACTCTAATGGTAATACAATCTCAGGGTTCCATAGGTCAAGACAAACAAGCGATCACGGTATTTTACAGGACAGCATGCAATTAACAGTAAGGAGAAGAAGAACAACATAAGGGTATGACCATGGAAAATGTAGTTTCTTAAAGCAGTTTCTTTCTTCTCTTCTTTCCTGTAGGGCAAAGGTCAACAGAGATTACGTGGAGGACACCACTCCCTTGATGACCGGTTCTCTATTGAGATACGTCGCCCAGTAGACCAGGTTAAACGTCCCAAACAGGACAGGGAACACAATCCGGGACATCTTGTCGATCTTGCTAACGCTGTTGTAGGTCTTCTTGGGGTCCGGGAGCTTGGTCTCCGAAGTCCGCAGCTGAATGGATGTGCTGTTGGAGATGGTGGCTATGCCCAGGTCCTTGGTGATGTTGGGAGTGTAGTTGACGCCGGCCAAGCACACGTTGTTGGGCTTCTTTGACAGCACCAGGGGGTCCCTCTTCTACGGTTGACACAGTAAGTATTTATTTTTTATTATAAGTAAATTACACATATGTTAATAAGCAATGATGCATATAGGATATACTGCTACCTACTACCGGTTATAGGTAACCCTTGGTTACACATGGAGTAAATCTGTAAACACAGCCGACCTGTTATTATTATTATACAGTATGTGTTTTTTAAAAGGATATTTTATATGATATTATTACCTTAGGGTGCTGAGCCTCCATGGCTTTCTTTCCATCCCACGCCCAGCTCCTCTTGGTAAAGTAGTTGACGGTGGCAAATTCGATGAGGGCCGAGAAGACAAAGGCGTAGCACACAGCGATGAACCAGTCCATGGCCGTGGCGTAGGCCACCTTAGGTAGTGAGTTGCGAGCACTGATACTGAGGGTTGTCATGGTGAGTACCGTGGTGACTCCTGAGATGGAGAAACAAGAAGGGTGAACAGGTAGTGGGGGCTCTGTTCTAAGTATTTATGTTTTAGATAAATTACGTGTCAGTCAACGCTAGTCCCAATTGGTGAGGTGTGTCATATGAAAAGCAATAATAATGACACAACACCTTTTCAGAAGAGAGTTTAAAAAAGAAATAAAAAAAAAATGCAAGTCGTAGTGTTACTTTTAGATTGATGCAAATTGAACGTTTGGTGCTGAACAGAGCAAAGGATTGCTTTACATGAAAAGACAAACTATATTTTCAGATCAACAATCATATAGCTTCTTTGTGAATGTGTTTTTCATGTGTTTAATGGGTTCTACTTTCATAAAACTACAGCATATAGTGGACAATGAGATCTGTGAAAAAGCTTTCAAATTATGACAAATGACGCACCCCTCAAATAAACACATTTAGTTAAATTTTTTTGCAGGGAGGAACCATTGAATTTACTCTTACCAAAGACGGTCCTGGCAGGTACGGACTCTCGATTGAGCCAGAATGACACCTGGGAGAGGATGACGGTCATGAAACAGGGCATGTATGTCTGAATGACAAAGTAGCCAATCTTCCTCTTTAAGTAAAAGTGGGCCATCATGACGGTATACTGTCCTGTGCGAACAAGATCAGACAATAGAATAACAATCAAAACACACATCAAATTGACATGAAAATAATTGGATGTGAGCCATGCAAAGCTTGGTTGAGTATAAAAACTGATAGGATTGCCTCCCTGCAAAAGTGGAAAGAGTATTACAGAGTATTACACACACACACGCACACACACACACACACACACACACACATATATATATATATATATATATATATAAAGGATAAGAAAAAGAAGCATTCCTTTTGCTAAAACATTAACAATAAACCTGAATATGTCATTTAGTTTATTGTGACTAAAGGTTGGTATTTAATAACATAATACTGGCAAATACTGAGAATAACATCTAAAAATATATATTATGATATCTAACTGTCTTAACAATGTGACAGTTGTGTCATGTAGTTATACTTTACGTGCAAAAGAGAGCCATTGAGAGGGGGGATGAAAAAAACATTGCTCTGTTAACCAAGCAAAGATTGCATTTGAAGCTTTAAAAATAAGGGGAAAAATCCCTCTCACTCTCTCTCTCTCTTTCTCGCTCTCCCTCTCTCGCTTCTCACTGGTGGCTCTGATAAACTACAGAAAATCCACTGATGCCTGCTGCTTTCTCCGAGCAAAATCGGATTTTTGAATCTCACTAATCCCCTGTCACAATCTGCATCCTGCCATCAGCGCGGCCCGGCGAGCCTCTCAGTGTCCTGCCCACTCGATCTGCTCCGGTCGCACTCACACTCTCTCTCTCACACACACACACACACACACACTCACACACACGCGCGCACACACGCACACACATTGTCCCTCTGCTTCACACAACCTCAGAGGATCTCCAGTCTGCAGTGAGACACCCACTACCGCTAATCACAGAGCTCAAACTGGTTGGGATGGAGGGGGGCTGAACCAGTCGCCCGTGGGAAGTCAACTATTCCTGGGTCCGCCGTTTTTGGGCAACGTGCCACCACCATGCCAGCACCAGCCCCAGCTCGCCGGCTGCTCTCCCCGGGCCCGCTTACGCCCCCATGACTGCCAGCCCCGCTGCCGCCCAGCCACCCTGCCGCTCTGCCCGGACCAAGCCACCCGAACCGGGGCCAACCTGGGACATTTTTTTGCCTTTGATGCATGGAGCCTGATGAGACTCGCAGAGGAATGAACATGTACATCTGGTGGATTTTAATGCTGCAAGGATTCTGGAGCGTCTGCGGGGAACTGCCTTTCATTTCGGATAACAATGCAGCCATGTTGGTCAACTGGTGAGTAGCAGAGTAAACTGTTCAAAAAGAAAGTACTAATGGAAAAAGCTTGGACTAGTTTGAAACAGAATCGAGCAAGACATGTTTGAAAATACTCCAGTACAAATTCTATTCTCTTAAAGAGTATGCCCTTAAGTTACTTTTGGAGGTCAAAAGTGAGTGTATCAAGCCGTTTGCGATCTGGTTAGTAACATGTGTGCCTATTGTGTGTGTCACTGTCTGTGTTTGCTTGTGTATTTGTGCGTGCATGTGTGTATTTTTGGTGGGACTTCTAATTCGAGCGTCTGACAAGGCTGGCAGCACGCCCCTTAAACCGTGATCCTTGCTAATCTCCTCCTCATTTAGGCGGTAGGGGATTGTTCTCCTTCAGATTAGGATCCCTGCACTAAATCAAGAACTACAACATTTTACCCCCCTCTCAGAATCGAGGTCAGGGAACTCCGAAGAGACAGCCTTAGCCCAGACAGGGTGTGCTGGCAAGCCCTGGCCCTCTGACCCCCCCCCCCCCCTCATCCACCTCTGACACCTCCAACTACAATCCTGTTGAGGAAAAAGTAACCTTTTGGATCAGCCAGCCGACAGACAGAAACATACAGGGCCGTCAATGGAACGGGTGATGAGAAACGTGAGCTTATATGATCCTGGGACAGACTTCACCGCCAGGGTTTAGTCCATAGCCATGATCAAGGCAGATTGTAAGGACCTTTGGGTTTGTTTGTTTGCTTTTCCATAGAAGAAAGGGAACAGAGGGGGGAGGGCGTGAAAGATGGTACGTCCCAGAACCGGTATTGCCCATGTAAAGAAGGGGAGGGGAGAGGATGGGATTCACACTTTTTAATAACCATTCTGTGTGGTCGACAGGCCCGAATTGTATTACAGTTTTGCCTTTTACATAAGGGTATTAAGCAGATGCCTTTCATCCACCACGTGTCACCACCAGAATGTCCAATCCCCAAGGGGGATCTGTGATGTCATCTTCTTATGCAAAAAACTGATGGGCCAGTCGGCGGGGATTAACCCCCGACTCTCAGCGAGTTCTGGGTTAGGGATAAGTGTTGTTTTACTGCACCACCGAGGCCCTCCGTTGGCTGGATTTGTAGGGGATAGGCTAATCTCTTGTCACTGGGGTATCTCCTTTAAACGTGTCCGGCCATGCTCCTTCTCTGGTGCACTCGGGTCTTTCTTTGCTGGTGTGTTGATATTGTGAAAAAAAAGAATCCTAAAATGTTGTCTTTGGTTGATAATAATGTTTCCATGTTAAACATATTATTACTTAACACCCTTTGTTTCTAAACATATCCAGTTTAGATAATGTCTTCAGGACAAGTCAAATTGACACATCAAAAGTTAGAAGGGCACTTAATGTCACCTCGGCTGGTGTGGATGTCCTCCATGCCGGCAGTCAGACCAATTAGATGGTACTGGTTCAGTCTGGACCCATCTTCTGCCACCACCACGGACGTGGTGGCATCTGTGGTCCAGGTGTACACCACTTCCGATACTGGGTAGGCATCTGATGTAAAGAGGAAGTAAGGGGAAATGAAGAGCGGGAGGGAGGGAGGAAGGAAGGAAGGAAGGAAGGAAGGAAGGAAGGAAGGAAGGAAGGAAGGAAGGAAGGAAGGAAGGAAGGAAGGAAGGAAAAGACACAAGAATAACAGTAATTCACAAGCCTTGCAAATTGTCCCATTCCCTTCTCATTCTTTTTTTATAGCAAATTCTTATGAGCAGCCTCCAAAATTGTCTCAATATATAATACCAGAATGTAAACTTGAGTAACAAAATATCTGTGCTATTATCTATTCTGTACATTTTTCTCATGGCTGTTGGTCAGCAAGCAATCCAATGTGGTTTGTATCATGTGCAGGTCAAGTTAGGCTGTTTGTTGCAGACGATTTTCCTCTCCGAGACTAACATCCGTTCCCTTTGCTAACCTTTTTATTTAGCACAGTTTGAAAAGGTCGTGCAATGCCCCAGACAGAGATGCTTAAGAAATATACCACACAAAAACCCAAGAATAAAGCACACACAAAAAAAAGTGAGAGAGGCTGACAGAGAGAGAGAGGCAGACAGAAACATACACACACACACACACACACACACACACACACACACACACACACACACACACACACACACACACACACACACACACACACACACACACACACATACAATCACATGTTGAATACTATTTTTGGAAAGGATCAAAGCGTTGTCATCCTAAAGATAACCTTAAAAAACCCAGGAATGGCCATTGAGGTCATCATCAAATATATACCTTACACATCCTACACTCACATATTAAATCGATTTAAAAAGTAATTTGTTCCTGCTGTCATTGCCCTTTAAAGTGATTTTTATTTTTTAACACTGGGAATGTAAACTATTTATTATTGTCTTACTGTCTGTTTCATGGTTATGTGGTTATTGCTGGCTGTAAATCAAATTGCCCTCATGGGATGATAAAGATAAACTTGAACTTGAGATCCGCTTATTTATGGTACGCCTTGAATTTTCAGACCAGATAGTTCACCATGTGTCCGAGCCCACGTCATATAAGCAGGGGACATCCTTTTGATGGGACTATTTGCAATGTCGAGTCACCAGTTTCACTTTTGATCGAGAAGGAAGGCTTTCACACATCACGGTGGCTAGCGTGAAGCACTATCAATGCAGTAACAATTACAGATATAGATGAAAAAATTAATTTTAAATGCAGACATGTACTGTTAAAGTTCCAGACATTTCCATAATTACTTATGATAAATATAAGTACTAGCATGGGCACTGATGTTTGTGCGATTGGCTTATCTTCATTATAATAAAACGCAAGTTATATAGATATAAAAAAAAACACATACATGTAATACAAACCAGGACAGTAAGATTGCCACTCACTGCTTAGAAATGGTGGAAACCCCTCCTGTTTTGTTTGCCAGTGGATATGTGCAGTTAGAAGTACCAAAAAAAACCACAACCTGAAAAAAGGCTGTTTTTCTATTTGTCTCTCACGAGGAGCATGCTAATGGATGCGAGCAAACTATCATGACTTGCGATCATATCCTGTTTAACATACTGTGTGTTTGCTGCCTGATGTATCATTACCACAAAAGCCCCAATTTTCCAAAGAAGGTGTGCTTTATTAGAACAGCAGTTAGACTGCTTGACAAGTACATTCATATCTTTGGTGTAGGTCTCCATGGTAACGCAGATCAAAAATATTATTCGGAAACCTTTTCAAGACACATCGTCGATATTAATGGATTATAAAATGATCAATACTACATTTCATGAAATGTTTAGACACAATACGACTATCACACTGGAGAAACACATGGAACTGGACTGAGCTGGATGGGCCTGGTAACCCATTAACAGTTCTGCTTGTAACTGTACTTCATTAACAGGAATGACCTGAACTAGCATCGTATGGGCACAAACTGCTCTTCTCTCTGAGAGACCACTGCTCACACACACACACACACACACAAACACACACACACACACACACACACACTCACAATTTGACCTTGAGGAGAGTCACTATGGTAACCCTTGTTCCAGAGTTAATGCACAGGGAACATTTATCCCTGTAATATGGCACGATAAACATGGAGAGAGTGATAGTAGGCAAAGTAAATGAACAATCGGTCTGTTTAGGGGACCACAGGGGACGTGGGTTGGAATGTCTAGAGATTCTGCAAAGGATGTCTTTGAGAAGAGAGAATATGAACAAGAGAACAAAAGGAAGAAGAGAACAAAAGAAAAAAAGAGAAACATAGAATGAGGGAAAATGGATGAGCTGTGGGGCACAGAGAGAGAGAGAGCGAAAGAAGAGGATGGAGGGAACCCGCTAAGATAGAAAGAGAATTTGAGAGAGATCAACTGAGTCATTCTTTTTCAAGGCCCCACTGCCTACTTTATTTTATTGATGTTCCATTTTATGTTATGTTTTTTGTAAGGGAGGGAGAGAAAATAATTATGCCGGGGAGATGGAGCTTCTGCCTCGTACCCCCTTAACAATCTATCTTTCTACAGCTAAGACAACAGAAATGATAAAGGTAGTCCATGCTATGTCTCACACAAGGCTTTTTCTTTGTTACAATCAGAAGAAAAACAAAGGTTCTGGGCAGAACATGTAAATAGGTGGGCAAAATACATCATACTGATTAGACGACGAATGTCAGGCTCTGATGTGTACTGCAGTTGCTAAGCAACCGTGTTTCCCGTGTGTTAAAGCTACTCTGTAAGCCAGCCCAAGTAAAAGCATTGAAAAACATCTATGTTGCCATGGGAAATTAAGAGAATTAAGAGAACACTACAAATATGTCTCTTTTCCCATTACAGTAGTGGGTGGGAAAATCGCCTTGACAGCTTTCCTCCATAGTCATTAGGAAGAGACACAAACAGTGCAGAATTGTATAAATAAATAAATGAATAAATAAATAAATAAATAATGAAGGCCAGGCCAGGCCTTAATTCTTAAGACATTAATGTTGGAATAAAGGATTATGACCGGGCAGTTCATTATGCAGTCGTGGAGAGACGGAATGGAGTTGACAGACAGGAGGGACCACCTGTGCCAACTAACTCAGCAGACTAGCTATGCTGTCTATCAACACATCTTTGGCAATATGTATAAGAATCTGGGACATAAAGAGGAAGGGCGGAGGACTGAGCGAGTGAGCGGGGCAGAATGCGACCTGTGCTTTTGTTGAAGCATTGTGGAACAGAAAGTCACTCAAGACGGGGAAGGCCCTGTTAAAGTTCAATTCAACCGAAAGCTATGAATTTAAACAGAGAAACACAATGGGCTTAAATGCTATCTTTGAATCTGTACATCACAGATATCACACTGTTCTCTGTTTCACTATCAGTTTCAACACTCTTAGAATAATCACAGATGACTTTACTTTGGATTTCCTCTGTGTGTGAATTTACAATATTGCAAGGGAAAACACACCGCTGTATGACTTTTGCATTTTTCCAAATAGTGCTGCGTTACTTCAGGTTCTGCCAACCACTCATAAAACGTACAATTAAGTCTAACTCAGACTGGCACACTAAAACACCTTGTGCCATAGTGTTTATATAGGACACTCTGTATGTATTCTCTGCCTTTTGTTACCCAGCCCGTATTAATATTTCATAATCCTTGTGTGCCATGCATCAATCGGGAACCTCTGTCAAATGACTCTAGAGACTTATTATTACCACAATGATGGAATGTGCACGGTTACTTTTTGTTTTTTGTAATAGTGAAACTCTTGCCTTTTACATGCCATCCAGAAAATAAACGTAACATACAAGAAAAAAGAAGAAAGTGCGCAGTAAAAAGGAGAGCGCATGCCACATAAATTAACAAATAAAGTTGAAAATAAAAAAGAATAAGAATATATAGAACCAAATTCGATAACAACACAGAAAATTACTGCAGTTTAGCAGTGTAATTAAACAACATAGTGCAGTCTATCTTTACCGTCCTGTGACATTCCACCTGCAACTTAACAACATTGGGCTTCCCCCTCGGTCACAGTCCTTCTCATACATGTGTCCTAGCCCTCAGGTTTAAGTATGGCGGTGGTATTTCAAGCTTTTTCCCAGGCCAAATACAACACCTCAGATGATCTTAGACTAAACGGATAAGATGCTGATCCTTACAATCGTAATCACACCCCACACCCACACACAAGTGGCTATCAGCGATACAGCCAACCTGAATTCAGTTACGCCCAGCGGGGTCCTCGGCCTACTTCTAAACTAAGGGGGGGGGGGGGGAAATCGATGAATGTAATACACATCCCTGGCTTCCCTTGAATTGAAACTAAGAAGACTAAACAGTCATAATAGGAAACCCTGTGTACACTGAGTCAAGGAGGATTTGCTGCCTACTGGCCGTGCCTGGTTTTATCCAGGGACTACGTTTGTACACCGCTGTGCTTAACGCTATTCTAAACAGGCCCATCGCCATAAATAGCTGTAGCAGCTCGGACAAGGCTTACCACTTGGGTCAAACCCAAATGGGATGAGCTGGAGGTTTGTCCGTGCTTGCTCACTGTTTCTCATGCCTGTTCATCAGCCTCTGGTTCAGGATTTTAAATGTATTTCTCTTGCAGACTTACTTGGAAAGCCTACTCTTTCTATCTATTTCTATCTGTCTCTTTAATTGTTACTCATAATGTTGAAACCTGTGGGCAGGTACTACTTTGTACTGTAATTAACCCGGGGAAACCAACCTGTCAATCAATTAGTGGAATTAAGGATAAACTGGAGTCCTAATTGTGCACTAATGAGGGCACATAAGATGCAAACTTGGCAGGATAAATATTTTTGCATATAAATAGCATTAATGCCATAAACTAGGTTAATGATCGTGGCATTCGCCAAAGCAGAATACAATGAAAAATGGGAGGAACAGAAGAGTATCTGACGATAAGATCTTACTATATACTCACAGCTTCCGAACTTCAGAGGGCATGCATGTGCGTCCATAGGGAAGTCTTCCAGTTGCATGGGGCACTCAGCTGAGATGGTCAACCTGGAGAAATACAGTATGTCAAGTGAAAATTTGATTCTTAGGCGAGAACATGATATCCATATTTGTAACAGTGTATGTCCCAAAATCAAGGAGGATGCATTCACACGTTTAGATGTGAACAGTCTGTATGCCATTTGCGTTAGCCATCTTATAGTATGTTATTTGGATTATGTTGCATCTAGAACTTTGCCAGTTTTTCTAGCAATGTCAGATCCTATCTTCCTCCTTATTGGTAATATTTTGCAAATGTGGATGCCCTTGATGTGCCTTCTCTTCCTCATCATCATTATCCCCATCATCTAAACGAATCATCTCTATCATCGTCGGATTTAAGTCATGATATTCTAATGGAGGAATTCCCTATGTCAATTCAGTGAAGCTGCATACAAAAAAAAAACCACAAATTGTTACAGAAGAGTGTACTGCCATCTTGTGGCTGATCTTTCTAATGGGATCCACCAAATCCCATATCGGCTCAGCAACTCACATCCACTACACACTATGTGGTCATGGGTATGTAAGGGAGGAGAGAGATCCTTCTAATCCAAAAGGATCGTCTGGGTTCAGGTTTTCCCGCTTCTGTCTCAGCGCTCCATTTATCCAATTGAACCACCTTGCCAATTGAGTTGCGGGATCGGAAAGAGTCTATATATCCCTTGGATTTGGACTTAAGCCCACAAACACACACACACACACGGTTTTAGTTGACAGTGGTGTTTTCAGAGAGGAGAAGGGGGAAGGATTCAGGAGGCTTTAGGGCGTAAGTTTTGTGAATTATTTGCAAAAGTATGAATTTTGAGGCCGCAGGGGCTAATGTTTTTAAAATGGGGTGACAAAGCAATCACATTTAGTTTTTATCTGCGAGAGAGAGAGAGGAAGAGTGTAGAACAGATAGAGAGCTGGAGCTGGAGCTGAGGTCTGTGTGTGTGCGTGTGTGTGTGTGCGTGTGTGTGTGTGTGTGTGTGTGTGTGTGTGTGTGTGTGTGCGTGTGTGCGTGTGTGCGTGTGTGCGTGTGTGTGTGTGTGTGTGTGTGTGTGTGTACGTGCACATTAAATCTAGGGAGTGCTAATCTCTTTCCCTGGTAATGGAAACGCATTAAGAGACAGTAGAAAAAAAAACGAGACAATTAAAATCCACCCCCTAATGTGAGCTGCAGTTGTCGGGGATCTATTACCTTTTTAAAGCATTGCACGTGCACACATGCATCCGTTTCTTCTTTTCTGCACCTCCACACACTAGGGCCAGAAAGGTTGTTCAAGCTAGGTTACATGGCAAAGGAAAGGGTTCAAGATCTCAAGTGCTGGTGTAGATCAAAGATTGGCTGCTAAGAAGATCCGAGGTCTTTTACAGCACAGTCCAAGTTCCGTGGCTTCGCATCGGCTTTGAATTTCTCTTTTGCATTATTTTTAATAGGCACCATGCGGACTGTAGCAGCACTTGCCAAATTATTTATCATCACCATGCTTGAAATGTGCAATCAGAGAGCCAGGCTCTGGAAAAGGTCTGCAGGCTGCTGGCTTCACCGGGATCTGCAAAAAGTGATCCATGCTCAACCACCGGGTGACAGTGTTTTTCTGAGACACAAATGTGATAGCTGGGCCATAACGGCAGAACCGACAGAAGCATTGGGGGGGGGGGGGCACTTACAGTAAACAGGCTCTTACATTTTTAAACTACAACCCTCAATTTCCTTCCCTCTCCTATGGCTTTGAATGCAGACATCTCCATTGCATGGTAAGCCACCTGTAACCCTTGGCACTTGTAGACAGTTGTTCATTTTGACATGATCCAGACGCCTGTCTGGTGAGCACACAAGCTCTCCCTACCTCATGGTGTACAGCAGGGTCCCGTCATCTTTGAGCCGCAGCAGCTTGTTGGGTGTGGTCATGTTGTGGGCGATAGACTTCTTGCCGTTCAGGAAGAACGTGTCGGGGGTCCAGATGTTGCTGGCCAGCAGGTTGTTTAGCGGGAGCATCTCCATGGGGCCCTTGAAGCGCAAACGCTCGTCTTTCCAGCTTTGCCGGAAGAATACGTCGATGGTGTATTCCTGGGGCAAGAAAGCACCGTATTTTTCTAACACCCCCAGGCACAAATCCATCGCTTCTTTTCAACTGTTTGAATTATTGATTGGTTTCAAACAGAGGAATGAATTTGCTGCCATGCTAATGCAATAAGTCGGCGTCTGATTGATGACGTCTATTATTGCTGCAAAATCGTCAAACCTATAGCGTGCGGGAGGATATTTGAAAGGATGTTTAAGCTAGTCAATTTGTGATGTTCAAAAAACATGTTGTATCTGTGTTTGCTTGTTGGCTTACCATTTCTGTATCAGACACGGGCCCAAAGCTGGTGACAAATATGTTTGTCTTGATCTCAGTGACATTTTCTGCTGGGAAAAAAAAAGTTTTAGAGTAGGAGTCAATGTGTGCTAGTCAGAGCATTCACAAATACTACTGTGTCAGAGCACTGAGTGCCAAGGATTGAGTGGTTGGCTATGTCCTCAGACCTCTTGTCGAGACTAGCGACAACTCTTGTAGGAAGTGCTTAATCCTTTATAGCCCATCTGGCATGCATCCTGATTGCGCAGCATCTCCCTATTATGCTAAAAGGACTTTTGAAACAAATGAAATAGAGAGAGGAAATGTTAAAAGGCTGAATGAATAACTGTGCTCCAATTAAGTCAATTGACCAAATAAGTGCTAGAACATTCTGTCTCCAAGCGACAAAATCTCTCTGAGATATTGAAAAATGTTTAGAAAGAAAAGATAAAGAGTTCCATAGAAAGAGAAAGAGATAGAGACGGAGAGAGAGGTGAAAATAAAGAGATCCCCTCTTTTCAATTGGCTGCTTTTTAAACCCATATCCCTCTGAATAGACCAGAGCTTCAGCTCCTCAAGGTTGCATTTTGTGGACAGCCAGGGTCACAGGGAGAAGGCTATAACACACTGAAACGCCAGCCCCTTCTGAACACTTCTTCTGACTGATTTATATTTCCTTTCAAGGTAGCATATCAGCAAAAAAAAAAATGTTTGTCATTGAATTTCTGAACTTGCACATCATTACATTCCCATCATACATAAGATACATCTATAAAATGCCCTACAGTATATCGTATTATCACCAACTTTGCATAGCTTGGTACCCGGCATGAGTCTGTGGTTTGCACCATAGCGATCAATGTATTTTACAGCATTTCAGTGGGCAGGGTCATTTTCATAAGCTCCCATGTCGTCGGGCTCCTGGACATGTGTGTGAAATGATGTTATTGAGAACGTATCCTTAAAACCTGTCCCTAAAGACAAACAAGTGCCTCACTAAACAAATTGAAATACCAAAAACCTTAAGATGCACAACAATTTTGGGGCCCCAGGAAACACTCCCCTTTTCGGACCTATATGTCATTGGCCATAGAACGGGACCTACCTCCCAATCCCGGGCGGAGCCTGTTGTCATAGCCATCCAGCAGGCCATCCAGGATCCTGGTAAACACAGTGATGTTGTCGTTGGTGCCTGGCTCCGCGGGCGCCTCAGTGGGGGACAGAGATGTGCTGCATGAAAGAGAGAGGAGATCCGACGCCTTAATTACATTGAACACCGGCTGGCTGTTTGACTTAAGGCCCAGTAATTAGGGGCACTTACAAGTCATTATATACTTAATTAGCAATGGCATTGCTAGTTTGAAATGGAAGAAGAGTAAAATGTCTGAAATGCAGTTTAGAGGGGTCTTTGTAGCAGATACTCATCAACAAGACAATGTTTCATATGGATTTGGTTGGACTATGTAGACATTGATTTTATGACTGGGTAACCATTGAGTCTTCAGCTTTACTTGCCTTATTTGAAATTTGCACAGGAAAAGGAAGAAGTGGAGAAGCCACTTGGTTGCTGGAAAATTGGTCATTTTGTTGTACAGATCTGAAAATAAAACAACAACTGAACTGAAACAATCTGAAAAGGATCATCATCATTCTCCTCACCATTATTCCAACCACGACGACAATCACCACACTACTACTATCCTCACGATCAACTACCCCGTAGCCCTCTCACACTAACACACCAACTAACTCTTTATCCCACTAGAGTTCATTACTAAAATCAAGTACTGTCTCTAGCTCACTTAGCAGCTTGATACAAAAACTGTTGGAAACTTCAATATGCAAGTTGCCTTATGGAGAACGATTTCGAAGATGTCGTTAAAGTAGCCTTTGTATGTAAATACTTTTCTGCCCTTCTTGAATAAAACCTCCGTTTAAGGTAATTGTTGCTTCGTAAGGTGAGGTCCACTGCGTATGCCAGCATCGTAGACATCATAGATCATTCAGTTTATTCCCGCACTGCCTCCCATGGTCTCCAAAAAATACGAAAATAATGTCTCACTGCTATCTGTTCTCTATCTATATTTGGTTTTACTAGGCTGAAAAAAAAACAGGGAGGAAAATGCAGCAATATTACCTGTACAGAGAGTCGTCGCTTCAGGCTTAATTTCCACGAGCTCAGTTCAACAGTAAGTGCTCTGTCTAGCCTGTCTTCTGAGAACCAACCTACTCCGTTTGGTTTTTCCACCGCAGGCGGTCTTGTTCCCGGACCGTGTTTTCTTCTCGCCTTAATGGCCTCAGTAAGTTCACATCCACATTATTGCACGTTAGCTGCCACGTAGCGGGACCACATCAATGCCTTCAGCTCCAGATGTGTCGGAAAAAAACATGATAGCGGTTTTCGAGACAAGCGCTGATGCATGTACAGCCCCAGCAATCTGTCCACGCAGAATGGACGAGTTGCCAATTCTCACTTTCTCACCTAGGCAGGGTCGGTGCGAGAGATGGCCCACCTACTGTGCCGTAAATTAAATATCACAAGGATTTTTTCTTCGCTTTATGGTGAAAAAATACTATTTTTCCTTTGTAGTAGCATGCTCCTTCTGAAGCCGGTGGCATGAAACAAAGTCAACTACCTTTAAAGTGCTGGTTGGATAGATGAGAGATAAAAGAAACAGTTTCTTCATCCATGGTATAGAAATTAATGATGAACAATTGTTCATCCCGGAAGAAAAAAAAAACATCGTAAATGGTTGATCATAGTTTGTGGCTAATACAAATAATTGACTTTAAGTTATCCCATACGTGCTTTGAAAAAGCCCCCGAGCTTCATCAATTAAAATACCACTACAAAACACTCTTGTATTTAGTTGTTGCAACCGTAACTGAGTAAATAAGAATACATATTAAATGAATGCGTGCAGCAACATTCCTTCATACGCTCTGTTCCGCATCAATAAGTAGTTTCATCCTTCCGATAACCATAAGAGGGTACTCGAGTTCCATATTTAAGAGACAGAGAAGTGCTGTCTAATTCAATTTGGCTCTTATAATCCTATTGCAAGGTAGGCTTTTTATTACAATCAATGCCTGTCCCATGCTGTCCGATCTCCGCAAAATGCTTGAGCCAATGTCTAGTTCAGCACCACGTTGACTGGAAAGCACCCGGTGCATAACACATCCTATTGGTTTTAGTTTCCCTTTCACGCGTAGAATTGCAGGCTCGGAGAAATTTCCGGACTGAGTGACTATAATATGAACTAAGTATAGCATATACCCCAAATAATCAGAACAAAACAAAATAAATAAAAACACGCGGAGAAATATGTCCTTATAGCCTATGACTCACCTATGACCAGCAAACAATCTTATTATAAAGAAGGATTTATTCTCCCAGATACGATAGTAACACTTTATTTGTTGCTACTTTTTTTATAATTCTATTGTATCCTTTCCTTACAGGAATGCTGTCGATGGAAACAAGAAGTTGTTCGCAATCTACGATACGAGGTAGGCTATAAATAAGTTACACAAAATATATACAATCTACAATCGTTTATTTACGATATAATATAGAATAAAATTGTGCTCCATAAAACAATTATACAACTTGCACGTATGGATGTGCGACCCATAACTGGAATATTGATTTATATAGTCTGTTTTCAATTTAAGTGCACATTTAAATTCGACGCTTTAAGTACGTTTGGGGGAAGGGAAGAACGTCACCTATTAGAAGTCAGCGGTTCTGCGCTCATTTGAACAGAGTGCCTTTACCGCCACCAGCAGCACCCTCATCAATATGCGTTTCATTTCGCTGCACAGCTCTTTTAGTGAAAGCCCTACCACACAGCGAAATACAATATTTAAATAAGGGTGATGTCCAACAATATTTCAAATCTGTGTGATCACAGGCGACTTTTTCAACCACTTCTTGCAAATGGAATACTTAGATTTTTAATCAATTCGGGTCGCATTTGCGTTTTAGTCCTGCTGAAATAATTCAATAGTAACAGCGAAAGGAATGTTTGCTTTTCGGAGAGCCAGACTGTTTCGTGTTCTTTCAGCACTGGTCATTGTGGCAATTGTATGTTGCGCAAAACGGTGAGTGTTAACAAATGTAAAAGTAGATTATAGGAATTCTAAGGGAATAGTTTGAGGCTTGAATGACTAACTGTTGTTGTCATTTCAGCGTCAATGAACCCGGTAACATGTCGTTTGTGAAGGAGACGGTGGACAAACTACTGAAGGGATATGACATTCGGCTGCGACCTGACTTTGGTGGTAAGGTTTTTAGCAAGCTGAAAAGATTTGTTTTACATGGTTGCTGCAGTTTGATGGGAGTAATAGGTATATGCTAAACTGTTTTACATGCAGAGGGTAAATGCTTAATATGTCATACCATTTTGTACTCAGGTACTCCTGTCGCAGTTGGCATGAGCATAGATGTGGCCAGCATAGACATGGTCTCTGAAGTCAACATGGTAAGTGAACTCTTACACGCTCACATATATGACGTCTATACCCAAAACCCTGGCTCTCAAAACTAAACCTTGATCTCTCATCAGACAAACGTGAAATGCTTTCATCCTTGTGCTGTCATTGTAAAATGTGGAAGCACTTGAATATTCAAGTTGGCTACTACCATACAACAGTAATGCCAAAATCAATGAGGCAGTGGCAAGCCTGTATCTTTTCACACAGGATGATTAACTGAAACATTCTAGTTGGTTTGAAAGCTTTGCAACTATTATTGTAGTTTGTTCGACATTGTAGTTTGGGTCCAGTTACATGTGAACTTGAAGTATAACAACATCATACATGGGGCTAGTAGGCACTTTGGAAACTCATAAACATTGCTACATCAAGTAAATGAAATTTGGACAACACAAGTTTTATTGCACTTTCAATCTCAGTTGCCATTGTTTGAGAAAGGGGCGTGATATTTTATTTTCTATTCCACTTAAGCAGAAACTCCCATTAAACAAAATCACACACATAAACCTACCGAAGTATATGGCGCACAAGCATATACGAAAACATACACACATAAAACAAAACACACGATTCACGTGATTATCCACACCTGCACTTTCAACGGTGGGTAGTCAGTTAGTGACGAGAGAGATGGTGGGTGGTCTGAAAGAGTTATATAGGAAGGAAGAAAGAAAGAAAGAAAGAAAGAAAGAAAGAAAGAAAGAAAGAAAGAAAGAAAAGGGTACATCCAACATCTAATATAATAATAAATAATTAAATGTATATACCGCTATTCCAAACCAAAGCACTTTGCTATTGAGGACATACGAGAACAAATACATAGAACCAATACATATAAATAACTAAGAAAACCATTGAGAAATGAGAACACAAATGACATAGGAAAAGGAAACGGTAAACGGTAGTGAATAGTGAATTAGGAAGGACCTTAAGAGAAAGCGGGAATGTGTGTGTGTGTGTGTGTGTGTGTGTTGGTGGTGGTGGTGTGGTGTGGAGGGGGGGGGGGGGGGGGGGGGGGGCTGGTGAATTCAGTTTGATGCCAGGGTGAAACATCTGGCTTGGTCGCGGATCCACCTGGTTAGACAGAGCACTCAGACCTCAACGTTGTATCTCCAGGGCTCCAACCTGCTCGTGCAGTAACATATGTTCGGGTGTGATCCAGAGCAACGGTAATTAGCTGTGTGTCTAGCTGGTGCTAGGACCTTTTGGCAAGGATGTGAACAGAACGCTTCCTACTTGCAGGACACTGACAGGCCGTGCAGATGAAAAGATGAGCTTATGAGAAGGAGATATTTATTTGTATCATTAAATATTCAGTTAGAAAATTTTGATCTCTGAATATATGTTAATGTAAAAAGTGATTCATCTACTAAAGTGGCCCTGCGTTGGATAGCAGAATGAATGACAGGCATGTTAGGGAAGAAAGATTATTATGGCAGGCCATGAGAGTTGTTCAAATATGCTGTTAAAAATGAACATGTTGGACATATGCTAATAGGACACTTTTTTGTTGTGGCAGAGAGAGGCAGCAGCATGTAAAAAAAAGAAGCTGTGCTCGGTTCTCTGTGCTCTTTGATTTTCTGGCCCATGAGCTGTTTCCTGTCTTCAAAGCATAGGAAGAGGGAAGAAAACAACAACAAACGGCTTCCTGCTTTAAAGGTAGGCTCAGCAATGTGACCGGATAATGGGGTCACTGCCATATCAACATATGGAGCAAGATAGCAACAAACGACTAAGTATATAGACGGTGAACCGGGGAGTGTAATATTTGCAGGCTGGCACAGCATCTTTGCTCTGTACTCTCTCTTTCTGGCTCTCCGTGTGTATCTGCAGATCCTGCCATTGAGAGATTGCTGGCGTCGGATCAACCCCTCTCAGCCATGCAATGAGCTCTACTCCTAGCTCCCACCCGATTCATTCAGAAACACATTCGGATTCATATTCTAATTACTGTGCCGGATCAGGTTACAGTATATACCCAACTAGCTCCGAAAGCGAATTGCACTGTTTTTGGTAAGACGTGCAACGCACTCTTGTTTACAGAAGAGGAGTAAGGGTTTTGTTCCCATATATAGACGAGTCTGATCCAGCATCCATGTTTTTTTTTCTCATAACACCACAGCGAGCTATGGGCATGCAGGGGACCGGCAATCAAGTGCATATAGCCAGGGAAATGGGAATAAATTGAAAGACAGCCTGAGCGAGCCAGTCATCACTGCTACACCCACTGCAGTGTGTGGGTGTTTGGCGGAAAATCTGTCAGCGGCGTGAGGTGAAAGAGATCTTTTTCTCTCTCCCTTTTTTTCTCTCTTTATTTCTCCAAATGTTCCTGTTTTCTCCTACTTGCTTTTCGCTGGCTTTCAAGATGTTCATCCATTTCCATAAAGGCCTGTAATCCGTATCGCCTCATCACATGACCCTTTTTATTTAAAAGCTGGTCCTTTATTGTTTCCTCTGAATTTTCCATGAAGAACTTCTGGTTTCAGCTTTTTTATATATATATTTGTGCTTCAGTGTATATCGTTGTTTTTGTTTGTCCCTTTTCACTGTTATGGCAATTATGATATAGTTGGTCTCTAAAAGGAAGCTACATACTCTTAAAAAAGCCATGCAGCAATGTAAAATAGTGTTTGCTGCCATGGTTTCCTTTAAACCTATTTGATTGTCTGTCTGAGGGGTTCTTCACTGCCTCCTTCATCCCTTGCCTTCCTGAATCCTGAATGAAAGTTGATCCCATTTTTGCTCACCCCAACAGTGATGCATGACACCAACCCCAGCTAAAGTTCATTCCACTTTTTAAAATGCTAGTCAATCCATCAACCTCGCTAATAAATGATGATTGTTGCAGGAATTCTGTTCAGGCAGAGTATTGTCAACAGCTCTTATGCTGTTGTCGCTGTAATATCACATTATGTGGAGTAATAAGCTCCATTAGATTCGCTCCTTCTCCTCTTTTACCAGAGGGACTGTGCTATTTATGTGCCAGTGGAGGAAGAACAAGGGGGATGGGTTATGTGAAGGGGGTTTAGACTCATAGGTATTCCCTGCCCTCGAGCTAAAAACTGTATATCCAAGAGGTTTCCCCAGAAGAATGCGGGGGATGGGACCTTTTCCAACATGATCGATTCACATCTTAACCAAACAACTCATCCCGAGATGCAATGCCATGGTGTCCTTCAGAACTCCTCTATATTGGCTCAGTAGAGTACTCTGCCAACTGCATGGTTTGATTTTGAGGAGAGCCCTCCTTCCCCTGTGTGTCACAATGGTGGATATTGCTTTGCAAGGCTCCTGCATTTAGCTCTAGGGTCGTTTGACCTGGGTGCACGCTAAATGATTTGCCACAGATAGCTGTGTGTAATGACTAGCACATGCCTGACGCACAGAGCACGTGCCAAGAAAGGGTATAATTTGACTGTGAGGCTGAAACTATGCCAGGAAGGTAATTCAAGCCCAGATCCCTCATCTCTGACAACACCCAGATTTTATCATTTATGATCTGGTTGATAACCTGAATCCTGGGGCCTTACTTGATGTTATGAATATTGCATTCCATACTGAGTTGAGCATAACTGTCTGCATGTTATCTTTGAGAGAACGCTTGATGCGTTTAAGAGAGCATGGTGTAAAAGCAAAGGAATAAAGAATCAGTGGATTTTCGGACTGATTCAGTATCAAACAGTGCGTCACCACATCAAGTATTGAATGACGTTCAACTGTGTGTATCAGACAAAACTTCACAAGATAAACTTCACTAAAGAATGACCCTCTCATCTCACATACGTTTTGATTGTCTGAAGTGAAAGATTCATGAGGTTTCTTTGGCAGAAGTTTAGTGTGATACCGCTAACCGATATGAATGTGTGCATGATTTCTGCCCAGCTAAACTTGCACATGACAAGTTTAAATACTAAAATACATATCCTATGTCTATACACCACTTTATCCAGAGAGAAAGAAAGAGAGAAAGGGGAAGAGAGAGAGGGAGAGAACATGTAAGGGAGTAATGGAGGAATAGTGTTGAGAGAGAGAGAGAGAGAGGAAGTAAATAAAGGCTAAGTCCAAGAGACTGGGAACGAGAACGACAGAGCGAGAGAGGCGTAGAGAGATATAGAGAGGAATGATGGTAGGTGAGTGATGGGACCAATGGGGTTCAGTAGACTAGGCGGGTTCATCATTGGAAGGTTTTTAATGCCAGATAATCAATAGCGAAATGCTATCCAACAGCATTGGGGCAGGCAGTTTTGGAGAAAATGTTAAAGCCCCTTTGTGCCACTTGACCGTGACTTTTCCACTGTTACAATAATAAAGAATTTTCATTAGGTAAAAGGCTTAGAGGAAGGAGAGGGGCACTGGAGCTGATTCTGGTTCAAAACCCCCATTCGGTACCTACTCTACAGCGGCCTGCGTTGTGTAATCAACTGCCGATGCTAAACACAAAGGCACAATTGGCCTGCCCACATGTGCGACCGGCTGTAGTGTTATGGACTGCTGATGAATGGATGCTTCCTCTTTTAATTGTATGTCATACCATGTTACATTCTGGAGGAATTAAGTATTTTATATGAATTAGCATTAGAAATAATTCTATGGTGAGTGTAATTTCAGTGAGGGATGATGAGGAAAGCTTTTTTGCTAGTGCCAATTGCTGAGATGAGTGCAAATATAATTATACCAAAAACCTCAAAACATACGAACCACTCGAGACACCACGATCAAACAAACACAGTGAACCAACACTGGAGGGAACAAAACAGGGAACTCCAAAACAACCGGAGAAATACAAATAAACCAATAACCATGAGGCACTCAGGTGGAAACAATTAAACAAAACGAGACAAGGGTGAACTTCTCCTCCATGGTGTTCCTCTAACAGCTTGCCTACATGGAAATACACACACTAACACATAAGACACCTATTTGTGCTACCATTTTAATCTGTTTCCCAGGATAATTTGCCAGACACATCCCTTTCTCTGTCTCTCTCCCCCCTCAGGACTACACATTGACCATGTACTTCCAACAGTACTGGAGGGATAAGCGGCTGGCCTATGTGGGGATCCCCCTCAACCTCACCCTTGATAACCGGGTGGCGGACCAGCTCTGGGTCCCCGACACCTACTTCCTCAACGACAAGAAGTCCTTTGTGCACGGCGTGACCGTCAAGAACCGGATGATCCGGCTCCACCCAGATGGCACGGTTCTGTACGGTCTGAGGTGAGTTCTGTAGCTGTTTGATGAGTCAAGCTGAGCTACACAGCACTGGTCAACTGTACGGTCTCAGGTGAGTTCTGGAGCTGTTTGATGAGTCAAGCTGAGCTACACAGCACTGGTCAACTGCCGGCTTCTCCTCCTCTGCATAAAGACCTGTGGGAGACGTATTGTCCGTGCTAACATGGTTGATAGGGAAACATTAGTATAGGGGTTTGACACTGTCACAAGGCTGGAAGACCGCCTGTCGAATAAAAAAAAAAATGGAGCATGGTGCATGTATGGCCCCAAACCCATATCCAAACACAACACCTCTATGGATTTATTTAGTCCCTTGCTGTAGCTTCTACTCGGGCACAAGACCAAGAAAGGCCAATGTGGATAATGTGTTTATTGGCTTGTGCACTTGGCCCATTCAAGTTCAGGTCAGCAACACAGTCCAATAGGCGTTAGAGTAAAGGATTATCAGACAGCAGTTCTAAGCAGTCTGTCTGCTTCATAGTCGTTCATTACAAGATCAGTGGACCTGCTGGATCATCGGTTAGACAAGAGGGTCGCGCCTCCTGTCCTAACAGACGGCTGTATATCATACGACTTCTGCAAGCCTGGGGGAAACCCGGCTTCATATGGAATGCCAGATACTCCTTTTGACAGAAGAGATGGAGATGCATCACATGCATGGTGATTTCTTGGCTCCTGATAAGGGACAATTAGCTGGAGCTATGGTTGTGTGCCACTATGGCATAGCATTGGTGGGGGACATGTTTTCTTTACAGTGTTTTTATGTGGAAGATATTCGAACAGGACTTATGATAAAAGATAATGCTCAAATTAATTTTATTTAGGCCCGAGGGCAAATTAATGAATAGTGCAGATGCCAGGCCATGTTTGATAATTTTGTTTCGAGAACCCTGTTTTGAATTTCCATTGATCTTTTGTGCTAGCAAGTTCAGGTTCAGAACTATTAGCATACCTTATGAATATGGATGCGTGCCTTGCATCTTTCATTATGCTAGGGGTTTTATGAAGAGAACAGTACTTTAATGTTCGCTTTCCTCTTTTGACTTTTGTTAGCCCTGAATAAATTTACAACAATATGCTCACTGTGTAAGCAAATTTCAAAATTCAACCGCTGTATACATGTAATTTCATAGATGGGTTTGTATACACATGGTCGGGTCTGTGTTTTGTACAGGGACAATGCACTTACAAATATAGCTTCCAACATTTTCACTCGTGTGGTCTCTGAAATTGCTATTTGGAGTAATGTAAAACAGGATCACAAACTATTTATTCGGCATTCCAGTATGTCTATGAAGATAAGACTTAGACACTGGTTTTCTTTTGGATATACTAATAGATTCTCTGCTCTCAACCAAAATGTCTGTCTGTCTATCTATCTATCTATCTATCTATCTATCTATCTATCTATCTATCTATCTATCTATCTATCTATCTATCTATCTATCTATCTATCTATCTATCTATCTATCTATCTATCTATCTATCTATCTATCTATCTATCTATCTAATTGTCTCGTTAACATGTTTGAATCTAAAGTGCTGTGAACTAGATATTCTAACACCATATCTGGTGTATTTAGGAAATGGGTCTGGCTATTCAACTCATTATCTAATAAGGATGTTTATAATCTCAATAGTGTCTTCATCAATGATCACATTTCCTATTAGTTCTAACCAGTAGTCAAGAAGTCTCAGGAAATGGAGAACTTTGAAATGACATTGATTCAATGAATCATAGTCACAATGCATACACAAGGCATACGTGTTCAATTGCATTGAAAGCGATACATAGTACACCTGGCACTTGATAATACGGTCAAATTCCGAATTCAAAATCAAAGAGAACTTGCGTCGTGTCTCCTTCCTTTTGTACCTTGCTCTTAGGATCACCACGACGGCTGCCTGCATGATGGATCTGCGGAGGTACCCCCTGGACGAGCAGAACTGTACTCTGGAGATTGAGAGCTGTGAGTGGCGAATTTCAATATCATTTGATGGTTTAGGCAACCCACTGGCCAACTCGAGTCCATAAAGTACCAGTATAATCCTAGGTCACTAGATTGAGCTAGATAGTTAGCTAGATATTGTATGTTGACAAAAATTGAACATTGGAAGACACTGTATTAATGGAAGTCTCTAAAGCTAGTTATAGCGTTCGTCTGAACTCTGAAGGAAACCCACTTTAACTGCCTCTCAACACCAACACTGCTTCTCTGCTATCCCTTCAACTATCGCAGTAAAGATGAAGAACTTTAACTAGGCAAATTAGCCTCCGGCTGGTTCGCCGAGAGCAACTTCAAAGCTAGTTTTTCTCCCAAACGACGCTCCAGTTGGCCAAGAACTAACGCTGCATATCTTCACTGCTGTTACGTTGGGTTCCAGATGGCTATACGACAGATGACATTGAGTTCTACTGGAAAGGCGGTGACACGGCAGTGACTGGGGTGACACGCATTGAGCTGCCTCAGTTCTCCATCGTGGACTACAAGCTGGTGTCTAGAAACGTAGTCTTTTCCACAGGTAACAAACTACCATGACCACAATGCCATTTCTCTTGCGCCTACATTTTTGCTGCATTGAAGGAATTCTTCCACAAGACATAACTAAGAATTTGATAAGTCACAAAAATATTAGAAATAATTATTCATTATTCAAAATACGATGAAATGGTTATTAGCTGTTTGCAATTCCTTTGTCATTAATTACCCTGTAGTGCGCACATTGGTGCCACATGCAGCTGAGACTGTTTCTCTGAATTCCATTGAGACAAAGTTTTGGGCACTTTTCTGGGGCTCTAATTGGGTTGAGACTGGAAATGTCTTCCCTTTGATGTAACTGCCAAAGAAGGTCTATGTGGATTGGTGGATTCTGTTCATGTCTGACGTCAATATGAAATCCCTGCCTGAGTACCCCGAGAGAATAACTACCTTGCTAACCGTTTGTTGATAAGTGTGGACAGGACGTGTCTTACGAGTAAAGGTGACCGCTGTATTAGAGTGGTAAGGCTAGACTAAAGTTGATTGCAATCAAAAACTATTTGTCATTTCATCTCAAATATATCCGAAGAGATGAACTTATGTGATACAGCATTTCTAATGATTCTAAACACTGTCCCCCTCTCTTCACTCTCTGCCTCTCTTCCCTCTATCACCCTCGAGTAATTTATATAAGGAATAATCCAGGAAAGGAAGGGCCTTTCTTTCTTTTTTTTTTACTTTGAATCTATGGTGATACATATATGACGGTTTCCACATCACTCTTCCCAGGAGAGCCGTACTATGAAACCCTGTTTGAGGTCTTCATTGGCTGTATCTTCTGCTTCTGCCCTCATTTCCGCTGTGCGTGTGCAAGTATTAAATGTAAAGCTGTGTGTGTGTGTGTGTGTGTGTGTGTGTGTGTGTGTGTGTGTGTGTGAGTGAAGGCATGGATGTTTAAAGTGTGTGCTAGCTTTGTGTTCGATTACCAGTGATTAACCATCTTACAGCATGTGTTTGTTTATGCATACGTTACGTCCCTGATGGGAGGAGTCTAGTGGCTCTTGAAGTTTAGTGTCTATGGGGCCCCTCCCATACCGGAGCTTGCTGGCTCTTAACACCAATGGTCTGCTGCGGTGGAGCACTTCAAAAGCTTGATTCCCTGCCTGCCTAATGATTAGACTTCCTCCTTTGCTAGCTCTGTGCTGGCTGGCTTGTCTCCCAGACTCCCAATCGCACTGGGAAAGAAGTGAGTGATCGCCCTTTGCCAATTACCCAGCTGCCCCTTTTACCAGCCCACCAAAAAAAAGGAGAAAGAGGGAAAAAAAGATCTCGCGGCAGCCCTGGATTCAGGACATCACAGATTCATGAGCAGTGGGACCTGCTGCATCAATTATTCCCCTCTAAGCGCACATAGAAAACATTGCGTAAGGATTTGTTTTTTTGTTTTTTCTTCGCCCTCCCGTCTGCCAGTTTTCTCACCCGCTGTGAGTTGAAATGTAGCTGATGTCGGGGGAGTTGTCGGTCGCTGCACGTTGCACACCGCCTCCTTCCCAACACACACACACACACACAGACACATGCACACCCCACTCCTCTTGTTTAAATACTTTGGAGATTGTCATGTGTTTTTTGCCTTGTCCATCAGTGTGTCATTGACGTTGTCATCATCATTAGGCTCTTCCTCCTCCTCCTCTCTTTCCTATCATCACACATGGCGTTCCTCCCACTCTGCTGACACACATCCAAAGCCAGCTAGTGTCAGGTTGAGACGCCCACGTTCACCACACCGCACAGCTCCTCCCCCCACTGACGCCTACTTTGGGCGTCCTTCTGTTGCTGAAATGTCAGTCTAATCATAGCCCACTCTGTTGTTGTTACAAAAGCCTACAATGGATGGCTTTCTGTCACTATTGTTTATTTGAAAGCTGTGGAAAGTTTAACACTCCTGATAATATGCAATTACGCTGATCTCATTTCATAAGGAAAAGACCAGTCCAAAAACCACGTGATGTCAACGTCTGGAAACCATTGATTTTTTTTCAGCTACACTAGTTGTGTTCAAAGTGTGGCAGTGTCATGTAATTGCTTTCTTGACAGTCAGCGGGTCTCCATTTATTTGTTAAACTATGCACTGACACACAGTGTAATAAGCAACCATAACTGTTGAATTATGTTATAAATCAGGTGATGCCCTTTACCTTTGACAAATTAAGGAATTAATATCAGATGCCACACATGTACATCATTGAACTCAGACTATTATGTATGCATTAAATTACAATAACCGTATAGGAATAATTTATTCAGGGTAGAAGTGAAAATATGATTTATCATTGAAAAAAATAATGTTTTTTTTTAATCATCGTCCTGTACATTGTGTCAAATCATCATGAAATACTGCGTGCATGCATGAGTGTGTGCGGATACTTGTTTCCATGGCGACAAGTCCGACCCATGCTGCTGCCATTGCCATGGAAACTGAAACAAAAACACAAAGGTGTTCCTGCATGCTCCAACGGATTGACATTTTTATTTTACGAACCCCTCAAATATTTTTTTCCCCACTCTAGGTGCCTACCCACGACTGTCTTTGAGCTTCAAGCTGAAGAGGAACATCGGATATTTCATTCTGCAGACGTACATGCCCTCCATCCTGATTACCATTCTGTCCTGGGTCTCCTTCTGGATCAACTACGATGCCTCTGCTGCCAGAGTAGCGTTGGGTGTGTATTCATTATATCTCACCATTTGTGTAATAATAATAATAATAATAATAATAATAGAATGGAACCCCCCTCTACTCCCCCTTGTGTCGTTGCTTTTCACAAGACCTCAATCCCTTTAAATCACCCTTTTTCTCTTCTGCACCCCAATATAACATTGTTTAGAGCCACAGCGCAGAATCCCTCCATGTGATATCCCAATTCAAGGAAAAGTGTCCCCTTATGATAGCTTTTTGTATGCTTTAAAGAACCCGTTACACATTTGGGCTTTTCCTCATTCCTGTTAGATATATCCCCCCAAAACGTCTTTTGCCCAGTGTTCACAGTTCCACAAAATAATGCCTCCTTTACATCGCAGAATGCTGCCTTTTTTGCAGATGATGCGTTTTAAAGCCCCCCCCTCCTCCTCCTCCTGCACACCAAACAATGTGCCATTGTGTGCTGTTATTGGCTTCATTGGGAAAGCAGTTTCGTTTTGAAAAGGTCTACCATGCTTTAACGAAATGCCTCTTATGTTAAAATGTCAATTCACTAGCAAGGGCCACGCGACAACAGTATGTAGTTGAAAGTTTTAATGAATGTATGAGGGTAGCAGA
The DNA here is from genome assembly GCA_017639675.1 of Aplochiton taeniatus. NCBI lineage: Eukaryota > Metazoa > Chordata > Actinopteri > Galaxiiformes > Galaxiidae > Aplochiton > Aplochiton taeniatus. Next base: position 5,690,169 of record CM030191.1, read on the forward strand.
GGGATGGCATCTGTCGTGTGTCCGGGTGGAGTACGGCTGACCGGACGGAAGGGAGACTCAGCGTGGGGGTACCGTCTCGGCGTGTGCCTGCCCAAGCTTGTTGTGGACCTCCCCGGACTGAATCTAAATGAGACTGGGTGAGAAAACACAGGGTTAATAGGGGTGGGGAGGACTGGGATGAAGGGATGAGGGTAGGGTTGAATGGGATGAAGGGATGAGGGTAGGGTTGAATGGAATGAGGGGATGAGGGTAGGGTTGAATGGGATGCGGGTAGGGTTGAATGGGATGAAGGGATGAGGGAAGGGGGGGTGGGGTCGAGAAATTCTGCAACAATCCTCAATGACTGAGGCTGGGTATATGAAGGCTTGACCGGTGATTAGGGGTGTGGTTGAGGCGGGGCCTGCTCCCGAACCTTAGTTAACCCGTTAACTCCATCAGTTTGTCATCATAAATGAACACACTGGACTCTTTAACGCCTTAATTGTCTTTTGTGGTCAATGACTTTGCTGCATTCAGGCAACTCCTTGTTGCACCTGAACTCTCTGGACACCAGTCTTTTTGTTTAGCAGTGTAGAAGCCTGGTGTGTCTGTATGTGAGTCTCTCAAAACATGTGTTTGCGTGTAGTGTGTGCACGACAAAGCCGGAAGTCATTGTGAACATATCCTTTTTGTGAGCATTAAGCTGAGGAAGGAGAAGGAAGAAAGGGAGAGGGGGGGGTCATTGCAAAGGCATGGAATACCCAGTCTGAGTCTCCAGCTAAGTGCAGAGGTAACGAGACATCCATTCACTCTCAATGAAGGATTGTTAAGAGATTTATGTTGCCACCTAGAGGCCCAGCTTTGTTGCAGCTTTTCCGATAAGAGCCACAGACCGGGGAGACAGCAGCCAACAGCAGCCAAAACAATTGAATTGTTCAGGAGCCAAATTAGATTTTTTTTTTTCTTTCGGAGCAATTCCAGAGCATTGCAACCCCCGAACGACCCACTTGGGCCATAATCTCGTTAAGGCCCTTTTTCCGAAACGTTCCTGGAGTTTGAAAATCATGTTATGAACTAGTTAGGGTGTTCACATGTAAAGCCCACCGCGCAGTGGGTCAGGCAGGAGTGTACAGGCTCCTCTGTTGCTAGGTCGGACATCGGAGCGCTTTTCCCACTGCAACACTGTTCCCAGAGAAACGGTTTTAGCCCTAGAGTCCTCTCCACACACCTACGCATGGAGTTAATAGTATTCATGGAAAGCTTTTACTTTTTTTTTCCCTCTCTCCTCTCTCCTTGATGTTAGATGTTGCCAACGGCAATGTAGTGTTGGAATCGTTTGAACACTTTCCAAAAATGACTCTTCACTTTGTTTGAAAGATGTGGCATTAGTCCTTGGCCCACACCTGTTTGAGTCATTAAAATGACAGACGTGGAAAGACGATCAGAAACAGGATTAATGAGAGAGACACAAAGAGGTTGTGCAACAAAGAGGAGCCAAAATAACTGGAAGAGGCTTTAAAGGAGCAAGTGAGGTGGAATGGGAGGGGGAGGCCGGCAAAAATATGTTTGACCCCCCCCTCCCTGGGGGAGTTGAGCCTCTTGATGAAAAGGGTGGGAGGTCCACAGGCACGAGCCTGTGATTAAATTGTTCGGGTGGCAGGCAGGCAAGCAGGCTGTGAAGGACAGAGAGTTATAGCCATAGAGGGAGAAGATGCATATAAAGAACCAGGCGGCCATCACGAAGAAGATGGAGAGTGGAAGCCTGGACACAAGTCACACGTGAATTGGCAGAATGCTTGCACACCTCCACAAGCAAGGTCACACACACACACACGTGCAAAAAGGAGCACACGCACATTAGAAACACACACACACACACACACACACACACACACACAATTTTTATGACCAGCACAGAGGCAACACTTGAGCAGAGCTGGCTCTGTAATGTTCCAATAAATCAAGCTAAGGGCCACATTGACCTCAACCCCAATCCCCCCCTCCCTCCCCTTCCCTTTCCTCTGAATGTGATTCACGGCTCTATGAGCTACTGAAAGGCTCTATTTATCCCACCTCCAGGGAAAATACATTGTGGTATGGACAGGTGTCCGCGTATCGCTGTGTGTCTATGGATGACAAACTGACATTGTATTACTCATGAGATATGTTGTTTGTACATAAAGCTTACAGTCCACAGCTTTGCGTAGAGTAACACTATTAACCCCCCGACTCGTGCAATCTTAGACAGACACACACACGCACCCGACATGTACACAATATGCTCTTAGATCAAAACACAAACCCACACGAAGGTGCCCTTTCTGTCAGATATCATGCAAGTAATTGTCTGGCAGTGCATAGAATTGCTTGCTCCAGTGGTGAAAGTCAGTCTCAGCTAGAGGCCACAGATTCACTGCTTCATTCTAATGAGGAATTTCAGCCGGATGTCCATGGGGCAACTGGAAGGTTCAACGCAGGCCTCTGCATTTAAATTATAGCTGGGTTATATATTGGCCTATGGACACACTAAACAACTCTATTACACACCCATATTTTCCCTACAAACCACACACCACTGAAAGAAATGTCCCTTTCCGCTCATCTTTGCCTACCTATCAAATCCAAGAGCAAATACCTCCCCTGAACTCTAGCCTTGTTACTATAGTAACTCCGCGGTAAGCTAAATTTAGTTTCCCCGTGTTCGCTGACGAATGTGTCTGTGCCTCGCCACACAGGGATCACCACCGTGCTCACCATGACAACCATCAACACCCATCTGCGAGAGACGCTACCCAAAATCCCCTACGTGAAGGCCATCGACATGTACCTTATGGGCTGCTTCGTCATGGTGTTCCTGGCGCTGCTTGAGTACGCCTTTGTCAACTATATCTTCTTTGGCCGCGGGCCCCAGATGCAGAAAAGGCTGGCAGAGAAGGCAGAGAAGGCCAACAATGAGAGGGCCAACAAGAACGACTCCAACAGGGTAAGGCATCCTTGGTCCTGAGTCTAAAGGCTTTTTTTATTACTATTATTATTGCTAAGTAACTCATTAGCAGCCTACACAGGTGATGTCAGAATATACAGATGTTTCAGACGATGACAAAATGCACCAGCAGGTTGGTTGGTGCTTGGTTTTGATGGTGTTGTCACCAATGTGCAGCTCCTACTTGCTTCAGTTTGGTTGACTGTAGTTTCACGGAACTGTATTTTTCTTGGTCAATCTGTTCAGGAGGGAGGTAGTAAAACGTCCTCTCTCAAGCGGTCAAATCAGGTAAAGGGGCTTCGCCAAACACGTTCGGTGAGTCCCGTGATTGGTTGACTTCAAGTCACAACGTTTATGACATTTTCGCCACCATCGAAGGACAGAACCGTTTTGATGGACATTCATTCATTTTTATGGCCTGCATTTGTTTTTATGATAACCACTCCTTTTCATAGCTTAACTGTTGCATGCCTTCATCTTCATTATTGCGCAGGCATGCAGGCTAGCAAAGGACTACAGTACATACCATTGTCTGGGTTATGCCAAAGTTGTAGTCAATTGTTTTGTTTTCCCCATAAAATTTGTTCAGGAGGCTTTCCTTTTCTTTTGTGATATTTAATGTTTTTTTTTGTGCAGACATGATACTATGCATGCGGTATGGTTTGTCTATCATTAAACTGGAATTAAAATATACTTCAGCCGAGCAAAGTGCTGGAACACAAAGAGAGTGTGTGTGTGTGTGTGTGTGTGGGGGGGGGGGGGGGGGGTCCTTTCAGGAGGAGTACATCCTAACACAAAAGCTGTTTATCCATATACTATTGGAAACCCCTATGAAGCGCTAAGCTTTACAGCTCAAAGGGGCCAGTATTAAGTGTTAGCTTAGCGGCAGCTTGTAGCACAAGATTTCACGTTGAGTACAGTGCAGCATATATAGCTGGCTTTAAAGGAACTATAGTTGGACATTCTCTCAAACTAATTGAGATGGGTAGTCTGGCACTTGGTTGGTTGAGGTATGAAGTCAGCATTAGTCTGTATAGACTACATACTGTAACTTGTAATTCTGAGTTTTAGGCCCGTGATGCTTCTAATCTTTTTGTTCTAGGCGGAGCCTGTGGGAAATATTCTCCTCACCACCTTGGAAATCCACAATGAGGTGGCAGGAAATGAGGTCACCACCAGCGTGGCCGACATCAGGAACTCCACGTCCATGAGTTTGGACAACGCTGGCATCCAGTGCCGCAAAGCCAGCGCCATGCGCTCTTCAAGCCGCCACAGTCTGGATAAGAGCGCCGCCATGAAAAGGCACAAGCTGCGGCGACGCTCGTCGCAGCTCAAAATCAAAATCCCCGACTTGACGGACGTTAACGCCATAGACCGCTGGTCGCGGATCATCTTCCCTTCCGTTTTCTCACTCTTCAATTTGATCTACTGGCTGTATTATGTTTAAGTGTTGTTGTCTTTGTTTTTTCCCTTTAACAATTACTTTTTACGTGATAGTCAGCTGGGGGAAAGGCTGCCTCCGTAACAGAGACTAAACATTTGGATTTATTTGTCCCAAATTCTTTTTTATATTTGCAGCCAATAACTACCCTAATCCGTCAAACTTTAAAATGTTATACTGAATTTAGCACTGTAATTGGGACCTAATATTCCGATTTAGAAATGTGCCCTCACAGCGTAGTATGCATACAGAAAGATCCACACACATATTGTGTGATCTCAAGACAAAGGACGAGTTCGTTTTTCTTAAAATGTACAAAAGGTGTCATAACATTGTAGAATATAAATGCACATAAATAAAAATGAAACATTTTATGTTTGATCGATACCCTATGCAGTATAATCAGCCATAGTGCATATGGAAACTTTTTTTTTTTGCCTTGAGTAAATAGTGTTTTCAAAGTGCATATAATAACTATACAAAACCAATATAATAATGTTCTTTACAGTATGTGTATTTTATGTGTAGTATTGCTATTATATTCTTTATATAGCCTATTGGTTACATTACATACTACTGATCGGGTAAAAAAAGTTTAAGAAAATACTAGTCTCAGGTTATGCATTTTCTATTTGGCACTCTCTGGAAAAATACAAAAAGCACAAGTGAATGATACTGCCGTTTGTCTACCTGATAAAGTGATAGAGAGACAGAATTGCACTCTACATTTTTTAAATTCTTCTTGAAAAACCTGCCAAGGGCCTTTTAGGCTAACACATTTCAACTTTACACATAAAACAAACTGTAATATTTTTATACTCTTACAATAATGAGTTACAATTTTCCCAGCTACACTAATTGCTCATAATGAAAGCACATTGTAATTCCAAATGTGATTTTTTTGAGTGAATCTCTTGTCAACAGGTGTACGTGAGATGACAGGCTTTGTAGATAACTGTATATACTGGGTGTACAACCAAAAATAATTTATCATACAAACATTCTGATACTTCATTTATCAGATTCGTATGTCATGTTTTAGCCTACAAATGTATTGTAAAAACAAGATGAGTACAATATGATACATAACAAAGGGTATCTACATTTTGACAGTAATATGAATGTGTGGTTTTCACTAATACAAAAAGCACATAGAATGATACCTGCACAATTTCAAATCAGTGCAGCATCAATGCCATTCCACATTCTATGTGTGTATTTTATACATGTATTTCAATTTGCATGTTGGATACAGTAATAGAATTGGCTGAAAGCCAGGATTTTGACAACACACCTTGACGTTGTGTCCAGTCAATAATAATTAGTACATTACATTGAATGTATGAATCCCATTCCTCAGGGAGAGGATAACGAGCCATGGTCTTTTCTCCAACGGAACCTGAATGCAACTCTTTACATTTTGAGTTTTGAATGATGTTCCTTTTGTTAACACAAAAGGAGAGACAAATCGTGAATGAATGAGACTAAGAAAGAAATGGTTTGTAATAAATATATTGCATGTTTGACTGTTTTAACAAATATCCCCTTTCCACAATATGGAAACCATATTATGTTCCAGTGACAAATATACAAAGACGCTTTTAACCTTTCTATGTCAGTGGTTCAGCATGTACAGTTAAAAAAAGAAGCAAAATATGAAAAAATAACAGTAAAGACAAAAATGGCGACAAAAAGGATGTTTTGGGTGTTTGATTGCGTGGATGCCCTTGAGTGAGATATTACTGGACTATAGCTATTGACCATTTATGAACCATATGAAGCGCAATTTATGCTTTGTTGACCAATACTGTCTCAACTGTCGCATGACAGAAAAAGTTGCGTTCACTGCATTCCTTTATAAACTCCTAAACTTGGTGTTGACATCTGTGTCGATTGGCAGTCCAAAGTGTCAACTGGCAAACCACAAATCATTGTGAAGGTTATTAACCCCCTTCTACTGTGTAGACAGGGCTGAGTGTAGACAGATGTGGTTTGGAAACAGCAACGTTCCCATTGTCATTATGATAATAATGAGTTAATTAATACTGACTTCAACTGTTGTATGGCCTTGAACCCTTTATGGAAATTCTCATGTTCTGTGCTGCCACAAAATGTATTTAGGTTTAGACGATGTATGTATGTTCTCCCACCTATAGGATATGAATGTCAATCTATCAAATAAACTATGAACACAATATCAGTGTCTTGGTATTACAAGCATGCCGAGCCCTTCTCTTTTGAGATAAGCCTTCCAAGCTCTTTAGTGTGTCTTACTTAACACTTACAGATAGCACTGCAAATGCCTAAATGATGGAACTTCTTTTATTATGATTATTCTAAACAAAGCAAACCCTTGAAGTATCCATGGAATCTTTTCACAATGCTATATACTGTATATGCGGAATCTACATTATTTGAATACACACGTTACGGTCGTGCTTCAGATGGTTGTTGTTCACCAGCGCCTGGTAAAATAACTGATCCCTTGGGTGTAACAACTAAAGAATGTTCTAGAGCTCCATACATTTCCAAACACTTTTCTTCAGACCATCTGTGATATACAGCCTAAGAAGATAGTCATCTGGGAAATCAACACTGGCAAACACAAGCCCAACGCTGTATCGCCAATCCCAGATGAATCAATTGGGTGGTTTTGTGAGCTTGAGTAGTGATGATTCCAGATGGGTTTTTTCATGATCACAAACAAAGCTATATCTAAACTACTCTATTTTATAGCAACCAGAGCATACTGTTACAATGGAGTTACAAAGGGAGATTCCGGTTCACGCCGGATAATTATAATTAGGCCATGGGAACGAGGTCAGGATCACTAATGGGACTATTTGGGGCAATTTCATAATTTCCTTTTCACAAAACAAGCCTTTTCTATCAATACTTCTTTGGATTTAAGACATTGTTTAGAGTTGCAATCTGTTTTTGACAAAACATAATGACAGAAGGAAAAAAAAATGAAGCAAACGTAACATCTTGGTGTAAGATTTTGTTCTAGCAACAATTAGTTCATGATACCGGATGGAAATGAAGATATTACGGCAAAAGATAATACTCTGTTTATGGGCTATTGGACAGTAATATACAAAGCTTGATATGTAAAATGTATCATGAAATGTGTGATATGTAACACTGCATGAAGGCACAATGTCTTCATGCCAGGAATATTAGGAATGTAATCATGTAATATAAAATCTGACAATGCCTGTCCGATTAGCTTACGTTAGCTTGTGATACCTACTTGTGAGTATTACAAAATACATTTTCTTTGCATAATAATAATACAAAAAATAATAATACCTTTATTTGTGTATGACTTTTCTTAACAATGTTACAAATTGCTTTAACAACAACAACACAATATTTCATACAAATATAATGAAGAAGAACACACAAAGTAAAAAAAATAAGACCAAAAAACAACAAGAAAGAATAGAGAATAATTATCTCTCTCTGTTCAGTACCTCTCCCAACAAGTCCATCTAATTTCCTATCACTCTCCATCCAGACCCTCTCAGTCCGCTGTCTGGCCTGTCGCCACCTCGTCCACCGCCGTCTCGCACATTGCTGCATCGTCCAGAACGTCGCTGTCTAATCCACCGTTGTCTTGTCCATCGCCAGTGTAAGGGCCAAATTTGGGCATTCTAACGGATGTTCAAGTCTGAGGTGTTGACAGATGTGAGGAAGGGTCAGAGTGGAGGCCAGAGCACCATATACATAACATGTGCCTCTGAGTCAATGAAGGCTAGTGTTGTCTAGGCGCGTGGCTTCAGGCGGTGCAGGCGGTGCGGTTGCACCCGGGCCCACAACGTACAGGGGCCCGGCGACGGGTAGGCTAAAGGTCGACAAAGGCACGGGCTCCTTGATTAATATGTCTACATGCACAAGTATTGAATGTGGACGTGGATGCATCACATTGGTCTACAAACAATGCTCGTAATTTAAAGTGGATACATGACAAATGATCTAGCTCATGGTTTACGCAGCAAAATGCCTTTAGTGCATCTACTTAACAGTAAATTGCCTAAAATTAGCAGGTAATATAGGGTGATTTTGAAAACGTTGTGCTTTCCGTGGTGCTGATCAACTTATAAGCTGCGGGTGTATTACCAATCGTTGTCCATGCTGAATGTGTGTGTTAACAGCTTCAAATGTGCCCTTAGGATTTGCTCTGCTGTTACAATGCCTAGCGATTAACATCCTTAAAAACAAAATTATTTTAAACTTTTATTTATTTATTTATTTAATCAGGTTTGGCATGTGTAGCAAGACATCCAATATTGTTAAAAATTATAACAGTGGTATTGGGGGGGCTAAAAATAATTATATCAGATTTGCTCTATTTAGCTGGAAAAAGTTACCAGTCATTTTTTCAGGTACAGTATAATTGCACAAGAAAAGCTGAAGTAAGCAATTCAATTCCCCATACCCTCATCTCACATGAAAACCCCTCAGGGTGCTTGCAATATCCCTCGATTCTTTCATTTTCTTCGTCCTTTTTAATATATATTAACAAAATTGTGCAGGGGTATATATTGATCTCAACCCCAAGGTATATTAGCCAACATATCATCTTTCTTTTCATCAAATAATAAGCTTTATGAGTATCTTCAGGTGAAAGGGGTTAAATGGAACATTTTAATGCAGACTGTGCCTTGTGCTATATAGTGGTGTTACAAATAAACAGTGAAAAATTATTCTTGTTTGCTGTAAACTTGCCTCTTCAACGTTTGTACTTCCTGGTTCAAGGGTCAGTAAAACCCCACGCCCCTATCCTCCAAACAGTTAATTTGATTTGAGCAGTTGGTTAAAAGGCTGTTATGGTTGTTCTGTTTAAATGCTTGGACACCTAGGACTTATTTCTCTTTTTTACAGGCATGGGAGTGTCTCTGGGTATGTGGAGTGACTGTAATAGATAACCTAAGCCTCATATGATTTTAACCCACCAAAACCAATTGACAGAGTCATTATACACCTGTGAAGAGATAAGATAAGAGAGAAAGTACAGGAAGTAAGTGATGTTTGATACGTTTTAAATTTGTATTCCTTACTCTAAATAACTAACCTTTTAGTTAAGATTCAGCTTCCGAATCTTTAGGTTTATTAAAAAACAAAAAATGGGTGAAGAATCATTTTTATATTTGGAACACCTTAATTGGCCGCCTTAATTTTCACTGTGGCATTAACCAACATTGTTGCAACTGATTCAGCATAACATCAAAAATAAACAATTTACCAATGACCAGCTTATGATAAAACAAAGTAAATGTTAGACAACAATTTTCCAAAATATAATCAAAGTGTACTTTAAACTAATTAGGCCTGCAGTAGGTGATGATTTTGATTCCAAACAACATCATTTAATAACCTAGATAAATTAGTTCTGTAATTGCTTTGCTGGCCAATCACTTTTGGTTCTGACTCGTACTTCCCTTATCTTCTTTGTTAACTGACTTTCTTGACCCAAATAATCTCATTAGAGCCTGCATTTTCACTCAAAAACAGAGCAAATTCCAAGCAGCTGAAACCGAACTGCTCTGAATAAATTCTGTCTGATGTCTTCTTCTACTCATATTTTTTCCAGCCCTCTAACTGACATACTTTCTTTTAATTCTACAGCGGAGTAGTGGGCGAAAAAGGGAGGTAGGACGGTATGGGGCTGTTTCTTCATCAAACGCCTGTCTCAGAGACTGGGGGAATACATTAACTCTTCGGTGTGTTTTTTATATTGTCGCTCTCAGTTTTTAGAGGCCAATGACACACTTGAGCCTCAGATTAGCTTGCTTATCTTTCTCTGTGTAGGCTTCATGTTTTCTTTGACATGAACAGCTAGGTTATTATACATTTTGTAACACCAAGGTCAGCAGCAATAATTGGCTATTGTCATTGTTTTCAATTATCACTGAGTGTCAGTCAACAAAATGTCAATGAAGATGTGAATATGAATTCTTAAATCTTGACGGAATCATATTAGTGAAAGCCTCTCACAGCCTCCTTGATTTTTAAATGTTCATGTGAAAGTTATGTACATTGATATAAAAATGTGTACATGCACAGATGCATGCATGCATATAGACATACTGTACATATATGGATGCATACAAATACTGTATTGTAAATCAAATCAATTCAAATGTATTTGTATAGCACATTTCATACACTACAGGCAATTCAATGTGCTTTATACAAGGCAAGCTGAAAGACAGATATGAATGGGTCATTATAAAGAAACTTATGACAGAGTAACTTACTGTAAGTTGCTGCTGACTAGGAGCTAACTACACACTATCTGATCCAAATATTTAAACAGCCATTATCAGCTATTGCTGATATCATCGAGGTGTCATTGATCAGGCTCTAAATGTAATGTATGGTACTCCTGGCCAGGAGGCTCATTGGAGAGACTTTGCCCCCTGGAAGATATGGCTCGTCCGGTGCCAACATTCTATTTTTGTTACTCGATTTTATTATTGAGAGGGCAATGTAATATTTTTTGGTAGCGCTGCCTGTTAATGTCCCCACACATTCCACAGATTTAGCCAAACCTACTGTAAAGATGATATATTAGTCTAGCCTGATCTTGCAGTAAACCTCTTTGGTGCACAAAGGAATTCATTCAGATATTGTTTGTAAGGTACACAAATAGAACGAAGGGGTGGGGGTTCCTGTTCCTAGCTATCAGGCCAGCAAGCAGACCATAGAAACTAGTCCCCTGCTGTTTATTTTGGCTTGACCCATCTGTGACTCAATCCACCAGCATGTCTCAGAGGGTAGTCCCCTCTGTAGCAAGTGGAATATCTAGACCAGAAAAAAAAATCTTTGTGTCTTTCACCCTCTGCTGGACAGTCAGTATAAGTGCACAATTTTCCGCAGTATATGTTGGTGCTTATTTGTTTCTGTACGTGTGCATGCGTGTGATTCGGTGAGTGTGTGTCTGACTGTGTATAGGAGGGGGAGGGGGGTATTTTCTTAATAAGCCTCTCTCTGTCATACTTTATACTCTCTGAAGAGTCATGCCATCAGGTCCTTCATTAAAAAAGGATCTGTCACTGTGGACACACACAGCCATCAAGATGGCTCCTCGTTACCAAATCCCCAATTAATCAAAAGTGTGTCATTACTCTTTAGGGGCGGCTATTTGTATCCAACATATGCACACGACAGCAGAGCCATCTAGATCATCAATGTAACATTCATTTATATTTGAATTTATTGCAGTTATAAATGATTAAGTAATGTAGTTCTACAGCTTCAAACCCTTGCAGACAACACAAACTCAAGAGTACAAGCTCCAGTCAATTAGATCACCACTGATAAACGTATAATGCTAATAAAAGGAAAACCCTCAATGGCATATTTCAAAAGAGCTCCTTTGTAATAATAAAAAATAGGCATTTGAAAGGATCAGGAAGGAAGACTTGTTTCAACAATGGCCCTTACATTACGTTGCCAGGTAACTACAACCCAAAGAGAGAAGCTCAAATAGGGTAAATACCAATAGGCGCTTTGCTCTTCACTGCTGTGAAATTACCTGGTGGAATCCCACTGGAAGGCTCAGAAAGACCTATATCACAACCACACAATCCCTAATGCTGTTTAATAGTAGTGGACCTTCAAAAGGCAAAGCTCAGGCTTGGCTTTTAAACCTGCTGATGTCGGATAATAGCGCTCAGGCTCCTACTCCCTCTAGTAAGATGTGAGCTGCTTAGCTAACTCACATACCACAAAGGTAATCCTTCTTTAGCGATGAGATTAATTGTAAAAAATGCTTGCTAAAAGCCTCTAGCTATATGTTCCAATGTATTCACTTTTCAGGGAATTAAGTGCTGTATTGTCAACAGTTAATTACTCTATATGATGAATTACCTTGCTTGAAAAGTGTCATTTGACCCTTACAAATATGAGTTATGTACAACCTTCTTGTGCATACATTGTCATAATGACTTGACATATGTTTACTACTGTTGAAAGAATCATATATTCCCATATTATGATTTCCATAATTATTGTTTATTGATTGCCAAATCAGTTATTACCATGTTACCATGTCTGGTCAGTTGATAAGTAAAACTGTGACTGTTTCACCCAATTCTGTTATCACCTGTTTAAACTAGGCCTGGATCGTGTTGCTGTTGCCAGGGTATAAGTATTCTGTGCAGACTCTGGTGCGGGGCTCTCCACCTAGGTAGTGAACCACTATCATCTGGTTGTGACGTTCATAGGAGAACCCTTGGACAAACGAGTCATATTTCCTTTGTCCATGATTGTGTTATGATATAACTCTATAACTAAAAATTCTTACAACCTGATGTAACATACTAGAAGAACCTTCCACACTACTGGCTACATTCCATTAGACATTTTAAAACTCAACCTCTAGTTGTTTCAATATTCTCCTATCATCTCTGTTCATTACTAATCTATTTTTGACTCCATAGTCTACTGGAGTCAGCGGAGTTCTCCTGGGAGACAGGGAGTGGGTTTGGGGTGAGGGGAGCCAGTTTTCTCCCTGGCCCTGGGATACCCCTATTTTCCCAGGCACACCTGTGTGCCACACATTGACACTGACTGCATGGGCAGAAGATCTCACTACTTTGCTGACTTCTCTAAACTTTCTATTCTCCCTCAAAGAGCAATGTTTTTGTCTCTAAGTGCCTACTATTTATATAATTAAATCGTTAAGAGTGGCACCATACTTCATACTTATATACACACACACATATGAGATATATTAGTATGTACACTACCGCTCAAAAGTTTGGGGTCACTTAGAAATGTCCTTATTTTCTAAAGAAAATCTGTTTTTCTTGTTCATTTAAAACAACATTAAACTGAACAGAAATATAGTTTAGACATTGTTAAAGTGGTAAATTACTATGATATCTGAAAACTTTTAGATATTTTTTAAGGAATATCTACATAGGTGTACAGAGGCCCATTTTCAGAAACCATCACTCCTGTGTTCCAATGGCACATTTTGTTAGCTAATCCAAGTTTATCATGTTAAAAGGGTAATTGATCATTAGAAAACCCTTTTGCAATTATGTTAGCACTGCTTAAAACTGTTGTGCTGATTAAAGAAGCAATACAATTTGCCTTCCTTAGGCTAGTTGAGTATCTGGAGCATCAGCATTTGTGGGTTCGATTATCTTGAAATGGCCAGGAAACTGGTCATTCTTCGGAAACTCTATTCTTGTTCTGAGAAATGAAGGCTATTTCATGCGAGAAATTGCCAATACACTAAATATCTCAGTCAACGTTGTGTTCCACTCCCTTCATAGAACAGTGCAAACTGGCTTTAACCAGAATAGAAAGAGAAGTGGGAGGCCCCGGTGCAAAAGTGAGCAAAAGGACAAGTACATCAGAGTGTCTAGTTTGAGAACAGACGCCTCACAGGTCCTCAACTGGCAGCTTCATTAAATGGTGCCCACAAAACACCAGTCTCAAGATCAACAGTGAAGAGTTGACTCCTGGATGCTGGTCTTCTAGGCATAGTAGCAAAGAAAAAGCCAATAAATGGAAAAGATTAAGATGGGGGAAAAGAACACAGACGTTGGACAGAGGAAGATTGAAAAAAAGTGTTATGGACAAACAAAACGAGTTTGATGTGTTTGGATCACACCGAAGAACATTTGTGAGACGCAGAGCAAATAAAAAGATGCTGGAGGAGTGCTTGACGCCATCTGTCAAGCCTGCTGAAGGAAATGTGATGGTCTGGGGGTGCTTTGGTGCTCGTAAATTGGGATATTTGTAAAGGGTAAAAGGGATGTTGAATAAGGAAGGCTATCACTCCATTTTGCAACGCCATGCCATACCTTGTGGATGGCCCTTGATTGGAGCCAATTTGGTCCTACAGCAGGACAATGACCCAAAGCACAGCTCCAAACTATGCAATAACTATTTAAGGAGGAAGCAGTCAGCTGGTATTATGTCTATAATGGACTGGCTAGCGCAGTCCCCAGATCTCAACACTATTGAGCTGTTGTGGGAGCAGCTTGACCGTGTGGTATGTAAGAAGTGCCCATCAAGTCAATCCAACTTGTGGGAGGTGCTTCAGGAAGCATGGGGTGAAATGTATTCTGATTACCTCATCAAATTGACAGCTAGAATGCCAAGGGTCTGCAAGGCTGTAATTGCTGCAAATGGAGGATTTGTGTGTGTGTGTGCGTGTGTGTGTGTGTGTGTGTGTGTGTGTGTGTGTAATTGCATAAAGAATAGGTTTTTATTAAAATTTAGATTATTTTGGTTTAATTATCAAAGTTACAAAAGCTGGTCTGAATAGTTCAATCAAATAATACAAGTAAAGAAGATGCTTATAAGAAAAGCTAAGCCTATTTTTGTTTCTCTTAACTTAAGTGACAAATAGGTGAATAGACACTGCTTTCCTTGTATATGAGAACTAGTAGGACGTGGCGTATTTCTATAAATGGTGATCAATTGGAAATCTAGTGCTTTGGTTCGTAGGCCTGGTCGAATACAATCTCAATGTATGGGAGAGCCAGGCCAAAAAACACACAAAGCGAACGTCTAACAAAATTGCATTATAAGGCTTAAGGACTGTATCAAAAGTATGTACAATTGGTGTTGGCGCCACCCTACGGTAAAGTTAAGTCTCGACATTTGCGTCATAAATCTGATGAGGCACTCGACATTTCCGCAAACTGTATTTTGTGTTTTGAGTGCTGCAATTTCTAAGACTTGTAACTGTAGTAGACACAGTGTTTGTGACCTTTAGAGTTCTGAAATACTCTCGGTTAATTTAATAGTATTATTGCTGGCGGGCTAGCTTGCCAGCTTAGTCTTGTCAAGATGGACCAGCCAGCAAGCCGATACCAAGTGGTGAGTGAACGTTTAATAAACAAGTCTAAGAATGCTTAGAAACGTTACTTCGGTTTGCATTTGGCCTTCTAGTTGTCACATATTGCATTGGCAAACGTTCGCTAGCGTACCGTACTATACGTAATGTTATATTGCGAAATAAATGAGTCAATAATAAGGATAATGATAAAACCACAATTGATTTAACGTTAGCTAAATTGACAGTTTAATTTACGTTTCCGCTAGCTTGTGTAGCATTTCCGCATTGGCGATTGCAAGCAAAGGTAACGTTAGGTTATAAATGCTAGCTAGCTACAAAGTCAGACTGACTGACAGAGTAAGTTCTTCGCTAGCTATGATCTAGCTAGCAAACTAGCAAGCTAGCGTTATTCCGTTGGGTTACACTTCAGCTCTATTGACACAACAACGCAGTCTTGATTCACGTTTTGACAATCAAAGTGGACCCACTAACGCTAACTTCGCATAAGCTTGCTAATCAAATTAGTAATTTGAAACCAAAATCAATAACATTTAGCCAGCGCTGCTGATTGCATTTGCGAGCTAACGTTGGGGGCGTTTGCTGCTGTATGCCATGGACAGTGTTGTTGCTAGGTTAAGCATTACGTACAAACAGCAACGATAGGTCTGTTTGGCTAACTCAGACAATGATGCCAGGTTGTGCACCTTTTTGCATCTTAATAACCCAACTCACAATTTGTTTTATATTATAGCAATATTTTGTTTATTTACTAATAGAGGGAGTCTACTTGACTGTACTATCATGGTGGGTAACGTTAGAGAGAGCACACTGATCTATCGAAATGCAACCTTTAGACAATATTTATAGCGACATTGGGGAGATTTTAATTGTTTTTATTTAAATAGCAGCTAACAATATTGGGCGAGTGTCAGTGAAATAATCCCAAACTATTCTCTTACACATATGCCTAGTTTGTATTGCTGTAAATAGTCAACAGCAGTACCAAAACAGTGAGTCAATAAGTCCTGATTACATTCATGTCAACTCTCAACCTGTTAGTGGTTTTTAGAGTGATTTTTAGGCTGAACATATTTGTTCTAAATTCTTTTCTTAGAGTTGTGTTATATTGGCAGTGATTATTGAGTGTAAAATTGAATCCTTGTTCCTTCTTGAAATATCCATATAAGCTTTGTTTTCAAAGCATTAACATTGCTTCTGCAAAGTTGATATAGAGTGCAGGTTTAAGGCCTCACCACTGCAGTGTGTTGCTAGACCACTGTGGTTTTGCATCAGTTTCTGAGGATTCCCTTTCTTTAGGGTTGAAATCGACATGGCTACCTTGCCAATGCAATTGAGTCAGTACTAGAACTAGCTGTAGTGTCATGGAGGGCGTTATAATGTGATTTAGCCCCAAGCCTATCTTTTTATTTGTGGATGTGTACGCTATTCATGTTCAGCTTCCTTTTCAGCCCACTTGCTCATGCACAATGATTATACAACAAACATGCACCATATACACCGGCATTGCAGACCTTATTTATTCAACATGGACTTGGTCAATAGGAATAAGAAACGCACTATTGCCCATCCGTTTTACTCTGGGCATGTTCTATTGGCAATGAACCCTGCTCTTTATACATAGGTTACCCCATGACTTTTTAGCATTAGGTAGACTACTTTTAATAGACCATCAGGCAACTTACTAAACCTGGCGAACTGTTGCGTAAAACTGCCTTTTCATTCGTGCAGTTTGCACAGTCCCTACGCCAATGTTTGTAGGTGGTTATATCAAATATTGGGCCATCACTACATTAGGCTTCAATTTGGGCTATCCTCCCAGACTGTGTTGGTGTTTGCTAAGGAACACACTGTCAATATTGTGCCGAGGAGAGAGCTGGAGGGATTCTGACAGGTGTAGCCATGCAGTCGTTTAAGGATCCATTACTGTTATGATTCTGTTTGGCACGTTGCCGTTCTCCTTGGGGTGACCACTTACATTGAGGTTGTGAGAGCCGCAGGGACTCTAGTTGTGTTGTTGTTTGTCACTGTTGCAAAATCAAATATCTATGAAATTGAATAGACACAGAAGTGCCATAGGTCTTGTTGAAACGATAACTGAGAAATTATTGCGTCACATGACTGGCTGAAGCTGGTTTTAGGCCTCAATAAGGCTGGGACGATGCCTACTTTTTTTTTTTTTTTTACTGTCACCAAAGGTGGAAACAACTTGATAAATTGTGCAACATTGCATTCAGTACACTCAGCATCTAACCACGCAGATTTTGCCTACTGAGCAACACTTCAGAGACAGAGAGGTGGGGCGTTGAATGTTATGTTAGCTTAATCAAATGCAGAAACACCAAGTCAGATTTTTACAGAGTTGGACTGCGCACAAAAATAAGTAATACTAATAGTTAAAACACCATATACATGCCTTACTATTGGACCATCAATAGCGATCAAACGATACAGTATATCGATATCTGCCCAAATGGAAACCAAGATACATTTTGTTGTAGATACGTTTAGCTATGTGACGTAACATATTTTATTCATTTTCAGTTACACAACGAGGATGACTCGTCTGAGGCGTCCACCAGTGCCCTGGCTTCCAACTCAGTTCAGGCTAATGCCTCGGCCCAGGCCGGCCCCAGCCCTGCCCTGGGGCCTGCAGCAGCTCTGCAGGGGGACTTTGAGCCCCCGCCGCCCTACGCCACCATTGACCTGGGGGCCTGCGCTTCTGGAACCGGTAGGAGCTCATGGTTTTGGACCTCTCACTGTTCTTTTTTGTGCTCTTTCTCTCGCTCTTATTCTTAAAGTATTTATTCAAGTCCAAGTGTGAGCTGGCTGTCATTCTGGATATTGTTTTCTCTATAATCATCATTTGACACATTGCTCCAATTATTAAATCCGGTTTAAACCTGTCCTCATAATAGATAATACATAACAAAGGTGTCATGTTTTCCCTGATAAAATAACCCTGTTTCCTTTCTTGGTTCCTCCTCCTGTCCTCTCTTTCAATATCATCCCCTGCTAGACATGGCCTTCCAGGGCAGCGATTTCCCGGTACCACCGCCCTACAGCGTGGCCACTTCACTGCCCACCTACGACGAGGCAGAGAAGGCCAAGGCGGCTGCCATGGCGGTGTCTGCAGTGGAAGGGATACCACGCGTAAGAGAGAGCGCATCCCCCGTACAACTCCCTATAAACATGCAATTGTCTGCAGGCATGCATACAATACCTGGTCAAGTACAGTGTTGGGTTGGAACTGTGGCTTTTGAATACAATGCGTCTATGCTTACAGTGCATTCAGAAAGTATTCAGACCCATTCCCTTTTATGTTGTTACGTTACAGCCTTATTCTGAAATGGATAAAATGAATTTTTCTTCTCAATCTACACACAATACCCCATAATGACAAAGCAAAAACAGATTTTAGCTAATTTGTGCAAATGCATAAAAAAACCAACTACTGGAGAGATCATTTATAAGTATTCAGACCCTTTTGCAGTGATCACAGCCTCAGGTCTTCTTGGTATATGACGCTGCAAGCTTGGCACACCTGTTTTGGGGGAATGTCTCCCTTTCCTTGCAGGCTCTGTCAGGTGTGATGGGGAGCATCGAGACATAGCTATTTTTAGGTCTCTCCAGAGATGTTCAATTGGGTTCAAGTCCAGGCTGTGGCTGGGCCACTCAAGGACATTTACGTACTTGTCCCAAAGCCACTCCTGCATTGTCTTGGTTGTATGCTAAGGGCCGTTGTGCTGCTGGAGGGTGAACCTTTGCCCCAGTCTGAGGTCAATAGTTTTCTGGAGCAGATTTTCAAAAGTAGCCTAAAAAGATTGCTCAGTAAAGGGTGTAATACTTATGTAAATGTAATATTTCAGTTTTTGTATTTAATAAGTCTGCACAAATTCATACATAGCTGTTTTTGTCGTTATGGCATACTATGTGCAGATTGATGAGAAGAAAACATATTTTTATCTGTTTTAGAATAAGGCTGTAACGTAACAAAATATGGATAAAGGAAGGGGTCTGAATACTTTCTGAATACATTGTATACTCCCCAAGCTGGTCTGATTTTAGAACTCGGACGAGCAAATAACCCTCTAAGGAGAGAAGGACTGATGCGCCCGCCTCCGCATTACCAACTGTGTTAGCCAATTTCTCACCATCTCTATGTAGTACTCGAATCAACAACTCAAGATTGTCAATGTGGAGTGGCATCGGAATTCTTTAAATGTCAATGCAGAGACTGTTTCTTAATTTATCCATTTGGTACCTTCGCTTGTCTTCCCCCGTACTTATTCTATTCTTCTATTTTCACACAAGTTCTTTTTGAAATCCCTGAATGGTATGCTAAGAACAGGCACTGGTCCTTCAACATGTTTGTTTGTTGAATGGAGATGTTTTTTTCCCCTTGGAAAGCCATTGAAAATATGAATAATCTTGGTTGAATTGTTTTATTGTGCATCAGGAGGATGAGTTCAACCCCAGGGACGACTTCAGCGATGCTGACCAGCTGAGGGTGGGCAACGACGGCATCTTCATGCTGGCCTTCTTCAGTAAGTGTTTCATCTGGCCGGTCAAGCCCGTGCCACTGGACACAAAACAACCTCTTTAAAGTGTGTGCGGTCTCAGGGGAACGGATTTTGAAGTGTACTTTTGTTGCTGAACTTACTGTAACACTCAAGTTGGCACAGTTGACTGTCAATGTGGTTAGTAGCCCATCTTTTCTAAGATTTAGAGTGCATCCCCTAATGTGCCATCTAGCCTCATCCGAGTTTCCAATCGCTCTGAGGCTTTAGGATCATAAGATGGGGAGTGTGACCTGATTCATTTTCTGCTCATTGCCATAAATTAATTTGATGTCACCTTCATCCCCCTCTGGTGGACAAAATAACAGAAACTTAAAGGTAGTGAAAATGAAATCCTTCGGTTTGACCACGAGATGGCAGCATTGAACCGGCTCTTACTTTTCCTTTACTTACTGAAGGAATTATGGGGAGGGGTGGGTGTGTGTGTGTGTGTGTGTGTGTGTGTGTGTGTGTGTGTGTGTGTGTGTGTGTGTGTGTGTGTGTGTGTGTGTGTGTGTGTGTGTGTGTGTGTGTGTGTGTGTGTGTGTGTGTGTGTGTGTGTGTGTGTGTGTGTGTGTGTGTGTGTGTGTGTGTGTGTGTGTGTGTGTGTGTGTGTGTGTGTGTGTGTGTGTGTGTGTGTGTGTGTGTGTGTGTGTGTGTGTGTGTGTGTGTGTGTGTGTGTGTGTGTGTGTGTGTGTGTGTGTGTGTGTGTGTGTGTGTGTGTGTGTGTGTGTGTGTGTGTGTGTGTGTGTGTGTGTGTGTGTGTGTGTGCGCGTGTGCGCGTGTGCGTGCGCGCACGTCTTTCTCCTGATCGCTCTTCTCCACGCCAACAGTGGCCTTCCTGTTCAACTGGATTGGCTTCTGCCTGTCCTTCTGTCTGACCAACACCATCGCCGGTCGCTACGGCGCCATCTGTGGCTTCGGCCTGTCCCTCATCAAGTGGATCCTCATCGTGAGGGTACGTATGGCGAGCTTTAGGCTCCTCTCCACATCTGCTCTTGACTTTGTACTTCACATGGCGTACCTAGCAGCATCCAAGCATGCATCCTCATTTCTAAAGCACTCATCATACAAGGTGATGCTCTGTATGTACAGACCGCAGCATAAGAAAATGAAGATTTACAGTAAGTGGGGAAAAAACCTGAATGCAGTGCCATTGATTTAATTTGTTGTACCAAGCCTTACGTCTATCTTCTGATCTCATCACATGCACCTTAAAAGATAATTTATGACTAAATCCACCTTTTAACTTGTATTAGAAGCCTGCAGGTTGAGACATGCAGGTCCTGCCTAGTAGTAGACCAGCATTTGTTTCTATGGCAGTGAATGGTAGCTGCTGGTGCGGGGGTGCTGTCCCAAAGTACAGCAGAGACTAACCCCCCCGCCCCCTGCTCCAATCAGTAGCAGCACTAGGTAGCTAGCGCCTCCGCAACAGCACACCTCAAAGGGCTGGAGTTGGGCATTGCCGGAAGCCATGGCATGCCTGAGCCTGTCGGCTACCTGAGCAGCAACCCCAATACCCACCTCCCACCCTTTCTAATCCTCATCCTAGCCACAATGACCACAGGATCCAACACGGTCATCCTTCTGAAGGCTCACGCAGTGCCATTTATACAGGAAAGGAGGTGGAAGGGGGGTGGGGGGTGACACCTGATCCTGCGCTCCTGTCAGCAAGCCCAGGAGATGGGTAGTAGCCCCGGGGAGCTGGGATCCAAGTTCAGCGGTAAGACGATGCAAGTCTGTTTCCGCTCTCGGTAGCAGCACATAGTGGGGAAACACTCATTGCTGCCAAATGATCTGTGAACAACTGAACTGACAGTGTCATGTTTTTAGTGGGAGGAGGATTTATGTGCAAGTAATTACGCACTCTGCTTATGCCTGTGAAGTGCTAGCTGATGAAGGCTACCAGCTTCACCTGCAGCCTACCGGTAGTGCTCCCCTTTCAAATAGGGGACCTGGGGGTACGGCTCATTCTGCCCTAAATCCACATCTCCCGATCTCCACATCGGTCGTTATAGATCATTTCAAAACTTTTAAAGTTGTGAAAGTATTAGTATGTAATATAATTAACCTCACTTGTTTGTCTTTTAACTTTTGTCTTTCAATTTGTTCAGTTTTCTGACTACTTTACTGGATACTTCAATGGGCAGTACTGGCTCTGGTGGATCTTCTTGGTACTGGGTAAGTTCAACACATTGACCAGCGCTGCGTCTCGATCACTCTAGTAAAGCTTACATCGCACACAGAGTTTTTCTGACTGTATTCTAATAAATCTGATTTGTAGTGCCTCCCGTGGTGAAATGTTTCTCTGAAAAAGACAAATGAACAGCACCTTTTACATTTTTTTGTCCCAGCCATCAATCATGCCTTTGGATGCTCCTGTTTGTAGCATACACTGACTTCAAAGCAGAGCCCGTAGAAGACGCTGTGAGTGTAGAGCAGGGTATTTCGGGGTTAACGCTCATTGATCTCCCCTCCCCAGGTCTCCTTCTCTTCTTCAGAGGGTTTGTCAACTATCTGAAAGTGCGAAACATGTCCGAAAGCATGGCCACCTCCCACAGAACGCGCTTCTTTTTCCTTTACTGAAGGTGAGATGAAGACTCGATACCGTCTCGCTGTAGAATAATAATCTGCAAATATTCTGAAACCAACCGATAATCAGTGAACATTAGTAAGCATTTTGGTGGCCTATCATTGAAAACTGAATACGTGTGTGTGTGTGTGTGTGTGTGTGTGTGTGTGTGTGACCTGTTTTTTCATTTCTAATTTTAATTACTTCCTTTCCTTCGTTGTCCTTCCCCTAGTTTGCCATACCAAAACATTCCTTCTCAATGTGAAATTCCTTGACGATTTGCGACCCCATTGGACGGCCGTCAGCGGTGAGACAAACTAGAGAAGGACAAAGATTGAGAGGATACATCACTGCTGCCAAAGTCATTAAAAAAAACATAAGACTCTTAATCAGAAGTCTCAAATTTTTAAACCAGAACTCATGCATGTTTAATACTCATACAGACTATGTTTAGCCATATTTTAGTCGGGTCCTAATCACTGATTCTTGACAACTGGTGAAATCTGGAATATGACATTAAAGATTTAAAACTTTTTCCTAGAGATATAGCGGAAGTCACAACGCAAGTGATCAATAGTATTGGTGCTCGTTTCACAGTGGCAAATACACACCTGCACATTAAAGTCTACAAGAATAGATAGTGTGTTTTAAAAAGAGGGATTTTATGCATTAGAATAAGCGTGCGGCCATCCACACCCTTTTTAAAACAAATTAGCTAGTTTATTATAACAAAGCCGCAATGGCATTTGTTGAGATTTGAACCCCAACTTCAGATCTGTGGCGTTCATGATGTCGGGAAATCCTCTCCTAGTTCAACGTGGATCAGCAGTTGAGGTTCGATAGAGACTGTAGTCTTTGGGAAGTCGTTTTTTATTTGAACCCCCGTCCAGTTACCTGCCTAGCTTATTTTTGGACCCTTTCATTCTGTCTCTTGTCGAACTATACAATGAAGCCATTTTCATGGACAAGTGCAAAATGCCAATTGAAATTACGGTTTGTTTATAATTGCAGAAAGTTCTTTCTGGGGGACTTGTTGTGGAGTTTAAGGGCCTCGTTGGTTTTCTGGAATATTGAAAAAGTGCTGGTGCTGGCCTTTGCAGCGTTTAGAGAGAAAGTAATGGGACACATTTATAAAAATGACATTGAAAATAATGCTCTTAAATTGTTTCATTATTATTTTATTCTGGTTATGAAATCGGATTCTAGCCAATGCCAATTCATGATATTTGCACTTTTTAAAAATCTTACTTGTGTACAGCCTATTGGTTGTAATAAGTAGATGTGTTGTTCCATTGAATTTAAACTGGAATTTCTAATTGTCCAAAATGGATTATTTTGCCTTTGCACTTTTTATTTACAAATTACCAATGTGATTTTGCATAACGTTTATTGCTTCTTGAGTATTCCCAAGCTTTTTCTTTTTTTTTCTTAAATGATTGAAATGATGATCCACAAAAGCCTTTCCAGCAATATCAATACATTTTAATCATGATCTTTAACATTACTTTATGAGTTCATGAACTCTGGTGCATGACTAGCCAAACCAAATGGCTTAAAGACAGAACTAAGTTACTAGTGCTATACATTTGTTTGTTTGTACGAATATATTAATCTGACAGACTAATTTAGTCTGAGATTATACTAGAAATACCATCCTCTGTTCTCAGAGATTATGTTATGATGCTTGTTAACTAGAAAAAAACTTCTGAAAAACTTGTAAAATGCCAATAAAGTTCAAAATGCAGCCTCAAATAGTCTACTTCTCGGTCTGTTTGTATCCAAAAAGCCACAAAGTAACTTTATATGTGATGATGACTGTAACTCCCCTATTATGTTTTTTCCTAATATGTGTTATTGAATATAGTTTTGTTTTCACATCATCTCTTTGTAATTGTACGGCCTTTTAAAAGCCAAACCCAAGCTGCTCTGAATAAAAGGGCTTATTCTGTCGCACAGAAGCCCTTCACATAATGGTTTTATTTTCCCCCCTCCGTCCCCAATCCAGCCCATTTATAAACTGTTAATGAGTGACCCATTTACATAACTCCCTTCCGGTTTGCAAATGCTCCCTTTTATGAGCCCCTCAACCCACCCGGCCCTCTCGGTCTCTCTCATCAGGCAGGCATGGCTTATTTCTCACAACCTCAATACTCATTCACACCCTCTCCCCTACACCGCCCACTGTAGTTTCCTTTTCTCTCTCCCTGTCTCATTATATTTCCTCTGCCACCATCTTTCTTGCTCTGCTCTCCCTTTATTTCTCCCTGTCATTCTCTCACTCTGTTTACTTTTTTTTTCTCTTCACTTTTTTCTTCTTCTTTCTATCCTGCCCTCTCTCGCCCTGTCTTTAACTACACTGAGCCGGGGGAAGGGCACAAAGTAAACTCTGTGACATGCGGCACCCAGAGGGCTCAGCGCTGACAATCCCTGTCAGCAGCCTATCCCAGGGTTACCGTACTCTGGCAAAAGCCAACGCAGAAGCACACGGCCCACAGGCCCGCAGGGTCGGCTCGCACCCCCTGCCTGGTGCGGACACGTCTGGACTACAGGACTCCTCACAGAGATCCTCTTTCTCCGCAAGTCGCTCGGCTCTTAGAATTCAGTTTATCCAAAGGTGACATGCCGTTTCCCCTTGCGGCGGAGGGGAGAGGTCGAACGCAGTTGAAACTTGCAGACTGTCGTAAGAACTGTGTGTTTTCTCACCTCTTCGTTTGAGGCAGGGGTTTAGTCTTGGCAAAGGGCAGGGGGAAGTTGAGGCATGGGTTTTAGGAGCCGAGCTTGGATGATACAGTGCCAGGGTAATCCATACTCATGGATTTCTATGTGATATGCAGAGCAGTGTGTTGAGTTGAATTAGTTTAAACTCCCACACGCACCCCCGTGCCTCTGCTTAGGCCCTACCATTGCTTTCAAGAATATCGTCGAAAGCCAGGTAGTTCACACAGTTGACTGCAGACTGCATTCAAGTGGGCGAGAAACATGATGTTGCGGTGTAACAGCCTTGCACCTGAGTTCCTTTGGCTCACACACATGCACTCATACTCATCTTTCCTTGAAAGGTAACCACAAATGGAAGATCCTCTGGGCTTTTTCCAAAGCTGTTGGAAGGATCAGCATTAAAGCATTGTTTGCTGTCGAGTGAGTGAGCGGTGACGTTTCCCCCTTAAGCTTAATGTCGTTCTCAAAATCCAGTTGTATCCCAAGTAATTTGTCACATTTCTATTGTTTTACTGTTGAGGTGTTGAGGCACTTGGCTGTCTGTGGGCAAACTAAAGAATGGGGACAAACAGTTAAAAGTCTTTAATAATTGTAAAGCTTTAATGCGGCCTGCAAGGCAACTATAAATCAAGGTATTTTTCCCCCCCTAAATAACTGACCTCCAGTCAGTTTTCAAAGAATGGCCGTCGGGGTCAGTTAACAACGCAAAACGTACACCGAAGCTTACACGTTTGTAATATTCCTTGTCCTCCTATTAGACCGTTGGGGCTACTCCACTTCCTATCCCCACCTTAAAGGTCATCTCTGTACCTATGGTGGAATTTTACACCTGAATGCCATTTTATGGCCTTCCAGAGACTTTAGTCGAACTAGGGAGACTCCACTTTTCTGTTTCACCTACCTCCAAACATAAACGGCAAGCGTTACTAGATAAATTGATAGACGGGAATGTGTGTAAATACATACAAAGTAAGTTTCTAGTTAATATTTAAGTTCTGATGGAGAAGGTTGCCCTATATGCTGGTCCAGGGCTGTTTTTGGTCAGATTTCTTGTTTGTTCACGTCGGTTAGATTCGATGGTTCTCTTGTCAATGTTCAATGCGTTTAAATCGACAATGTAAACCCGTACTAAGTGGGAGTACACGGATGTGGCTTTTTTTTTTTTAAATAACGGACGGTGGTGTGGTGTGGTGTGGAGTTGGAGAGTGAACCCCTCACCATTCCCTCGCCTCAGTCCCTCCCCCCCCCTCCTCTCCCTCTTGACAACGCTAATCTGCGCTGACGATGAGCAGCTGTGCTTGACTGGCCTCCTCATAGATTTCTTCCGATAACCGTAACATGAACCCCGGCTGAAAAACGAGCAGAAACAAAAGGTTTTTTTTCTCAATATTTTCACGACTCAGTGCCACAGCCCTCGTCAATCCAATGCACTCAAGTTTTTTTGTACAAATTTGACGTTTGCCGGGGAAATGAATAGCTTGTGTGGTTTTTGGATGACAACTATTCTTCATGGGGTCTAACTGTGTTTATAGATGTCGAAACCGCTCACCTCAGTTGTTTGCCAGCATGGCGCCTATAGGCGTCCATTGTCCTCTGTGTAGCCTTTTTGTGAAAGCACCACCTCCAGCTCAACTCCCGTAGGGATGTTTCAGTTCAGACTGGCTGGCACAGTGCCACTGGGGAACAGGTTCTAGGTGAAGTGAATCAAACCAGCTGTTGCCGGCCACGGTCGCCGTGGCAACTGCCACACAATATTTGTATTTAAACGTGTGTGTGTGTGAGACATCTGATACAGACAGCACTCTTCATCTCTCTGCTCACTGCTCTTTCTCTGTTCTGTCTCTTTCCCTACAAGAGTACACAGTGTTTAGCACAGCTGTCCCAGGACAAACAGTCTCCCACTCGCTAGTTTTCTTCTTCTTCTACTTTTTTCTCCTCGAGATCAGGCTAGACCAGGTTGTCTTGGGGATGTGTCCATGAGCTACAACCTGTTGGAGGTTTCTGGAAGCCCTCCTGTCTTTGTTTGGTTGCTTGTCTTTCAGTTAATTTCCCTGCTGTCTGGCACAGAGCCATGCCCCGACAGCACCAGTGCAGTGATATATGAGCTACAATGTCTGCAAATATTGACATTCTCCTTGGGATGGCACCTGGCTCCCTTATTTTATACCTCCCTTTAATAAAACAAATACATCCCCACAAAAAAGAAATTAAACATTCAATACACTAAACATATAGATACAGAAACAGAAAAATAAATAAAAACTTGAATGTATTTCAGTGTGTTAAGTACATGAATACAAGTGCATCCTAATGATACATGCTCCATCCACCTGTTCTACCTATAGTGGAGGTTGGAGCCTTCTTCTTGGCCAATCTGTCCCCAGCTAACTCAGCTTTTTAAAATCTATGATTTTCAACCAATAAATGTGTTGGTGGCTTTTAAAACACTGCAATGGACACTATATCAGTCTTCAAACCCCAAATAACTGTAGCAAAAGACAGTTTGTAGCAGACAAGTAATCAGGTTTGTGTTCAAGCACAACCTCAATAACACGTGTCAGGAGAAGCTGGTAGCAGACAGATGGAAACTTGGGCCTTCTCGACTGGGGTTGAGGGATGTTTGCGATTCGTTTACCTGTTTTAAGTGGTAGTCGCCAATCATTGACCGTGTGTTGGGCAGCCATTTTGGCTCTGGTGTGATGTCTGGGCCACACAGTGGCCCGCTGTTTTAGCCCAGCGTGAAAGGCCTCAATCATCGCCTCCCACCCGCGGCCAGGGGTGGGAGGGAGGAATAGAGAGAGAGAGAGATGGAGAGCAAGAGACTTTAACTCTTTCATGTTTGGAGAGTCCTTGCTGACACGTGTATGAGCGAGCTACCCCCTCTCATTATTTTCTCAATAAACAGTGCTCTCCCTCACTTCACTCACTCCACTAGTCGCCGGTGCTTGGAACACTGGCGGGCTTTGAGATGCGTCACTTAAAGGCCTATTAATAATTTGACAAGTTTTCTCAAAAGATTAATTGCTATGGCCACTGGGCTGCCATTATGAACCGGACTGGCAACTCTAGAAACCTACTTAGGGTCCATTTCCAGCCCTAATTTTCCACTTACCATAATGTCAGGCGGGATGACGGCGGGTGGGGGCCGAGGAGCAAGATGCATTGCCTCTCGAATACCAGCTGGAGACAGCGGCGCTGACCCTTGGCCACCTCTTAACCCCTAAGAAGGTTGGTGCTGTCGCTGTCTATCAAGCCCACTAAGACACGTAGGCTAACTGTAGCGAGAGGCAGGAGCTGAGCTGAGTTTTCTATCTCCATTGAGGCCTATGGAGCTCACACTCACATACACACAAACAGACATACTCACTCAGGAATGCACACTTGCACACACACAGTGGCACTTACATCCTCATACAGAACTAAGGGTCCTGGCCCTACACACACACACACACACACACACACACACACACACACACCCATGGCAGATTCCTGTTAGTAAGCCATGCAGCCAGCCAGCCAGCTGGAGAGCACAATACAGTGAGTGTCTCGGTGGCTTGGCGTGTCGAAGATAAGAGCCACCTGCTTGTCCCGCTCTCTTCTCTCCCCTGAGGTCAGCCTGGATGGAGAGGAGGACCCTTCCTTAGCCAGTTGGCAGGACACATACTCTGGCTGACTGATTAGCTAGCTGTGTTTTTCTATCTGGCTGACTGGCTGGATGTATGTCTTTGTCTAGTTGGCTGGTTGACCATCCTACTGTTGGCCTGGCTGACTGAACGGCTGACTGTGGATGTTTCTCTCTGGCTGTCTGACAGGTTATATATCTCTCTGTCTGACTCGATGGATGCATTTATTTCTCTGACTAGCGTCAAAAATATGTCAGACCACACTTATCACAGTGACTTACAGTTTTTCATTATGTATATGCTGATGTCTAGCCTAGTATTATTCAAGGTGGTTGTGGTAAAATTGTATGTAAAGGGAACTAGTCATTTAAGGTCGATAATATCTTGCTGTAGAGTAAAGGAATTGCGGCGTAAGATTATGACAAATACATTGTTCTTACAAGGAGCTAAACATGCTGTTTCTGTATCCTAGTCACTTGTCCCTTTCCACACGTAGGTCCATTTGAGCCTATGCCCCACTTGTCCCTGTCCTCCTTTGAATCCTCCAACCTTAGAGAGGAGAACAGCCACTGTGGCCCCAGGTCCACCTTGACACGTCCCTGAGAGACTGGTACACTGGGGAAACGACATTAAACAAGCCATGACAAATAGCACATGTCGCCTCATTGTCACTTTACCCGATGTTGTCACAATAACTTTATACAAAATCATTAAAGTTTCCCCTATCAAAGATTGTGTCTTTAACCTTGCAGCCCTCCCCTCCCCTTAATTTCTTTCACTTGTTCTCTGCCTTAATACATTTTCTCCTTCCCTCCCTTCCTTTCTCCTTCCCTTCATGCCTTCATTCCTCCTTTGCTGTATCTCATTATGGTGGCGCTAGGCCAACCAACTCGACGTCAGCGCTCTGCCGACAGTTAAAGAGCCGACCCCGGAGGTCTGGCAAACTGGCCACTATTGCTTCAGTAAATCACTCGGGATCTGTGTGTATGTGTGTGTGTACTCAAGTGTGCTTGTGTGTGTTTTGTTTATATATATTGTGTTGCAGCATGTTTGCGTGGTTGCATATGTGGGTAGAGTGAGTGTGTGTTTGTGTGTGTTTAGGAAAGAGAAAGGGAGCATATCTCCCTCTCTGTGGAATGAGCAGTCACTTCCACTAAGCTGTAATGAAGACTTTCAAAAGTCGTGGCTAGGGGCCATGTGGCTGACAATAGGCCCTGCGGCGCTGGTAATAAACAGGATGTAGTGGTCATGCAGGATCTTCCCATTGACCTCCATGTGACCTTTAGTCGGCCAGTGCCCGGGGCGAGCATATTTGTCCGGTGTGGTTGAAAGGTTAACAACCGTCCACCATAAAACCGGATAAAAGACAACGCCATAAAACATTATCTGCTGTAGGAGCACAACGGGTAACTCACCCAAAACAATGATAGGCCACTTTCATCTTTGGATTTATAAGAGGACAGGTCAGCCAGTATGAAGTTTGTTATAAATTTGGTGTCATTCACAAAGGTTAGATAACGGAGGTTTATACTGCAGGGCAAATTAAACGATACTCAGACAAGTGATAGCATCTATTTGGTGTGTACGAAGAAAACCAAACCAGAGCTTCAATTTTTCATTGTCCTGGAACATACAACAGGCCTCTCTTTTTTTGCAAGCTTCTCAGTAAAATTGGCCTATGAAAGCCCTGGTTGTCTACCGGATAAAGTCAACATAATAAAGTCGTTTGCATAATTGCAAACACAGGCCAGGCAAATTATTCTGTTTGCATGCTACGTGCGGGGTAAGGATGACATTTACATACAAAATGTTGAAACATTTGCATGGAAATTATCGGAACGGAGCTATGGTAACAGTAATACTGGAACCTTATTTATATCCTGAGTGAAATAATAGAAGAGGAAGAGAGAGATAGAAAAAGGGGAGATGGAAAAAGAGCGAGATAGAGCGAGTGAGAAAGAGAGAGCCCAGCACACAGTCTTGATTGTTAGGTCCTCCGCTGTCCAATGTTAACAATGTGCCATTCTCTATCTCCGGCTCGCCCTGTATTCAAACACCATGCCCTGACCTGCAGCCTCTTACTAGTTCCTGATGTATCCCTCCACTCTCTATCCAACTTCTACTCTCTCTCTCTCTCTCTCTCTCTCTCTCTCTCTCTCTCTCTCTCTCTCTCTCTCTCTCTCTCTCTCTCCCCTATTTGTCTTGCCAGTCTTCTCTCGCCTACCATGTCTTATTCATCCACGGCTCATTTCCCCCTCTCACTCTCCTCTCTTTACTTTTCCTGGTTCTTATGCCCCCCCCCCCTCCAAAACCTCTCTGGTGCCCCTTCCGACTCATGTATCCTTCACCCCCCAACCCCCTCTCCCATTCCAAGTCTCCCACTCTCTCTTTCTTTCACTCTCTCTGTCTCTTTTTCTGTCTTTCTCTCCAAATGGTCCCTCTGGATCCGGCCCCACTCTCAATATCCACCCGGCTCGGGCCTGTGCTTGGCAGCTTTCCCTCTTCCTGTTCCCCGCATCCCAATGAGAGTGGGGTAGGGAGGGAGGGAGGGAGGGCGTGAGAGAAAGAGAGAGAAAGAGAGAGAGAGAGGGGGGGGTAGAAGGAGAGAGAGAGGCATGAAATAGGGGAGGGGCCCACCGTTGGGGGATTGGAGGGGTAAGGATTGGCGGGCAGAGAGGAACAGAGCCTGCTTTGTCAATAGCAACGGCAAACTTTCTCTGAGCACTTTCAATCCCTCACTCTGCTCTCCCCCATCTTAGTTATCCTTCTCTCCCCCCTGCCCAACTCAAGTGCATTCATTTGATCAGCACTGTGTAGCCTGTTGCGAGTATACTGTTTCCGTCTTTCTTTCTTTCTTTCTTTCTGGACCCACCCCCTGAAGTGTATGGTGTGCACACTAATATTACTGACATGTATAGGTAGCCCCAATTGCCTTCTGCTCCTTCCAAGAAACGCAGGAGCGGACGGGGCCCCTGGATATTGAATTGGTAAACGTAGAAGGGGCAGAAAGCTTAACTTGGCACGGCCAGCTTGATTCTTGATAAGTTGCTTCCTCCTCAGCGAGAGGAGGCTTGGGGCCAGCCAAAAGAGAGGTGGATGTGGTGCAGTGGAATCCTGTCTTCTACTGTGTGGAATTGTGTTACGCATAATTGTTCATGTCATTTTTTTATTTGACACATTGGGTAGAGGATGCATATGGCAACCATGTGAGTTGTCTGTCTGCGTTTGACCAAAGGGCTATGCATGACATTAGAGCCACATAGTATGTGGATAGGGGCATCGTGTTGGGTTAATCTAAGATCGTTTTGGAACTGTGAAGCAGAAGTTTGAATTTGAATACGCTGATCAATGCCCCGTCAATCTGCGTATTGTGACCACCCTCCTTTCCAAGTGCCCACTCTGTGACTAGTGCCGCCCAACACCGAACCATTGCTCAGGCTACATCTTGGCAGGCAATCTAGCTTGGCAAAGTCCCCTCCAGCCCCCCTCCCTCCCCAGTTTGCTCCCCCTCCCAGGGGTTTTGACAATCCATGCCATTGTTACAACAGTCTCACTACTGCGCTTGTTCTGGCATTCAAGTGGGGCCATTTCACACGGGCAAACATGATATAAGACCTATTCTGCCATTGTGTCACCCAAAACATAGACACAGAATTGATCTTAAAATGTTCTTCCGATTCTTCCCTTGTTGGGGGGTTTACGTATTTCAATGGGACATTCACTGGGGATTTGAGAACAGGTGCTCACAGGCCTGTAACAGAAATGCCTTGCAGTAGCTGCCGCAAGAAGGAGAGGAACACATGTTAATCACACAGGACAAGTTGCCATTCTCATGGAATATTAGTGCGGACAATACTAGGATACAGTTTACTACAATATGCATATCAATAAGTCAATCACCAAAGTTTCCATTTTGTCCTCAAAGTGCTTTTTCAGTAGACAATTTTTCAAGGGTTTGAATAAACTTGAAGTAGTACCAATCCTTAATAAGAAAAGTGCAAACTTTAGTGTTACCAACACTTTATATGCAAAGGCTGCTAGACGCATTGCTTTCTGTCTGAAGGTGCACCAAACCTGGACAGACTCCTTAGCACGCCAAAGCACATTCGACATGAAACTATCGTTTTACGGGACAACTTTTTTTCGCCCTTGTATAACTCAAGTAATAAAGTATTTACGAGTCGAAATTAGCACAAGACTACCTGTGCAAAATCCCCCTTCCTTTCCTATCTCCCTCCCCCCGTCTACTCCGGCTCCCGCTTCTCTGTAATTTTCTCTGTAATTTTCTCTGAAGCGTCTATTCATTCTGCCACAGCCAAAGCCGGCTTTACTAATTCACTTCCCCAACAAGGGCCGCCCTCCAAAACCAGCAGGCCAGGGCTCGGAGAGCCCCAGGACATTATTTACCCACTCCCTCCTAACCCCCCCCCCCCCCCCCCCCCCCCCAGTTCCCTCCTTATCCCCCACTCCAAATCACATGTCGACTCCTTTTTGGGCGGAAAACGGCTTGTTAATTTGGGTGTGTGTGTGTTTGATAGAAAGAGAGAGAGTGTGTGTGTGTGGGGGTGGTTTCTAAGGAACTCTTTATTCTGGGTCACGGAGCCCAGATGACCACAGGAAGTTGTTGAGAGGTTTTCCAGCGCGAGCGCACAGGCCCCCGTCTCGCCACAGGAACTTCCTCTCGGGGCTGGCGGGCCGTCCCTGCAGCAGCAGCCGCCTGCCGGGAGGCCTCTTGTGTTATGGTCTTGAGTGTGTGAGGAATACGTGTCCATGTGTGTTACGTGATGGAAATCCATAATACTCTATACTCTATGCTCTGTAAGTACATGCGTAGTTGAGGAACTGTTTGGAATTTAAATTGTTTTCCTATTAATTTACGTTACATTTTGCCCTTTTGTTTAGTTTTTATTGGAGGCCACATGTGATTATAGGTTGTACTGGAAAAAGTCAACTTAAACCATTTCGACACTAAGAATGATTTTCAATCAGAGAATCTGTCCACAGTCAGGGACCCATGCACATACTGTATTTTGGAATGATATCTTAACTTGTTTGTAAATGCTATACTTACATGAAATTGCTGGATTTTGTTCTTTGTCAATCAGCCAGAAATTTCAAGAAGCAAGCATTCTGTTTAGTTTGGCTGGAGGCCATTACTGCCATTCCACAGCTCCCTCGCTAAAATTACATTCTAAGTATGTGGATTATTTATCAAAGATCTGTGCCATGCACACCCCATTAAATAAACAATAACATTGCAGTTTGAATTAACATTCTTCTCCCCCGCAATCTTTAGGGGGAGTGAACAGTTAAATAATCTTTTTAAATGTGTGTTTCCCATGCCTTACAAAAGGGTTGGGTAGTCACGGAATTCATGCAATTGCATTAGGTATTTCCTGTAATTACAGTGACAGATAAAAAAAAACAGGCTATAATCCAAAAAACATTTAGGAAATAACGTGATTTCTTTCAGGACTACATTATGTATGTTTGCAATCAAAATTTGATTTGTTTATATTGAAAAGGTACCTTTATTTAAAAAAAAATGATATATACAAAAGTATTCAGAGTATGCTACACAGATTAAGTAATCGCTCAGATTACGTTACTGATTACAATTTAAACAAGTAATCAATAATCTGTATAAAAAAGATATATACACATATATATATATACATTTTGAAAGGTACCCTCCCCACTCTGCCTTCCACAGAGCCCCTTTTGTTCTCTGAAACATTGCAGCTGCGTGGCCTGCACAGAGGACACCCTTTGCAGCAAGGTTTCTCTCTCTTCCATCTCACGTCTATGGTTGTTTTGAACGGGCAGGAATCCCAGGCATGCTGACAATCTATCCTGCCATTGACAAAGTTCTGTCTTCAGGCCTTGCTGCATGCACCTCACCTCGGCTGTCATCGAGTGGCTTGTCGAGGAGTTGCACCTGCGCGCTGGTAACCCAACACCGCGGCTCGCAGGCTCCTCATAGTTGTGTGACAGGCTCAAGAGATCAATTTCCGGAGCCTCCCGCTGTTGGGACATGACAAAGCCTGCCGGGGGAATCAGGCTATCCAGGAGAAAGGCAACCCCAATGGTTTGCCTGGTAATCAGTAAATGGGATCGATTGATTTATCGTACTTGATTACTTTATCACATCAGATTTCAATTAAGATTATGTTAAGTATTAATTGTCTTAACAATAGTGTTCCTAATCCAAATCGTGTGAAATCCATATGTACTACTAAGGACTTGATAAGCAGAACACTAGTCAACATGACTGGATCATCAGACTGATTATAATCAGGGGTAGTCCAAATGTACACACTGTGAAGATAGCTTTGAATCATCAACCTTAACAAAGGAACATCGGCATTAACCCTCATTACAGTTGTGTGGGTTTTTGCCTCTCGTCTGATCAAGGCCAATTAAAACAAAACAGCCTCCATGACTAATGGCACCAGTCTGAGCTAAAACCACAAAAAAATATTTGCCGGCCCCATGAAGTCAAACTGTGCTGCAGAGGGAAATCTGCTTCTAATGGAGGGGCAATGGAACACAGCTCGCATCACATCTGTTGAAAGCACTGGTCTCACACTCTGCTCGTCCATTGCACCATCTGAGGAGAGTGTGCTGCACATCTGTTCCCTTTTTTATGTCTTCCTGTCTTTTTCACCATGCAAGCACAGAACATCCTTTTCCAAACACCCTAATTTAGCCCAAGAGGAGACGAAATACACAACGAGGTGATTATGATAGAACAAATGTAAGCCACATATGCTATGATTATATTCTGTACCTCATGGGTCACAGTAATGTAACTGTGGAGATAGAATTGTGCTCCAGTGATTCAGCAACGCTAATATGATATCTGTTCGTACAAGGCTTTTCTATGCCAACTCAGAGTATTAATAGTCAGTATTTCAAACTGATTTTATCTGCTGAAGACCATCTAAGCACCCGTTTCCCATTTACAAGAGTTGACCATTTTGTTTACCTTTTAAGCTCAAATTTAATAGAAAAATACATACAGGGGATGGTCGGGTGCCAATACCTCCTATTGGTAAAATTCAAAACAACACTGTAGCACAGTTGGCCCCTGCCACCCACACCAACTCCACAAACACATGCCCACCACCACACAGCATCCCAGACCAATTAGAGTGGAGCCTGGAACCACGTCTTCTGCTCCTACTCCAACCACCACTGGGATGGAAATGTGTTTGAGATTAGGCCCCCTAAAAATAAACTGACAGAGGAATGTTTTCATGATGTGCCGAGATATTGGGAGCAGCTTTGGGGCTGCCAGTGCCCGCCTGGCAAGTCCTCGGGCCCAGACCTCCAACCTGACAGGGATTCCGAGAAGGCAGCCGCCGAAATCCTTTCGGAAATTGCTGGTTTGATAGAACAACAAAGCTGGGAACCACTCAGGATGCGACATACCCACTTTGTGTGTGTGTGTGTGTTCAGGTTTTTATTTCTTTAGGGACTAGCTTCAACACAAAGCGTGATAAAACTCACTCTCCATAGCTCTTGGCTTGTATTTTTGGCCTGTAGATCTCTGCACCTTGGATTTTCTACGCTGAAAACACCCCCCTTGTTAAAGAATATTGTTTGGTTGCTGATGTCATATTAAAGGATATTTGAATATGAGCTTAACTGTCAGCAAAGCTGCTGCATAAACCACACTGTTATTCTCATAGCCTGGAACATTACCATAGTTTTGACTTGCAAATGCACCTATCTATATACTTATCATGCCTAACATGTATGAAAATGCCCCTGGATGTGTAAGGAACAGTTCCTCTTTGAGTTGAAATTTTTTCTTTGTCAGAAAGCTACACTAGCGCTCATAAACTCCCAATGGGAATATACAAAAAGAATCATTCCTCTCGTTTGATGGCACTCTATGGCTACTCCACAACCTAACCAAAGTATTTGGCTACATCCACAACATAAAGGGTGTAATGTCTGCCTTCTTAGAATGTGACCCAAAAGTCACGCAACTCTTTGTAAGCCCAGGAGAACGAGACGATCTGCAAGATGTACACTTAGTAATTACAGTTGGCTTTTATGGATGCCAAGGGAAGTCAGAGCAGGGTTCAATGGCATTTTACTCTCTCAAGATTAAGGGGGCTGACTTTGACTACAATGTTGGCGCCTGGCCCCGGGGGGAAAAGAGCAATAAAGTTAACCACATTCTTTTGACACAAAGTTGTTGCTGGTTTTTCGTTTTCACAGCTTCAAATAAAGTGACTTGAGATTTCATCATGTACATGCTTCACAATACCCAGTGGAAAGTTATTATTTGATCAAAAAGGTCCTGCCTAGTTTGTTCATTAAATTATCAGCCCATGAGCTAAATGTTGAAAATGGCAAATGTTCAAATTCAAACTTCT
The DNA here is from genome assembly GCA_017639675.1 of Aplochiton taeniatus. Lineage (NCBI taxonomy): Eukaryota > Metazoa > Chordata > Actinopteri > Galaxiiformes > Galaxiidae > Aplochiton > Aplochiton taeniatus. Next base: position 5,727,262 of record CM030191.1, read on the forward strand.
GTTCTATTCCTGAAGTTAATGTAAAGCTCTCTTAAAGTCCATTGCATTGTGATCAAAGGCAAAGTAAATAGTCGTTCATTCTAAATTTGCAAATTAGAACCATGTGTGTGCAGTTGATTCGACCAGGGCTACCCAACACCCCCTCTGCCGAGTTACTGTCCTTTAGGTTGTCATGGCATCCCTAATTGAACTCACCTTGTAGTACTAATTACCTACTCAACGTGGCCTTGATTAACTGAAACAGATGAGTTCAACTAAGGTAGGAGAACCTGCAGGATAGAAATTCAGACCTTTCAAACTCACACTGGAGAATTAAGTAAGTGCATTTCTTTCTCTTGTTTGAGTTTCTGAATTATAGCAGGTAACTTAGTGAGGTCATCTTAGACGTTTTAGATGAGATCTCATTATATGTATGCAAACCCATAGGTCTCGTGGTTTTAAGATCCCAGTTATCTTTTGAGCCTTATTAACTATGACTCAGTTATGTGTAGTTATAGCTATGTTTCTGTGAGGCAACATTTCAATGAAATGTATCGGAAGTTGTTAGAGGAATTATTGGGCAGCTCATTGCTCAGCTCTTCGTACTTTTGTTTAAGTAAATACAGCCCAACTGATTCATGATGGAACTGGCTAACTAATGCAGTGACATTTCAGACAGTGTGCAAGTGTCTTATTCATAATTCCAATATCTTTTTGGAACTCCACATGGTAAAAAAAAAAGTACTCCAAACTCACAAAATGCTGGTACAGTTTATAGGAGCAATACGTTCTTCAGACAACCAGTCATTCCTGTTTTTAAGTTGAAAATACAAATTATTGTTTGAAAAAATAACAGCCATAGTTATCGGACCTGTTTATTTAATATGTTCTCTTCAACTATTTAACTATTTCTCACCCAAACGACATTCCCCCATCTCAAAACACCATTAGTTCTCAATTTATCAGTTTCTCCCTAACTGTGCCTTTGGGGGGATCAGTGCTGCTTTCAGGATAACAATCCCCCCACCCCCTAAGCCTTAAAGCACATCTAGCGCCCCAATGTCGCCATAAAATGCTGTCTGGTTAATGATTTGCTAGCGTAAACGGCTGACTTCCTGGCCCGGGATTTATGTTGAACGCTGTTATTAGTCTTGTGCCTCCAGCCACCCATTGTCTGTGGACGGAGGACAGTGCAGGGTTGAAAGGCTACAGTCAGCTTTTGATTACACAATGTGTCAATCAGAGCTGCAGACGGGCAGCTTCTCGGCTTTATGTAATCGCTCTTGCTCTCGCTCTCTTTCGCCCCAAGCTGGCCCTCCCAGACATACACACACTACTGTTAACGATTGACTGACTAGTCTCCCCTGTTTCTACCTGCTTGGTCTGAAAGCCCTGGACTAAGGTGGAAGACAGCCTAGGGCTGGGTACTAGATGTGTGTACAGCTGCCTAGTTTTTGTGTTGTATGTGTATATCAATTTGAAACTTATTGATGACTTGAGCCGATATTATGTAAATGCTTATGATGAGTGACATTTCCTTGTTTGTCCTATCCCCATCACAACAATGTGACAGAAAACACTTAACTTTCAGGGTCAGTGCGTCCTGCTGAATGATCTGACAAATTGTTGGCAGCTTTAAGTTCTGGATGTTTATCTTTCATTGGGTCGCTCCACTACTTAATTAGGCCCTCCAGACATCCACAACCTTGACCACATCAGCCTAGATCTCGTCTTGACCTCCACGTCAAGCACACTGGTCTCGCCTGGTTCCTGCAATACTGCCTTCAGAGACTTCCCTGTGACTGGAAGTGAGATAGGCCTCTGGTTTTTCCTCTCTCCTTTGTTTGAGGCTGGGTCCTGCGGTTGAAGTTGAGCTGTGATGGCGTAGCCGACGCCTGTTGCAAAACTCTGCTATGATTTAATCTGAGCTGCCCCTGAACTCACCCTGTCAAATTGGTGTGTGAGTGTATCTGTCTGTGTGACTAACGCGTACAGTGCATCCAGAAAGTATTCATTCCCCTTCACTTTTTCCACATTTGATGATGTCACAGCCTAATTCCAAAATGGATTACATTTAAAAAAAAAAAAAAAAATCTCATCGTTCTACACACAATACGGCATAATGACAAAGTGAAAAGTTTTTTTTGAATTTTTGGCAAATGTATTAAAAATACAATCACATGTACATAAGTATTCACACCCTTTACTCAATACTTTGTTGAAGCACCTTTGGCAGCAATTACAGCCTCAAGTCTTTTTGAGTATGACGCTACAAGCTTGGCACACCTATTTTGGGGCAGTTTCTCCAATTCTTCTTTGCAGATCGTCTCAAGCTCCATCAGGTTGGTGCACAGCCATTTTCAGATCTCTCCAAAGATGTTCAAGTCTGGCCTCTGGCTGGGCCACTCAAGGACATTCACAGACTTGTCCGAAGCCAGGTGAACCTTCGCCCCAGTCTGAGGTCCAGAGCACTCTGGAGCAGGTTTTCATCAAGGATCTCTCTGTACATTGCTGCATTCATCTTTCCCTTGATCCTGACTAGTCTTCCAGTTCCTGCCGCTGAAAAACACCCCCACAGCATGATGCTGCCACCACCATGCTTCACTGTAGGGATGGTATTGGCCAGGTGATGAGTGGTGCCTGGTTTCCTCCAGACATGACGCTTGGCATTCAGGCCAGAGTTCAATCTTGGTTTCATCAGACCAGAGAATTTTGTTTCTCATGGTCTGAGAGTCCTCTAGGTGCCTTTTGGCAAACTCCATGTGGGCTGTCATGTTCCTGTACTGAGGAGTGGCTTCCGTCTGGCCACTCTACCATAAAGGCCTGATTGGTGCAGTGGTGCCGAGATGGTTGTCCTTCTGGAAGGTTCTCCCATCTCCACAAAGGAACACTGGAGCTCTGTCAGAGTGACCATCGGGTTCTTGGTCACCTCCCTGACCAATGTCCTTCTCCCCCGATTGCTCAGTTTGGCTGGGCAGCCAGCTCCAGGAAGGGTCCTGGTGGCTCCAAACTTCTTCCATTTGCGAATGATGGAGACCACTGTACTCGTTGGGATCTTCAATGCTGCAGACTTTTTTTTTGTACCCTTTCCCAAATCTGTGACTCGATACAATCCTGTCTCGGAGGTCTACAGACAATTCCTTGGACTTCATGGCTTGGTTTGTGCTCTGACATGCACTGTCAACTGTGGGACCTTATATAAATAGGTGTGTGCCTTTCCAAATCATGTCCAATCAATTGAATATACCACACGTGGACTCCAATCAAGTTGTAGAAACATCTCAAAGATGATCAGTGGAAACGGGATGCCCCTGAGCTGAATTTTGAGTGTCACAGCAAAGGGTGTGAATACTTATGTACATGTATTCAAAATAAAATATTACATTTGCAAAAAATTCAAAAACTTTTTTCACTTTGTCATTATGCGGTATTGAGTGTAGAATGTTGAGATTTGTTTATTTAATCCATTTTGGAATTAGGCTGAAAACATAATAAAAAATGAAGGGTTATGAATACTTTCCGGATGCACTGTATGTGCTGGTTTCTGTTGCTAAGATCAGGACTGGACACTAGCAATATATAGGGCAGGTATTGAAACGGAGAAAAGGAACTGTTTTTTTTCTATTTTTGAGACAATCTGGTGGGGCAATTTGTGACTGGTAGGGAAAAAGATTTGAGATGTAATTTAGATCTGAGGCATCGGAACCTTTTGAAAAGTTATTACAGCAATGTTAAGTGATTCCTTTCTTTTTCTACTTTATTTGACTCTCATAGAAAGCACAACTGTGGTGAGGTTGGGGGTAATGGAACAAAATCAGAGTACTTGTCACAATGCATTTGTGAGCTACCTGGGCCAGTGGTTCATACTACGGAAATGGAAAGTCTGTTTCTCAGAAAGCCTATTTACTCGATGCGGGGGCTTTGAAACCCATATCCTGCCCCCACATCACAAAGAGAATCTTCTCACTTTGTTGGAGACCAGCTTTTTATTTCCTCTCTCTGAAGAAAAACACACTACTAATGCCATTAAGTAACTATACTAGATTATTCCAATAATGGTATTTGTAGGCTTGGAAAAGCCTTTGCATGCCTGCATCTTTCCCCTTCTACTCGGTCCTCTCCTCTTCTTCACATCCATAGCCGTTTGATTGCTTAAGCTCAGTGGTGGGACAATACGGGCACAAAGAATGGCTGCTCGCTTCCTTCCTTCCTTCCTGTAGAGTGTTCTGCCTTGGTGAGCATGGTGAATGGCACTCTGCTTCACAGCCGCGGCAGAGCGTGGGGGCCACGGCAGAAAAACAAAAACAAAGGGCCATTCTGGGGCCCCTTCCAAATCGCTGGCCCTGGCCAAGTCAATGCACTCACTGGTGGACAAACACACGCCATCTTCCTCTATTCATTATTTCTCTACGTATGCTCACTAATCCCAAAAAATAATGGACGTGATTCTGTAAGGTGTTGGTTTGTCACTTTTGAAAATACATTAAATGTATACTTTTGATGAGAATCATTCAGACCAAAGTGTATATGTTTATTCTGTCATCTTCCTGACACAATCTAATTTGGCTTGATGAAAAATAAATAGCAGAAGTATGCAAATTGGCTTTTGGGTGGGGGAGGGAGCTGTAGACCAAATGTGGTGGTATACTTCTATGTAAAAAAAAAAAAAGGGAAATTGTGTATATTTAGACATAACTTTGGAGAAAGTATGGAAAGGCTGTCAAAATACTAAGGTTTTCTATCTTTTGTTTTACCTTGTGTTTAAATCCACAGATTACCATCTAATCCCATTATATTAATCCCTCTACATAGCCCAGTTTTCTTAATTCAATTTCAATAACCTAAGCATGAATTTACTGACCCAAATGGGTATCCGTAAATATGGCAATGGCCGCTGGTTTTCCTTTATATGACTGTGTGCAGCCCAACTTGGGATTGGTGCTCGTAGCCTTCAACCAGCAAAGTGCCTGCGCAACCACCCATCCACCCACCCCGCCAGAGAGACGAGGCTCCCTGTGAAAAAACCAAGTAGGGGCAGGTAGTGGAGAGGGCCTTTAGAGAGCCAAAATAGCCGGGCCCATTGAAAACAGGATGAATACACAAGAAGCTGAATGCGGGGTAAACTGTTAGGCTTTTGTCATTCAAAGTGATGTCTTTAACCCTTCGCAGGCTGTCCTCCCAGCGCCCCCGCCCCAACCGCCAACCACTCTTTTTATTTTATTTTTTCTCTATTCAATTCCTTTGGACAATGGGGGGATAGGGAGGGGGGACCTTGAGGACTAAAAGAAAGATAAATAACAAAATATGGGTTCCTTATCCGTTGGGATGCCTTCCCCACTATAATTTGGGGGGAAAGTGGATAATTATATGAAGGTATAAGTGAACTGTCATTCAGGCCTCCAGACGGGATAACAAACAAGTGTGTGCAGGTCGGACCCAGCTTGTCAATCATCCTCTGCGTGCATACCACCTTACAAACATGTCCGTGTACTGTCAACAAGTGTCACTGCTTACGTTTCAGACAGTTGGCCTACGGGGATATTCAAAACACTGGAATTTCTGAAAAAAACTTTGATAGGAAAACAGAATAGTATATGTGACAAAGTATTTCACTTGAGAAAAATAATGTAAATTAGAAAACACAAAGGATGTGTGAAATACATCTGGTTATATTATAGAAAATGAAAAACGTCCACCACCAATTTAAATACATTTTGGCTTAAATAATGTTCTTGAGCTTGTTTGGACACTGGTGCTGGAAAGGAATTAAAAAGGAAACATGGAAAGTGTGTGGGGGGGGGGGGGGGGAGGAAACTTTTGGAGAATCAAAGTTCTGAAAAAATACAACTAATCATCATGCGTGGAGAGGAGCCTACGTTTTTAACAGCACAGCAACAAAATGCACAGAGCCCAGAGGGGCTTTTCTTACAACATGCACTGAAACAGAAAGGAAATGGGCACTACTTGAAAGTACAGTAATAAAGTGGCTTAAATTGCCTATGAATGAAACTACAAGCACCAATGCAAGGTATCAAGGCTCTTGCCCTGTAGCAACATCCATCTGTAGGAACGTTGAGAATAATTTCCTTTACACCGTGTTTGTTCCAAGCGACATACAAGGAAATATTTGTATAATTTATACAACTGTACAGCTACAACTGAATGTTTGTTACATGCAAGGAACTGAGCATTATGTAAAAAGGACGTGTGTGTGTGTGTGTGTGAAAGGAAAGGTTCCGCAAGCTTATAGTCACATGGCTACCGTGCACTGTGCTTGAGTCAGCCCCCTCTGAAATGACAAATAAACACAAATATAAATGTGATTCAACCGCAGTCCTCCTTACACCGCAGTTGTCATTTCCTTTGCTGCATGGTTGGAAATGGTCTGCTGATTTGGCTGGCTGAATTGATCACAGAAAAGTGTTTGAAAGTAATAAGTAGATGATCAAGTAGGAGGCCTGGGGATGACCCGGTGCTGTGTTTCCGTAGCGACAATTTATGACCTTGCGATCCCAGTTCACGTTGCTTAATGATGAAATCAGAGCCAGATGTTTGCCTTGCGGCACCGGAGGTAAACTCTAATGGCCCTTTCCTTATTTGATATCCCTATTGCCCAAACATGACTAAGAACAGCCTCGGCTAGAGCAAGAGAGAGACTGAGCGAGCAATTTACATACTTTACTTGAAAAATAAAATCTCATTTTTCAAGAACTTGGAATAATCTATTCATGTGCCCTGCACACAATAGAGATATTCAAGTTAAGAAATATATTAAAGTAAAAACTCTTGTTTTTTTTAGGCTGACCGTTTTAGTAGGGAGCAAGGAGGGGGCCAGGGCGATCCTGTGTTTGCATTCATACCATCTGGTGCAGGGGAAGTATGGTCAGGTTGGTTACTACCTCTGCACCCCACAGCAACATGCTTTCAATGAGGCCTTCCCACATTACACCCTCTACACATCCCCCAACCCCTTAGCAGCTGCAGAGAGGAAAAACGTTGGGAACCTGAGAAGGCAGTCAACAAGCCAACTTGTCTTCTCCACACTCCTCCACATAAATCTTACGTTTTTTCCTGTCATCTCCCTGAAGTCTTAGTTCCATATGGGATTTTACTTGTGGCAAACTAGGACAAATATGGGAACGGGAAAGATTGTTTTAAGTTGTTACACTTGCATGCAGGAAGAAAAACTGACACGAGTCAATGGTTTAATTTCAAACGTTAATATATTTGTCTTCTAACTCATAGTGAACCTATGCACCCATCTTGAGACTTGCTAGCCCCCCAATCTTGCAGTAACATCACAATTGTCAAACAAGGTGTCATATTTATGATGCTTCCCAAAATAAATATTTCATTATAAAATAAACCTTCAAAATAAATATTCTTTACACTAAACGATGCTGAAATTAGAAAATAAAGATTTTCTGATAGGGTCACTGTACAATTTACAAGTAAAGTTGAAGGGATTTTTTTTCCTAAATTATAAAAATGATTGATATACATTCCAGTGAATGTACAACATTTTATAAATGTATAATATAGATTCACATATATGGATTTTTATCAAGGTGGCTGAATACTTTTCAGAGTTGAAGTATTATACATACAAAAATAAAACCTCTCTGAGAAAGCCATTTGCTAATTTACATACTTCGCCATTACACTATTCACAAATAGTTAGTCACGAGAATCTGTCCATAGCATATAAGTTGTATTAAATGTCAAAAAGGCTAAGGATTTGGACCATAATAAAGTGGGCACTTGGTGAATATGCCCTATTAAGAACCATTGCTGAAAACAAAGAAAAATACAGCACAAAAAAACAGCTGCATCAATCACCGACTCATCTGACCTACAGTTGTCCAAACATGCTTCCGTTGACCGGAGCAGTCACTGCTTCCCCAGCAACTCTAAAGTATGTTTCCCTCATGTTGGGTTGTCGACACTCTTGCAGTGGACCACATTAGTGTTCTTACACCGGCACCCTGGCCGTTTGACGCGGTCGTAGCAGCTCTGGGACAAGGTGAGGCAGCCGTTGGCCGGGAGGTAGCACAGCAGGCAGGGCAGGAGTAGCGACAGGAAGCCGACGGCCGACCAGCGTGCGCAGCAGTGCGCCTGCGTGAATGAAAAAGGCTTGTCGGCACACGTGTCCTCGTCGTCGCTGGAGCAGTGGTAGAACAGAGCCTTGACGCAGCACACGCAGGTACAGTACTCCACCGCGCTCTGTGCAGAGCACACGCACCTCCCGCAACAAGTCCAGCACGAGGGCAGCTGGCGCGGGCGCGTGCACTCCCGGCATTTGCACCGGCCACAGTCCTCGCAGCGGTACGCGTGCTTACCCAGCAGGGCGTTGCCGGCGGTGGTGGTAACGCCACCCGACACAGGTGCCAGGGGCTTCAACTCCTCCTGCTTGAGCTCTACCCGCTGGGGCTGGGCCCTGATTATCCGTTTGCCCGCCCCAGGCCTGCCCAAGAGCCTCTGGCCTGACGTGGTGCTGCCAGTGCTGCTTCTGATGCTGCCCGAAGTGTCCTTGACGCCACAAGAGTGGGTCAGGGTGTCCCGGTAAAGTTGTGCGCTGTGTTGGGGCAGTAAGTTCCTCTGATTGGGTCCCAGCTCATGGTTCTCCAGGGGCTGCTCGTTGGGCGGCGTTCCCAGCTCAGTCTTCTCCTGGCGAGGCAGCAGAGCAGGAGGCCTGGGTGCCACCGTGGGTCCCTCCGTGTACTCATTGCTACTCTTGGTTAACTGGATCTGGTCTAGCGAGAGCACCAGGGGCTGTGGGCAGGGGTTGACTCCAGTATCCAGTGGCCCGTCCTGGGCTTGGGGAGGCAGATGCGCCCTCCCAGAGTCACGCAGAGCGTGCAGCAACCTTCCTCCTCCTCCACCTCCGTCGTCGCTGTTGCTGCCGGTCTGTGCTGTGGTCTCCATCTTGGCTAGGAAAGACCCCTACAGCTGGCCTTGAACACATCTGAAGTCCTGAAAGAGAAAGAAATAGAAATTTTGATGAGAATGGATGATATAGCGACGTCCTTATGTAAATCATAACTGGTCATAAGCCTAGATAGATACCACAAGTTCAGTATGCAAACCACTCCAAATTTGCAAATGAGCAAACAAGGATGATGAATACAAAAGAGGAAGTGCAGTGACCAACTGAGACAAGAGATATTGTTGCCTGAAGTAAAAGGCCAATTTACCTATTCGTAAAATAACGTTTGACTCCAAGTTTTTCGTATTGATATTACCTCCAGGCAACACCGAAACAGACTCAATGGATAATCTTAAGTTTAGTACACCCAATTGCCTGTTACAAAACCATTGCTGCCTTATAGGTTTCCATGGGTATAGAATGTGAAAAAAGATGTACTCAGTCAATTAATAATTAACTTTATGTAAGGCTCCCTGTGAATAGACCCAAATGCCCACTTTAAGTTTATGTTGATGTGACACTGACACAAAACATGTTGTTCTCTTTGGTATGGCTAATTAGGCGACACCACCTCTGCAGGGGTTTGCTACGTAGCCCTTTGAATCACAATAAAGGAAAATTGTCATTTTTAACATAACAAACCCCTTCCGGCAAGCCACTCCATTGGGGGGCACCCCGCACTGATGTTCCGGAGTAGAGATCAAGTGAAGATAGGGGGGTTTTGTGGCATGGAAGAGGACATTTAGGGCCTAAGCCAGTGTAGACACATTGGGGGAGGGGAACCTGAAACAAAAATGTTGCTTGGAAACGACTTGAGCCAAGGAGAGAAATAAAAGGCTGTAGTGTAGGTATTTGGCAACGTGAAAGTGTGCGAAAAAGTCAGCAGGAGTAATCTTCATGATGAAAAATAAGAGTATTGGCTAAGTCACGTGGCTTCCCTTTATTTTACTAGAACAGTTCTCGTTGGGTGTGTGTTTGTGGAAAAGGAAAGTGGACGTTTGCAATATCCATGTTATTGAGACGGCCTACAATGATTGGAAGTGTTTCCTATTGCGTAACAAAAGTATGAAGTAATTGACTCCAAATACTTTTAGGGCTGCAGGCATCAAATAGCTTCTAAGATGTGACAGCCAAAATAAAACCTCGATCAAATTCAGAGCACTGTGAGCGAATGAAGTCTGCACTCGCAGGTAGCCTGGGGAAATTAAATTAGGCCACAAATATCCACCTTGAATCCACATTTCCTATTTGTTTAGTTGAAATAGCATAGCTTTATGTCAAAGAGCTTATCCACCACAGGAGACGAAAACTTCGCGATTGCGCGCAAATCAGAGTCGTGCGAGTTTACAGTGAGTGCTTGTTGGTGAATGGATATTCCGATAATGGGACATTTGTCCACTTCTTTCTATACAGCGCAAACATGTGGAACTTAACTAGTTTAAACGGATTAGTTTGACCTGTTGTTTCATTAAGACAGCTCACCGTGCTCTCACAACTTTTGTTCCCCTTTAGGTATGATAAATCCAAATTTGAAGAGAGTATTCCAAGTTAAATTAGTCGGGAAACCCATCCTTAAAATCCATAGAGTATATGTCCAAATCGCATTAGTTTTATGAAAAGTAAATCAGAAATAAATCCAGTGGTAGGGTGTGAAACACGAGACATAAAACAACCCCAAAGTAATCAACCACCGTCGGATAGGTAGCTCTCCACTTTTACGAAACAAACTACAAAACTAGAAAATAAGTTATTCCCCGAAGAAACATGAGGTCCAAAGTGGTGCTGCAGCTTGCGGGATTTGTTTCACATTAACATATATTTTGGCTTTTTGCGCACTTGGGTGCGAGTTTTTTTTTCCTCTTGTTTTTTCCTCTTTCCGGAGAAGAGGTCGGGTTTATGCTGTTAATGGCGTCATGTGGAAGTGAGGGGGGAACAGAACAGTTGTTGTCTCAGAGGATATCTTGTATCCGGTCCTTCGCCATTGGCTGCATAGGGCCTCACATTCACACCCTGCTAAAACCAAAATCTAGTCCCACACTCCCAGGGACATGGACATTCCAAAAGACATAAGCTACTTCACTTGCAGTTCAGACATTCATTGTACACATACACACATGAAAGACATGCTTCATCTTGAAATGATATATTAATAAGGCTGAAGGCTTATATCTGGGCCATTTTGAATAAATCAATAGGTAATTGTTTTATCCTCTAATCCAAAAATTAAATTAAATTGAATTGAATATAAAAGTACGGATAGCCACACCGATGTAAATGGATGGATACATTTGGAGGTAAAATACAAGAATAAACCATTGAATTCAGACTGCTAGTGGCTCACTCTAAGAAAGTTGCTTCTTGCAGTAAAGTCTGTGCGGAGCTTTAATGGCCTAAGATGTTTAAAATATTTAGTAGCGCTCATTTGCCTTAAGGTTTATCACAAAACTGTGCCATTTGGATTGGCAGAAAGCTGAAATAACTGACTTTGCATAGGGTCCTTGAAGGATATAAGGACTGATTTGAGGTAGACAGATTAACTTAGTTCATTGATGTAATAAGACAATACTCTAGTCTAGACTATACCTGGCAAGTGACGCCCTCTTGTGGACTACTTTTAATACTCAGGGGAACTTCATGATTTCTTGCCAACCCGAGCTGACACACAAAATCTGTTTCAATAACCTTTCCTCTTAAACGTTGTTTTTTCAAATTAATTATGTAGTAACATTCTTAACATTTCCGAGCATCGCTATTATATTTTATGTTTTTATTTCCTTGTTATTGTAAATACTTAAGAAAATGTACTTTCTCCCTTTTATGAACCCCTTTAATCCAATACAATCGTTTCCCTGTCCCTGTGAACAGAGAAACTTCCCATTAGTAAATATTCAAGACCATCCCTATTTGCCTCACCACGCGCCAAACCCCCTTTCACCAGCCAAATGTTCATGCATGGCCCATTTAATTGAACAGATTGAAACAAATGAATAAACATCACTGCAAGGGGAAAACAAATTAAAATCTAGAATAAAGAAATAATAGAAACATTAATATTTGTCTCGAGTATTCAGGTCGAATGCATTGTTTACATAATACTGTACTCCAGCCTAGTTAGAGTTATATCAAAATCACAAACTTATTCAAGTGCCCATCAACTGTGGTGAGGGGAAGGTTTAGCTTACTGGACAGAATGAGCTTCATGACTGACCCACATGCATAGCTCCTTAATGCAGCCAGCATTTTCACTTCTTTCCAAGCAATCAGAGAGGGAGGAAGAGGAATGTGGAAACAGATACTGATGGATTGGAGGAGGTATTTGGAAAGAGTAAACTATGACCAAACTCCTCGAGTTGGAGACGGGGGGAAAAGTGGAGCATGAGAGAGGGATTGTGAGAGAGAGAGAGAGAGAGAGAGAGAGAGAGAGAGAGAGAGAGAGAGAGAGAGAGAGAGAGAGAGAGAGAGAGAGAGAGAGAGAGAGAGAGAGAGAGAGAGAGAGAGAGAGAGAGAGAGAGAGAGAGAGAGAGAGAGAGAGAGAGAGAGAGAGAGAGAGAGAGAGAGAGAGAGAGAGAGAGAGAGAGAGAGAGAGAGAGAGAGGAGAGAGAGAGAGAGAGAGAGAGAGAGAGAGAGAGAGAGAGAGAGAGAGAGAGAGAGAGAGAGAGAGAGAGAGAGAGAGAGAGAGAGAGAGAGAGAGAGAGAGAGAGAGAGAGAGAGAGAGAGAGAGACCTCAAGGTGGGATTGCTATAGTAATGAATGGAGCATGTGAGGCCGGCAGTGGCTCTCAAGAGGCCGGAGGCACACTGTGACCCCCATAGAGGGCGGGCTATTCTTAGGGCCTCCCTTTCAGATTGCCCAGGGGGAAAAGGTAAGTGACAGCCCCCATTGTACCACCAGCACCTCCCATTGCTCACCAGGGCCAGATTCTCTGGTCACATGTTTTCTTGAATGGGAGGGTGTGTGTTGAGTAGAATAACTGACATTCAGGAAGCTGAGTCTTCCAATCTCTCATTAAATGACAACATGCCACCCCCAGTGGTATTGACATGATCAGAAAGACATCACCAATGTTGCTTTCTCTCAATTGGGGGAAAACAAACCAACCTTACCATTGCTTTCAATGAGATCTTGGTAAACTTTGTAGAAGTGTAAGATTAACTAAATGGCCAGCACAATGCCAAACATTTGCTCAGATATTGCGAGTTTATTTTTAACACAAGGCAGTATCATTACAAAGAGAAGAAAACATTAACAAAACAAATCTATATGGAAAGTAGTCCAAAGAAAGTTTTTTTTTTTTTTTTTTTTTATTGGAAACATTTTGTTTTAAAGATGGTTAAGACAATCATCTTTCATATCAAAATAATACAAAGATGTTTTCCAACTTTCCACAAGTCAGTGTCTCCCACCCGCTGTTAAATTTGTGGAGGATCGGTGACGATATGGCGGTGCATCAGTAAGGCTGATTGAATATATCCAGTATATGGCTGTCACTAGCATGATGAGTATCAAATCTAAACTGCCCAAATTTACTTTAATATTCAAAACTAGGACAATGCTTGACCTGAGTTCTGCACCCAGCCACTTGTAAAGAACTTGTGTGCTTACAGAGATCTGTAGCTCTTCATTTTCATTGCTGTTTAAATTCCTGATGAAAATAATGTTAACATATTAAGACATACAACAGAAATGATGGAGCTGGATTTTATTTTCATATTTTTTTTTCAACAATACATTTATGAATCCGTTGAGGTAGTAAAAGTTCAACTACCAGGCTGGTCTTGTCAAAATTAAATTCATGTTTCCAACGTACTGAAAGTACACTCAAACATGCATATAGCCTATGAATTATGTATTTCTTTATTGATATATAGCTATATTCATGCTAATTAGCCAAGAACTGCACATCACTATTGATAGGATAACTGGAGACACTCAAGTTGAGTAGGTGTCTGGATAACCCCCGGTCACTGTGTAGGAACATTGCTCCCCACACACACACGTTGGCCTAGTAAGTGGGGGTAAAGGGAAGGTTCAGGCCTTGGGCTTAATGAGGCGATAAAACTGACTTTAGGTATCTGGTGTTTTGTTTAAGCATACATTTGATTGCAGCCCCCCCCCCCCCCACACACACACACACACACACCTAACCAGTCTGCCTGATTCCCCTGACATTAATTGTGTTTCCTGTCTTTTCTGCTGGGCCTGGGTCCCGGCCAGACGATAATAACCCCCAGAGCCATACTTCAAACCCCTTGCTTCCTGAACCATTCGAGGAACATCTGTCTACCCTCTCTCCCAACCCCATTCCATTTCTCTCTCTGCATGCACAAATGCACAAACACACAAATAGACACAGTACATGAATGAGGACACAGCGGAAACAACACACAAGAGCTTTTGGGTTTTCAGACAAAGCATGTAAATGGGTTAAACTTGAAACAAAAATGACTGCTAACACTGAAAAGCTAAGACATCCAAGTACACACACGGCACTGCTTTGTGTGTGTGTGTGTGTGTGTGTGTGTGTGTGTGTGTGTGTGTGTGTGTGTGTGTGTGTGTGTGTGTGTGTGTTTTATTGCAAGGCAAATAGTTATGGATAGTGCAAACTGAGCCAACTACTCAAAACCTCTTGGAAAGATGACTAATGTACAGAGATGAGAGAAACAAAAAGTAATGTGAGTTGTTGTTGAATTAGTTTTGGCCACACATGACTTCCCAGATCAGTAGAGGGATGTTGAACAAAACATTTAAACACTAAACTCCATGAGAACTCTCTCCATTTCCGCCAGGAAAAGCCTTTTCCAAAACCCCTTTGTCCAATTAGCCATCGTGCAGTTAGTAGATTTAGCCGGGGACGCCTGTGTATAAAGCTCGGTCTTGTAACAATCTCGCTTGCATGCATGCTTTTGTTTAGTGATCATGGCGGAGCGTCTGATCAATGCCACACTCGGTCTAATCAGAGTCCTGGCCCTTGATGGAGCTGTGAGTACGATGTGCCCACAGAGAGGTCAGAGAGTAGCAAGTCTAGGATATCATGCAATTAATCTCAACTCTCAGGTCACAGAGCCCGAGCGACTTAGTCTGACTACAAGTTATTTTAAATGTAGCATTAACACACTCAGCTCTGAATATCATAACCGACAAGGAAAGAGAAGATTAAGCCGTCTCAGAACAGTTATTGAAATGTGACATTGAAATGAAAAGCCGGCGTTAATAATTACTGCGTGATGATTAACAAATCCTTGTCCTCAGCTGTAGTCCTTGACATTGGTCCATGTGCATCCCTATTGTTTTCCCTTTGTGAGGGAAAAGCTCATAAACTCTACAGATGAGATCCCTCTCGTAATGGGTTGGGCAGCAATGAATCCAGTAGATCAGAAGATCAACTACATTGAATTTAAAGTAGCGATTAACCCAAAAGGAATGTAACATTTGCCATCCCTTTCTTTCCCGCCAAGCCTTTTCTGGCTTATGCACCTTTAGAAAGGGGACCCTTGTATAATTGACCCTGGGCCAATTTTGCAAAATAGACTTCAGCAGCCCAAACAGAATACTATTCGAATGGAAAATCCTCTATTTTTTTGTAACTATATCTATATCACACACACACACACACACACACACACACACACACACACACACACACACAACCCTCTCTTAATAGTAAAGTAACACACTAGTAGGTGTTGGTCAGAGGGTGTTGCCGTGTCAACAGCAAAGCTCCTAACTTGGCTGACAGGATGTCCTAGCTCTTTTCCCCCCTCCTGTTGGTCCAGTCTCGCCTCATGCTGATCATTAACAAACACACCTGCTATAGAACGGTTTACACAGTCCAGCTTCCTCCGAAATGGACAGAAATCACCCCTTTTCCGGTCCCACTTGACAGCTCACGCATATCCATCACCTTAATAGATTTGCGGGAAATCGCCCGCAGCCATCATTACCAAGATCATTCCAAATGTGCGGCCACATCCCCTCAAATAACACAAATCGGGTGTATTTGTTCAATCAATAAACATGGCTGATTTCCCCTGTAAGAACCTTGCCGGGCGGTACAAACCTTGCTGTTGGAGGGGAACTGAGGCCCCAGTCTTTCCCAGGCAAGATGTGAAGTGTTTGAATCGGTGACAGGCCGGAGTGTGTCAAATAAAATGTTCTTCAGGAAAGAGAGGGCCGAGCAGCCCCCCCTCTCCTCTCTCTTACTGATCCGTGTGCGCAGGCAAACTCAGCTGGATGCCGTCTGGGCATTCCAGGTGTTTTGATTGATATGATCCGACACAGTCAAGCCTTGTTCTGTTAGCTTCCGCCTGTTTACCCAACCTCTGTTGGAGAGGAGAGAAAATGTAGCAATACCCTATGTACACTATGTACGTTACTAGCAATACATGTAGCAATAGGTCATGATCATGTTTAGACCCCTCATGAATAGCAGAAAAACATAAATGAGTTAACTCTGCAGATGGTATGTAGGATGTATGTCAGACTGTGAAGGATCTCATTGGAGGTGTCCCCCCCCCTGTCCTTAGGGCTACGAAAACAAGATGGCAGGCTATTATCCAGTTTTCCTACAGCAAGCAATCGAATCACGTTTTAAGGAGCACAATGACCTATTTTGAAAGCCATTTGAGGGGTAAGAAAAAAGATGAATCTGTAGCATTGAGTTGAAGGCAATATAACTAAATCAAAAAGTCCAGTTACACCTGCAACCAATTCCGTGAACAATAGAAAACAACAACCCTGCCTTAACTACATCATTCTACAGGTACTGGTTAGCCACGTCCCATGGGGAACTAAAAAGAAACATCTCAATGGAGTGGTTAGAGTAAGCCCGCGTGACTCATTATACCTGCTGGGATACGGGGATACGGGGAAACGGTAATGACACGCTGAGCTGTGTCCCTTTTGCCCAGCGTTAATGGGGCGGCGTTCAGGATGCACGGCACGCTCACAGTGGGTAACGGGCTGCAGGATCCCGGGGAGCTGTGTTATTTTTTTTTTTTCTTTTTTTTTCTCCTTTCTTGGCGACACCCTTTGTGTCCAAAAAACAACAACAAGAGATGATAGTGTTACTGGCTACCCACAGGGTCCAATTAGAATAAGGTGTGTGTGTGTGTGTGTGTGTGTGTGTGTGTGTGTGTGTGTGTGTGTTCCTGTGCCTGTGTGTTGGTGTGTGAATGAGAGAACTAAAAGAGGTTAAAAAGGTTCCCCATCAGTCTGTGCTACACCCCGAACTCTTTCTCTTTCTTTTATGCCTACTTTAGGCTGCAGCTCACGTTGTGGGGAGAGAAAGCCTTTCCACTGCCACAGTAATCACAAATATTCTGCCCCCGATACTCAGAACTGCAGATGCTGCAGTTGAGAAAATATGACAGATCTTTGCAACGCAGAGTATGTCTTATCTCGAGTAGCCAAGCCTCATCTCACCACTCAAATCAGCAGAGCTGTGTTTTTGCCCTCTCATTGGGCAATCAGAGGAACAGCTTGTCATGAAGGGTCTATTGTATTACCAAGTACAGGTCTATAAAAATGGGAGTAAAAACAGTTCTTGCGACCAGGCGGGGCATGCCCTTGTTTGGATAGGCCAGTGATGAAGTAGAATGTGTTTTCTCAAATTGCTTTCACCATATTTTCAGGCCATCTCTAAATAGATCAATGGATTGCAATCATTGCCCGAAATAAAGCCTATACACAACAAAACAGGGTTGTTATTATTATGTGTCTCAATAGAGGAAGGAGGGGGAAAGCATTTTTCAAAAACCCCTCCAGCCACTGCGTCAGACAAAAAAAAATTGTGTTGCCATGACGACTCCTCACATGGAATTGCGCAACAACACTCTCGGAGGTGATGGGTAAACTGTTACACTAATGAAGCGTTAAGTTTTACAACACACTTTTGAGGTGTGATGGTATGGGATTGCTACTGTTGGTAGCGCTGTGTTTTCAGACTCTCGGGCAATGCAGGCTTCCCCAGTCTTCCATCATAAGCCTCAATGGGCTAAAAATCTAGAAAATGGGATGGTTTAAGGTATGGTTTGATGTAGCTCTTTTGAGAAACTATACAGTTATGGTGAAGAAGCTGTTTTGTCTGTTGTTCTCGAGGGTGTAGTTCCGGCTCTGAAAAGTGAAGCGGAAGTGCCTTAAACCTTTCTAATAACCTGCAATGGGCGACTCCACTGGTTTCAGAAACAACTATGATTGTATGGAAGTCTATGAGAAAAACGGTGGTCCACAAACCAATGGGTGACGTCACGTTCACTTTGTCCACATATACTGTCAATGGTTGTTCTAGCTATTTATGTGTCATTGTCTGTTGCCATATTTGCCGTTTACAGTTTGAAGCATCCGGTTTTAGAAAAGAGCAATGTATAAATACAATTTATTACTATTAAGAGTGAAAATCTACTGAACAATGCTATTCTGAATTTGAATTTTCTGTAAAGTAATATTGCTCGAAGCTGATGAATATAAAAAAAAAAAAAAAAGAATACTCTTTCTTAGCTTGGACACAAATGCACACATCCTGTCCGTCCACACACACACACGTATGTATACCAACTAATACACCTACTCACTCCTACACAGTCATTCATAGCGTGTCATCACTGTACGCTCTTCTATCCCCACTTCAGTCACCAGAAGTGAAATTTGATTTCCGCCTCACATAATGTGATACAGCCACCACTAAATTGCTCCGATAACCTTTCTAAGTGCAGAGGTGAGGAGAACTTTATCACCCGGCAGTTATCCCTTTGCCAACCCAGAAAAAAAAAACAAGCAGGGGGATAATGGATATTTTCCCTCAGGCACGGCCACAGACACCTCCGTGCCTTCCTATGCCATTTGGCGCTGCACCAGGGAGCTGGGGACTGCTTTGCAAGACGAAAGGAGAATCGGAATGATCCCCGGGCCGGATGTCTGTCACGCACTTTGGGTTTTTCCACAATCGAGACCCTCTCACTCCTCCTCACCCCCTTTCACTCTCAATAGATCTTTGTTAAGTCACCAGAGAGGACGTATCTAATATCTTAGGCCTTTTGGCAACGGTTGTGTGTAGGTCTGGATGCCTTTCACTTTTTCTAATCGTAAAAGCTTTGTCTTTTTTTCCTCTGTGGCCTGGTCCTTTTTTGCACTCTTCTCCTCAGGGGAAGAATGAGAAAGGATTTGATGTCATATGTGCTTTAAAACCCTTGTTTAGGACCTCAAAGAGTGTTCTATGAGATGTCCCTATTTTGCTCAGCCAGAAAACACAAAGAGCAGTGTGGAAGGGGTTTGTTCCTTTGTTGACTGTTGTCCTTGGAGTCAAGCGTTTAATAGGCAATAATGATGTATTCACAAAAATAATAAAAACAAAATCCCCAAGAGCAAAAACTAAAAGTCTGCATAGACACAGTTGGTAACCATTTACCTACTTCATTCCTTCCATCAGTTCAATGATAGATTTTGTAATAATGACAATAATAAACCGAATATTGAGTTAATTTAGAAAGGGCTTAGGTAATGTCAATAATGATGCATGTTACTGGTGAGGTTTCCTTTAATTCTATTTACAATATACAGTATTATATTGGACATCTTTTAGTATATATGTCTTATCTGTGTTTGAATGTGCACTTTATATGTTTACCGCAAGAGCATGGGAAACGTCTTTTCGATTCCTTTGTATGTCTCGACATGTGAAGTAATTGACAATAAAGCTACTTTGAATGGAAGGGTGGAGGGGATAGGGGAAAAAGTAGATGGAATGGAATTAGACACACACATTTTCTCTCTGTATTCCCTGCTGCTAACACGGTGTCAGTCAGCTGTACATTTTCAACAAGATTATGATTTCCCTTTGCAGACCTTTTCGTTATTTTTATTCTTCAGTAATGAACTAGAAATGTTCCACACTCCCTTTAGACTAAACAGGAAAATATTTCACCTCTGAATGCATTTACTGGCCTGTAAGGTACATGCTGCGATAGAAGTGGTCTTGTCACAGGTTTTTTTTTTGTTCTTGAATGCTGATGCCACGCTTACAATCTGAACAAAAGGGAGGTCAAATTGTTGCAATTAGTCTTTATAATTACAACATTCAACCATTTGAATATGTGCAATGGCATGCAACTTCTCTTTATGAATGTTTGGATGCAATTAAATGGGAGAATTAAGACTATGCAGGGAAATTTACTCTGACAGAGTAAAAGTCCACTGACCAGAATTCGTCATCAGTGTCTCCCTGACCACAAGTCAATAAAGAATTATCGCCACCGCTCCACCGATTTAAGCCAGCACAGTAGCCTTGTTTGGACTGCCTAATGACGACACAATGGTTGTGTTTCATTAAAAAGGCTTGCAAGCGAGACCTAGAAGGATCCACAGGTGCTCTCAATCCTACTCTCATGGGCGATTTCCAAATGTCCTCAGCAGAAACTGTACACAGGTTGTAAAATGAGAAGCCCTTCAGAAAACAGGTAGAGGCCATGCATGTCATGGAAGTTCTATTTCTATTGTGAGCCTCACCCTTCTTCCTCCCCTGGCACGCCGTCTGTCCG
Organism: Aplochiton taeniatus; assembly: GCA_017639675.1. Classification (NCBI taxonomy): domain Eukaryota; kingdom Metazoa; phylum Chordata; class Actinopteri; order Galaxiiformes; family Galaxiidae; genus Aplochiton; species Aplochiton taeniatus. The sequence continues at coordinate 5,747,698 of CM030191.1, forward strand.
ATTTGTGTCCCAAAGGGTCTGCAGCAGGGTGATTGCGGTGTCTTATAGCCCCTGTATTCCCCCCAGTGCTTGGAGTAGAGTTGCTAGCAGAGCATACAGGAAATCATTGGTGCCTAGGCCCTACTTGGATCCAGCGAAGCAATTGGGCGGGTGGTGACAGTAAGAAGAAAGAAGCCAGGCAATCTCTTGCAGACTGAAAACACTGTTGGGTACACTACGTGATGGGATTTAAGAGTGAAGGCTAGAGGTTCCCAAAGGTTCAGCAAGCAATTGGCCCGACTTCATTTTATGGGGATTTATATTCCCAAGCTTTCAAATAGTTGTCACACACTATTTTGCCTTCTTGTAGTAAGGGGTAGTAGAAAATAATGTCCTATTTTTTTTATGATTGATCTCCTCCCTATTTTTTAAAACACAACTGTATTGTCCTTAATCATTTCAGTTTAATCACTAGGGACACTCCAGAAACGTCCAGAAGAGAAACCAGACTTGCAAGTACTGATGTTCTAGTGCTGTCTTTTTAAATCCCAAGATAAATTAAAATGACTTTAAGCAGTCACTTAAAAGAAAAAGAAAATTTGAATCGAGTGTCTCAACAGGTAGTTGAAAGTCTCCACAAGGCACTCACACCACTGCATGTTTGGCAAATGCTCTAGTCTGGAGGAGTTCTTGGCTGATCTTACTTTGTCCTATCAGTCTTCTATTTTGATAACGAGCCCTTAGCCTTGAAGTTCTTGACAACAAACTCCGTGGCATAATTCTGATGTGGAGAGCGCCACGTCCCTGAAGGCCGTCTGGATGAACGTTTGGTACGCCTACGGACGGGACAGGAGGAAGTTGAAGACAATGTAGACAGCTTTTAACAAGACCGCTCGATGAAGTGGGACGACCCATTGATTTTGCTTCCCCGCGTCCAGACAGACCGAGACAGCGGTCAGACAGACCCTCAGCAAATCCCACTCAATTACACTCTGTACCATTGACTATACGATTGGGAGCATTAAACGATTGTCATTATTGTTTGAAAACGTTTTTTGTGTGTTTTTAAGGGGTATTGGCATCCTCATGTTCTGGAAATGATGTCGATCAAGAACAAAAAAGCAACCCAGACAGTTGTGTTCTAGCTTTGTTTCGTAGCTACTTGCTACCACCACTACCCATAGGATGTAGTAAGGGTCAAGCTCCATCGTTTAGCCAGCAAACCAGAGTAGCTGTGGGCTTACATGATGTCATTGACCCATGCGACTAAGGAAGACTCAGCGGGGCATCCTCTCCATCTGCTTCACAGGTGCGGCGGGCTGACGAGGTCAAGGGGGTGGGGGGGTCATGGGAGAGCGACCCTCTCTGTAGTCTGGATGAAGCGGGGGCCCATTGTCGCGGCTTGACCCCGCTGTGTGCTCTCCAATGGTCTTCTGTTGAATGGGAATCACCACTAAATCGCCTCACTTCCTCCTCTTAATCCAACCAGTTAGTACTTTGTGACCACAGGGCTAGGTGGCTGGGGGGTGGGCCTGCCGATGATAATGTGGTCCTCTCTTCAGCCCAGCTTGTGTGTGTGTGTGTGTGTGTGTGTGTGTGTGTGTGCGCGCGCCGGGGGGGGGGGGGGGGGGGGGGGGGTGTATGGGAATGCGAACACAAGCTTCACACACGTGCTGTCGCTCACTGCAGATATGTCCATTGTGAATTTGTGTATACGTGTGGGCGGCAGAGTGGGGGAAGGTAGGTTGAAAGGGGAGCCTTATCATTGCATTGCATAGTAGTGGATTTAGGATTCCGGCTTTGTGTGTTTGATTAGTTTGAGGTCGGAAACTTCTTACTCGGACATAATGGTATTTAGTCAGTTCTAAGTCACAAGGTTGCGTAAATGTTCTTAAATGCATCCTTTAAAATAAGACCTTGATCAATTACTCAACATGGTTATAACATGAAAATGTGTTAGCAAAACCTTAGCATAGAACAATTGTTTTGGATTTAAACACCAAAGAAACAGTACATGTGAAACTCCTGCACAATGTCAAGCAAACTCACACACGTTTTGTGTAAAGTATGCTGTAATGTGAAGATCCATATGGCCCCTTAGTGGCCTAAACCACGTGGGCAAAATAGTGAAATTAGACTTCCATGGAATGGTGTGGTGGAATGAGGTTTACAGAAGCCTGTTTCTGCCTTCTACTAGAGTCCAGGATAACAGAAAATCTCACTTTGTCAAATTGTCTGATTATATCACATGGATGACTACCAAATAATAAAGAGGTAGCTTTGTCATTGTGCCATTACGAAAATAGCAGGAGGAAAAAAAAGAGTTTGGAAAATCATACCAATAAAGCATTGACCAATAACATAGTGTAAAGTTGCTCTTTACTTAGGAGTATTTTGACACTTAACAAACACCAGAGGGAGCCCTTCCTATTCGAGCCTTCAAACCCCTGTGAAGGTACCGCTATTTACGTCAATCTTCACGATCTGTAATTTATCCAAACACAAGGTGCACCGAAACATACAGGCGATCAAGAATGTTCTTTTTGTCACGTCCTGTGACAGGGTTCTGTGAGGATTCCAGAGCAGACGATACTTATCTCCCTCCTTGTTTCGAAGTATATTGACCTAGTTTCCCAATCGCGGTCTGTCAAGTCCCCTTATCTTTGTGCAATGAGGAGGGGTGATAACCATGCAGAGAGAGGATGCCCAGAGTTCAGGACTGCTACTGGTGCTGAGGGAAGTTAAAAGCTGCGTCAATGGCGGCGAGCGTCGCTCAATAGAGCTTTTGATTCCTTCACCAGACAGTTCATAGGCTCTCTCTCTCTCTCTCTCTCGTGTCTTTGCTCTTTCTATAACTTCCTTTCTTGCTCCCCTACTCTGCCCCCCCCTCTCTCTCGCAATCTGATTCACTCCCCCTTTATCATCGTTGGTGGGAAGCTTGTGCTTTGATTGCAATGTGCATTTGAAAAAAAGAAAGAAAAAAAAAAAAAACTCTGTCAAGTATCATAGCAACTGGTGACAGGCGGGCCTTCAGCCATTACAGTACAGTAATTCTTCTGGGAACTTTGTTCTCTCTCGCTGTCCCACAGGCCCAACGTGCAGAGTGACACGCGATGACTCAGGGATTTTAAAGGTCATTATTTCTGCACATCATTAGACGGCATCATCAATCAAACCAATCCCCCCGACGGGAAATGAGCACTTCCTTTTATTAGACTCAACATTACGTCGCCGATATGCTTTTACTTCCTGGTCAGATATGGTCGGGGACAGATATATTGTTGCAGTGCTCTTAATCTTCTATGACAAGGAACACATAAAATGCCTAATAGGCTGTTTGCTTTGTATACATGATAAGATGTGACAGATGACCTCTTGTCAACTCCAGGTACTTCCGGGTCACCCTTCTTGAGCCTTGGGAGAACACACTGACGATGTGCCAAAATTAGTAAGGCTATGTTTTAATGGAACCATTGTTCTTGAACACATTACTAACTGTATTTAGTCTTAGTGGCTGGAATAAGGCATCTTGAAAAGGTTTAAAAGGAGGTCAGGCACACACAGTCAAATCGGCAGCAATTACAACTGCATCACTTTGGCAACGCCACATCTACCATCTCCAGCTGTGTTGATGAGCAGAGGAAAGTAGACTCACATCAGTATTATCACATGGCATGAGATTTTGCTTTTATTCAGAACTTTTCCTCTGAAACAACTACCGAACAGCGAGGTTAATCAGACACGCTGTGCAAAAACTTTCAGGCAACATATTTTAAAGGCTGACTGCTGTCTGACGTGCAGCACTGCACAACTCTAAGCCTTCGAGTGTTAGCCTCAACTCCATTTTATATAAGTCACATAGAGTTCAACTTGTGTCTGTCTGCGGGGCACAATTCAGCATTATCCATGGTAACAAATCCCCTCACTCTCCTGATGTGAACCAAACTCTTTGGCATTGATCCGTCAATAGGGAATTCACTATCAATGGTCAGCAGAAACTGGAACTTTGCATCAAGTCATCCTCTCCAACGTTATCGCTGTTGTCAAGGCGGTACGTTCAGTAATCAGAACTGTCTGGTCGTGTAATTGTCCCAAGCCAGGAGGGATTCTGAGTTTAGAAATTGGCTTTTTATGCTGCATTAATTTCAGCCCATTTATTTCTCTCCGTCATCATCCTCTCTCTCTCTCTCTCTCTCTCTCTCTCTCTCTCTCTCTCTCTCTCTACCAGTTTCACCCTCTCTCGATTCTGGCTGTAGCTCTATCTCTCACTTCCTCTTTCTTTGAATTGCCGTCTCCTTCTCTTTTCTCCACTCTCTTTTTCTCTTTCTTTCTGCTTTCTAATCAAACACTAATATGCCGCTCCAGATTAATTGCTTCCCCTAGTAGTGGGAAAGCAGCACTCTAACTAAACATTAATGACACATAACAGGCAAAATGAGTGTGGTGCAACTGTGCATTCTGTGTCTCTGTGGTAGGTTATTTAAAATAAATACTAGTGGCGCTACTCAAGAATTAAACGTAATATGAAAAAGAATGGACACACAGTCTGTGGCTTGCAGTTTGTCATGTAAACAGAGAGGTCCCATTTTGAGGTGAAACAACGGTTATGTTTGAGAGAACGTCTGACTGCAGTTTAGGTTAGGGTTAGTGTACAGGGCACATCAAACTCAAACTGATAGTGCCCCACTCACTTACAGACATGCCCGACTTCCCCTTTGACTTCAAACTCTGGTTCAAACTCATTCTGACCCCAATCCTCCAAACAAACTTACATAACTGTGCCATAACCTTTTCAATCGACTGCTCATTTCTCCACAATGCATCATGCTCACCGTCATCTCAGAAAAATGTTGGAGATCAATTATGAAGTCTCCCTCACTTTTGAGTTTGGATCATAGGCATTTTTTACGTTTCTCCAGTCGGCAAGAGAGAATGGTTTAAGGTTAGTCAAGAGGGTTTGAACGGCATGCTGAGAAATGGCTGGTTAATGGCAGTTTCTTGATGGCTAGAACAGTTCAGTGGAAAGTTCCTATGGAAATAACTTTACAATATAGAACTGCTGTCTGGAAACGAGGACTTATAGAATGTTTTGTTCCTCGGATAACCTTAATTACTAGGAGTGTTTGTACTGTAATGTAATGTCTTTAAACTCTGACTCTTCCTGAAAGTTGACTACCTAACGACATGGCGTAGATGTAGAAATGGAATGTGCTGGAAATTGCACGTACTCTCACACACACAAATGCAGACATGCGCGTGCGTGTGTGTGCGCGTGCGTGAGTGAGTGTACACACACACACACGTGATAAACAACTATTGTACACAATTGGATCCAGAACTCAGGTAATCCCATACAATACATTAATAACCGCCTTTCATGGATTACAACTATCCAGTACGCCTTCACTGTATTTTTCTATCCTTTTCCCCTACATTCCCTGGTGGACATGCCGGTTTGCTGGCGCTTAGGGCCGGAAAAGGCCACAGCGATAATGGAATCTCCCACGGAGGCCTGTGCGGAGGGTGATTCCCAGGGCCAAGGCATTCGGTAAGGGGAAAGTTGGACTGATGTCGGAGTGTCAGACATGGGGGTGGGGGGTTGGCGCATATATCCCTGTTGTCTGCATGTCCATTTAGCCCACGGGGGTTAAATCCATTCCGGCAGGGCCAAGCTCTATTTAACTTGCACTCAGGCAACCCCCGCCTCCACAGTGGACCAACCCGCATAGACTTCACAGCAACTTCACCCATCAACTATAAATTCCACGAAGTGTATAAATGCATTCCAATGCCCTTTCCTGACACCCTGGATGTTGTTCCGAGCTATTTGTGGTTTGCCTGTCTGTGCAGCTATGACCCATATGAAACGCGATTGAAATGCACCTTCTCCAATTGCCCTCCTTTCCCAACTGCCAAGCCGACATGCAAAGTAGGCTATCGCATCCTTTTAAAGCAGGTCCGATAATACGAGCCCTAAACACATTTCATAACCAATCATTATAGATTGTCATGCCGCTTGCATTTTAACACAATCTAGGTGGAACAAAACAAAAACAGCCCAGACTGTCTCTCTCCATGTCTATCGAGATGATTAAATCCTGGGAAGACAAATGGAGGTGTCAATTATTAATACCCAATATGTTCAGTCCCCCTCTTCCCATTCCCCGCAATCAGCTCTACTTCTTCCTACCTCCTCTTTTCTCACCGTGGAACGATTGAGTTGCCCCCAGGCCTCTCAGCACCTGTTAGGTAGGAAATTAGGCGCCTAGGTGTGCATCAAACTCGTATAATTGGTTTTTAAGGGCAAAACCAGGGGTCATTCCAGACAGTGTGAGTCTCTCTCGCTCCCACTCCAAGGCCCGATCTACCCGATCTGTGTGTGTGGCGATGTCTGGCTGAAATGCCGTCGTTGTGCGCCCATTGCACATACACCACAGAGGCATGCATGCTTTCGTTCTCAACGAGAGATCTAATGGACTTCCTTCCTCTGAGGTTTGGATTTGCTCTGGAGGCTGTAGAGGCAGGAGAGTTCATGACCACGTAATACGTGATTACGTGCCTGAGGCCAGGCATACCCCGAGCAGTTGGGTGGCACAGAAGAGGGCCCGGGATGCTGCTAAAGGGAGTTGGTTCAATCAGTGGCCATTAGAGAAGGCCTAGACTCACCAAACATGGAGCAGAGAGAGAAAACAACGGTTTGTGTTCATGTGAGATTGCACCATTTTGCTGAAATCACTGGTGTGCAATTTGATACAGGAATGTGTGTGAACATGCAGGCACACATGGTCAATTTGTGAAACATAGCTTAATGTTACTGTTGTTTACCCTCCTAAATGTTTCTCTAGAGACAAGAAATATTTTTCTTAGCTGGTCAGAAGACAAACCATCCTGACCTGAATGGCAGGCCTTTTGTACTTATTCCACTTCTAGAGTGAGAAAACTGGTTATGTCCTTTTTCTTAGGACGTTAATTCTAGTATGATATTATTTAACCGCCATCATTTCACTGAAAAAGTGACATTCCAATGCAGAGCCTAGCTCTCATACCTAATATCCACTTTTTTCCATGACAAACCTGAACAGAACTGTCAAGTAAGCGTCCACACACACCACAGCCCCTGCGAAACGTCTCCCTGCTCAGCCCGGGCGTGTCTGTTCACCACAGGCGCATGAGTGGCTCTCGATGGCCTGTAACGTGACAGTGGCATAGAGTGCCGGTGACAGGACGCACTTTCGCCCCGGTACAGCTGGCATGGAACCTTTAATCTCAGCGACTTTCCCCAAAAGCCGGGGAACAGACTCTAGCCGCATGTGTGCTGCGCCGATAAGCCCCGCCAATTCAAGGCTGCCCGCTGCTCAACTCCTTCATCCTTTTCTCCGCTGCCCCCCCCCCCCCGCCCCCTCGTTTCCCCATTCCCCCCCATCAAAGGCCAGGTAAGCCCAGGGAAAGCACGATTTCAAATAAATAAATCCCTAAAATTTCATCTTTAAAAAATATCTCCCTTGGAAACCGTTCTGCTCCCTGCAACAAACACTCTCCATCCTCATTTTCTCACTTTATCCTTGGGCTATTTCGATCAGAAAAAAAAGAAAGGGGGGAGGGCGGGTGCCAGCTCCATAATGGAATATTTAATCCACCAAGCAAAACATTGTGAAATTAGAAGGCTGGCTTCACACGTATGGCTACAGTGAACCTGAAACTCTTGGCATAACTGCATAACAACAGGAAGTGATTTTTTTTCCTCCAGAAAAAAGGAAATGTCTGACTATTGATCAATTTACAAAGCAGATTTCACCAGCCCTGTATTGCTAGCTGGAAATCCCATAAACTTTAGTGGCAGCAAATCCCTGGCTCTGTGCAAATGGCAGAAGCCAGGGTCATATAGATTCAAAAACACTTTTGATGGCACATTTTCTCATTCGACAATGCACGCTTCAGCTGGCAGATAATAAAGAGGATTTCATCTTTATCAAAGTCAATGGCCTTAGAATAATGATATGCACCAGAAATCTTTACGGTTCTATAATACAAGTAATGTTGAGCTCAGCCTAATTTAATGACTGCAAGATTGAATGAGTGAAGTGTCCTCCCTTAAACTTAAAGAATTTGCCAAACCAATGCCATACATAAAAAAAAAAAAATTATAATAACTTTACATCAAGGTCCTACCGTCTAGAGTTCACATCAGCCATAACATTATAAATAGCATCAGGATTGGGGTGCTGATCTAGAAAATCACATCAAACCAGCTAACATAAAACAAAATCAGCCAGCACCTGCTTTTTATTGTTTTGGAGAGTCTTTTAATGAGATCTGTCTTTTCAGATGTGCACAAATAGACCTCCATTGTATTCCATGATTGTCAGTTTCCCTGATTAAGAAGCAGCCGACGCGTCCCTGTGAAACAAAGCGGGGCCATCGGAAAAGCCAGGAGCGTGGGCGGCACAAGAGCAGTGCAGTACAATTATTTGCACTTCCACTGCCACAGTGAGGCCGCCAGAATGCCTGGAAGGACTCGGGGGGGGGGGGGGGGAGGATACGGGAACACCTAAGTCCTCCGCACGGAGCAGGGCACTCGCACACAAAAACGTAGCCGGGCACCGTCTTCTTTTGAACCTTTGGCTGAGCAGCTTTGCGCGTGTCTCCTGTGCCTGTGTGACAGACGTACCTCAAGTGCTGCTGTTGAACCACACAGGGAACCACTCCTACTGCTCCATCTGCTCAGTTTAAGGGGCTTCCCCAAATCGGGGGGGGGGGGGGGGGGTTCGTGACAAGATGAGCGACGGAAAGTAAATGTTGCGTTTGTGAAGAAAAAGGGCATTTTCTGCAAACTGGACTGGCCTGCTTGGCTGCTTACTTGTGGTTGCCTAAAGCGAAGAGAGACGGGAGGACAGAAGTAACCTGGTCCTTCACCATATGGGGGTCCATAGTGTTGTGTGAAAAGGCTTCTCGTTTGTGAACCCCCTTCCCCCCAATGCCAGACACACGATACTTTAACAACAGTGCTGGCATAATAGTAAACATTATTATTATTATTAATAATAATAATAATGATAATAATAATAATAATAATAATAATAATAATAATAATAATAATGATGATAACAAGTTATTCATTATTGACCATCAACGCTGTTAGAAACGTACATCATTCACCTGGAACAGTACCACATGGCTATACACTGCGGTGTACAAACATGCCTCTCCAGTCTTTAGTCCCTCCAACCAACACCCTAATCTGGCCCGCTATGAAGCAATCCACCCATTACCTACGTTACCCTGTGTACCTTAGCTGACCACCAGATGACAGTGTTAACTCGCAGCACCTCCTCGTCAACCCCCACCCTCCTTTCCGTCTTGCCCCTACCCCCCCACCCCCTCTCCCCCATGAAACAAAGTAATTGCCTGCGGCACAGTTCAGAGGCTTCAGCAGAGGCTGACGTAGATCTGGCCCCGGCTACTCGATCATTATGCACGGCAGGGGCACACGGTGGCGGAACGTTTGAAGGCAACCTGTTGACATGACTTGGGTGTGTGTGGGGGGTCGTGTGTGTGTGTGTGTGTGTGTGTGTTAGGGAACTGGGGCGCAAGAGCAGGTCGTTTTGCTTGTGTGTTAGGTCTGTAATGTTGGCTATGCTATCATTTTTATCACTGTGTGTGTGTGTGTGTGTGTGTGTGTGTGTGTGTGTGTGTGTCTCTTCAATATGCATTGTATCAGATGCTGGCCAGGTGGGAGAGATGTCACTCAACGCTGTTCCATAATCGCCCATCACTCAGCTCCTTATTAGAGAAACCCAACTTCGTTTTTTTTTATTCATTAATCCATCTACTCTCAAGTGTCCCCGGCTGATAACTGAGGGTCTGATCAAAGTGTTCTAAAGGAGTGCTTTTTTCTTTTTGCACCAGCGTTTGACATCTTCCCCGCTTACTGCTGATAAAGAGAGAGATGGGCCTAATTGATACCAAAAATGCTATCATTCCTCAAAGAGCCAAGTATTCAGATCAGTCTGGGCTTTGGCATTCCTGTGAGAGGTTGGGGGGAGGGTGGGACGGATGCACATGTGGGATGATAGGAGGGATGCCACTTCAGACGCAAACATGTGAGCGTCAGATCATTCTTAGCAGCAGGCAAACACGCTCTAGTTCTGCAGTTGCTCTGGTGGTTTATTCAAAACACTTTCCGACTTAATTAGCCGTTTCCCACACCCTGTTCTATATACGCGGCTATGTGGAGCACCTCCGTCTCGTCCCCACATAAGCAGTACAAATAAATCAAATCAATATGGCCGCCAGTAGAACAATGGCTGCTGCGGAGGCTTTCTGCTAAGTGCAAGGACAAAGGACAAAAAAATAGTTTTTTGCCTAAAAAGGTCATGCAGAGTCCAGTACACATTTGATGTCAAACGAATGTGTCTGCTTCATCATGCTAGAGAACGCATTGGGATATGTGTTGAAATAATAGGCCATGATCTCACACAACATAGGGGTGGGTGTGGGGCTGAAAGGGCAAAACTGCTGTCAGATCCAAAGCAATAACTTTGAATGAATACGATGCAGCTTTTGTTCATTTTCTTTTAGTGTGGCGAGAACATTTGGAGGGAGAACATTTCCTGAACCTGCCTTTGACCCTAAAGAGAAAGGGAGGGAAACACTTTTTTTGTCTTTAATAAAGTAAAACATCCATGAAGGTAAACATGGCGAGGCCCAGCGCTATCTGTTGTAACTCAAAGCTGAGATGATATCATACTCCCTAATGTAATGCTTATAATGCGCTTAAATGCCTCCTCGCCTTTTCGAAAGGGCGTTCGCTTAAACCCCAGCAAGATCCACTCCCCTGTCATGTTGTTCATGAATAACCTGCCTAGGATACTTCCTGTCAACAAAGACCCACCTCGATCCAATAACCATGCCTTCCAACTTTCCTTATACAATTCGATTCTACCACCGTCTGTCTCTTCAGTGCAGGCGGCCATTACCTTAGTCTCTGCTGATGGGTGGCTCAGGCTCTCCGGCATCCCGATGCTCTGCAATATGTACACTACAATTTGGCAATGATGTTTTGTGAGTTGAATTTGAGTGCAGACAGTCACACATGTACCCCTCATGTGAACTGGAGAATGAGCTACCTCGGATATCCACACAGACACTCTCACCTCTTATCAACCTTGCGTACTGCGCCATCTGCAGCTCTACTGAACACATACTGTTATCTATCACATTGTACCTGTAGAAAGCCCTGCTCATCAAGCAGAATTTAAAGGAACTATCAGAGCTTGAACACTCGCCAAGAAGAAGTAATGTGTCTTCTAGTGAAAGACGTTGCCTGGGTCAGATATGGTTCACTTTGCATTTTTCATCAGATAAACAACAAAGCTCCAGAATTCACATTAATAACTTCTGTTGCAATTATGCATGTCATCAAGCAACAGGGAATTCACATATTCTGTTTAGCCTCTGTGTTTACCCCACATGATAATAACCGTGCATCTGAATGAGTGCGCGCCCACGCACTCATATACACAGACACACACACACACACACACACAAATGGAACCGGATAACCTTGCTCGCACACCTGTGCTACCTTTTTATATTACGAGTTTGCATTACCGCCCTTCTGTTCATGGGAGAGGGATGAAAAATGTTAAATTAATTGAAATTTAAAAAGCTTGCTGACATTTCATCAATAGATAAGTGATTACCCAATTAGTTGTTACAACTAGTTCTACAGATGCAAGACCACAATGCACATTCAGATAGTAGTAGGTTTTTATTCATTGGCCACCGTTTGAATCTTGTCTGCTTGTGTTTATGTTGAATAGAGTGTTTTCTATGGGAGTCTTATTTTGGGAGATTTCACAGACACATATTGGACGCCATGGGCTCCATCGAAATTCCATAACACGCAAGTGAATGGGCCTTACTGATGGTAATAACCATTTGAAACGGTAATGGAGAACTGAAGAGGGGATAATGTGACAAATACCATAAACCCTTCCAATTACTGCTTTTCAATACCCATCCCCCCTCCATTCAACCCCCCTCCATTCAAAGGACCTGCATGGAGCAGTGCTGTGTCTATGCGTGCTAAACAAGGACTGCAAATCAATGCAACGTTGTTGTTCTTTTTTCAGATTGCTAGTATTGCTTCTGCCTGCGAGAGGCTAGAACAACACCTAATTGGACAAAATTAGTTAGACTTCTCTTGTTACTCCGCTTATTGATACACATTGTCCTCTGTATCACAAGGAAATCAGATAGATGTCGCGTTCAGCCATGCAACAGAATGTAAAGTAGGGCCGCGGGGAATAGGATAGGATGTGATGCATATCTAGGAAGAATGAGCAGATAACTACGTCGCTAACAATTTCATATTATGCCCTCCACAGTGTATGTGGCGAAATATTTGATCCTAACTTCAAAACGTTTTAACTTGGCTTGTAAAAAAGCATTTCCATGCCACAAACCCTAACCAAGTGCAGGCTATAACATGGTATGGTGTAATAAACGTATTTCTTTGATTAGTGGCATTGTTGCAGTTCCAGCTACTGCTAGTTCTAGTGGCTGTAAATGGAATCCCAATGGGCCAAAACCCCTAAAGCAGTAAAGATCTTAATGCACTCTCGTTGAGCTCAAACCTGAGCTCGATTGCCAACTCTGGATTGTGACTTTATTGATTCTTTCTTAATCTGGAAATCTTGGTTTGTGACTTACCCCACATATTTCCCTCCAAAGGTGGGATTTAATCAATGCACATTTTTTGTGCTATGTGAAGTATTTGTTTCCATGGCTTGTTGGGGGCCTTTCAGGTCAGCTGCCTGTACAGTAGAAGTGATACTGCACAGATGTAGTATTTGTCACTGACCCCAATTCTGCTTTACTTTCTGTAGTCCAAAAAGGATCACAGCTGCATATTTCCATTTATGTGGTGTATATATTGTTGGACTCCACACAGACATGTATCACTCAGATCAGAGAACTGGGGCCTTGTTTATAAAATACAATCTTACATTTATTCTTGAACTTAGTCTCAAGATAATTTCCAACGGAGTGCTTACGTTCGATTCATGAAATAATGAGCATATAAAGAAGCCCATTTGTAACTTACCACTGGTGATCTATAAATGTCAAATGAACAAAAAACGTACAGAACCTGAACGTGCCTTAGAATCAGTGATTTCCACTTATAGAATGCTATAATAAGGCTTTAGTAGGGAATAGCCATGATTCCTTTTTTTTTTTTTTTTTTTTTTTACAAATTTGACACACTATTTGTAAAACATTGCTCCCCGTTTTTTATTCAAAACATCTAGTTTCTGGCAATCAATTACTCACATCTTTAATTGATCATTCCTATCAAATTGTTCATAAAGCTATTGCAAAGTTCACCACAGGCTTGGGTGTGTATGTGCCCCAAACTGCAATATAACATATCCAGCAGGATAATCCCTCGCATCAAGTCTAGACTTTGCATAGAGAGGACAATTTCCATGTCAAAGTAAGGTTTTATAAATACTCATTTGTTTCTGTAAGTCATACCTAATATCCAAATTGGTCCGTTTTATAAATGAGGCCTCAAATAAGGTCTATGGAATAGCAAGATTTACTGAAGTAGACCCTAGTTACATCAAGATCCTATATGAGGGATAGGGCTTGTAATTAGTATGCAAGTATATAATATGTCTACAATAGCAATTACATTTTTCAAATAAAAACTTGATTATATGATATTTTAAATGGTGTAGTTTTAGCGGTTGCTAATCCAACCACTGAGTTAATGAGGCTTAATTATCACAATAATTATCCAAATAGTTCCATAATCATTATGTATTTTTTCTATAGTGACAACGAGCCAGCACGGCCTAAATGCATGCAAGATGACCATGCAAGCCATTACCTCACAAAGGAAACAATTCAAATAAGCTTTTGCAAATGACACCCAGACACTCCCTTGAAGAGAGAGTCATTAGTCCTGTAATGACCTAAATGGCTCCTTTTAAATTTAATGAGATGGTACAGTCTCGCCGTATTTCCTCCGTCTTGAACAATAGGAGGGAGACTATTCTAGGACTTTTTACAGGTTAGAAATGTCTTGTCTAGCCTCGATTTGAAAAAAAAAAGGATCTAAATAGGCTGCAATTTGATGATTGCCACAGACCCACTAATGCGCTGCAATAAGATCGGCATCCTCGCCGACTCTTGTGAGTGAGTTCTATTCCTGCTTTTTGGCACATTATAGTGTGATTTTAGGCTTGTGAAGAAATAAATTGCCTTTAAATGTGGGTAAAATGACAGAAGAGCCCTCAGAGAAATTGCGAATGTGCCATTGTTCTGCTAAGGTGGCGAATTCTTTCTCTTTCGTGCCTCAATGGTGCTTGGAGAAAAATCTAAAACACCCAGCAACAGCCTCCTAACTACACCTGTCACACTGTTCAATGATATAAGGGGTGCTTGTGGCGTACTTTCACTGTAGCTGCTAGCTAAATGAGGTTTGCAATCACATCTTTTCAGTCAGCTCACACTGCTTTGCCTGAAGTCAATCAGTCTCTGATCATATCACAACGTAATCAACGTCTTTTCTACATCAAAAATCCACATAAATGTTGGTTTGTCTGATGAGCCCTCCGTTTGTATCAGTTGCTGTCCCATTTTCATTTCAGTGCTTTTCAGTGCTTGTGGTTCCTATAAGCAGCTGTCCAAATACTAAGTGTGCAAAGCTTGAAATGTTTGGCACTCCCACCGTGCCCGGTCCCTGCCAACCCCTCAGCTTTGGGGCTATTGCTTACCTGTTTTCTCTCTTGTTCTCTTATGTTGGGCAAGGCAACAATTATGGCGCCACAGGAAGTATTTTCTGAGCGAGGGGTAGATATGGTCTATTGGCACGTGTCAATCCCAAAGCCATTCCCACTTTGCCTTTCTGAGGTTTGCAGAATCCCATTTTGTGTTTGGGGTAACTGAATAAAAGGCTGTCTGAGTGAATCCTGGCAGGTGTAGCTGTCTTGTCAAAGCAGCCCGCAGAGAGGGAACATCGCTGACAGTGAAAAGGTTGGATTGGGACACAAAACCCCTTTTGTAGGGAAGCATTACTCGTGCCCATGCACAACTCCGTTGAACAAATGAGCTGACAGCATGAATCAGCACTCATCAGCGAATTATGCCGGTTTCGGCTCTGACGCTATTTTTGCAACCTTGAACTCCGAAAGGGACTTCTCTTGCTCGCTCCCAGCTGGGCTGTCAAAAGCGAGAGAACAAGAACAAAAAAAGAACAAAAAAAAAATAACCATTTTTGGAGGCTTGGGACACAAGGCTTGCACCCCTTAGCTCCTCGCCATTGCCATTGTTTCTTCTGGGCTTTGTCTGGGATGATGACAGATAAAGCACTCTGCCAGCGTTCTCCCTGGGGGATACATCCGTTACCTTCTCACAGCCTAATCCTGCATCAGCCAGACATGTCATTCGTCACCCAGACCCCCATTACCACCGTGGCAGACCCACTCAGGAAATTTGTTGTTGTTTTTCCATATACCGCTGACTGGCTCCACTTAACTTTTTCTTCCTACCTCCCATGTCACTGTCAACACTGTCACGCCAAGCAAATATTTGACAGGGGAGCCTTTTGATTCCCCCATTCAGCGCTGTTTTGTATGATCAAAGAGCCCACACACTGGTTTAACTGACGCCACTCGTTGTCTTTTGTTTTGACATGAAAGGAAAGGATGGACTAGATTGATGCACGCCTCACCAATAACTAGAGCCAGTTCCCAAGAAACGTCAATAAAACAATGCAAGTTAGGCCACAGCTTGTTAAAAGTGCAGCTATTCGCTATAGTGTTTTGCAATGTTAAAAATAATGGCGACATAGCTGTGATGAGGCACACAATCCTTCAAGACTCATGTTTGGGATTTTAAATAACATTGATAGATTAGCAGGCTAGTCCTTACATCAAACATAATCTTGTTCATGCACATTCCATGTGTCCATTTATGTCCTGGTTGGCACATGATGACATAAAAAGCTGTTAGGCATTTCAATAAACCAAACTGTCCTTATTAGTATGATATGATGATCTTTTCCTCCTCAGTTTGTGAATAGATAGTCTATGAGAGGGGCTTCAGTGGAGCAACAATTCTCCAACTGAAGCTTAAGTCTGCCAGACTACAGAAACTCCATTAGCAAACTCAATCTCACAGATCATAACCAATCTTGGGGAAATTAATTAGAAAACATTTTTATCCCCCGTTCGTTCTGTTCTTGTCTTAGCTTCCAAAAGGCTGTGCAAGGGTTTCTAAGTGGCAATCATAATCCCTACTACAATGAGATTGAATTTCTGCAAATCAACAAGATACACCCAATCCCATTCATAATTATCCCATTATGCGTGGCTGCGCTTGTTAACTGGCAACAATTGATTTCACAAGCTCATAATAAGGTCTTGCTGGTGAACCTGCTGCTTGGAAAGGCCGTTTTATGGAGAACTGCCGTGTGCGGAATGAACAGCGACGGCATGGGACATGGGCAGCTTGGGGTTTGACACGACAGCCTGACTTGGAGTCTAAATCAGGCACACGCATGCATTCTTTGTATTGACCCCGTTAAATAGACCAAGCCATTCTGCAGACCAAAACAGAAGGGAGGACGGCTCCCTTGACAGGCTACTCATTCTATTTCTATTGACAGTTTTTAATTCAAATCAGCGTTGCAACTGCACTGTATATATAATACACACCAGCCAATTAATGAACTCAGAGTTGGATGTATCGTCAGAACGGCCGCCTCCAAAGCAGTGTTTTCATTGCTACAGACCTTCAGTTCAGATGGCTGTTATTAGTCCTAATCCTGAGAGCCGTTGGCACCCCCACAACACAGTGTGTCTTTACTGCATGAGCTGTGAAAGCATGGCGGTAACAAGACAGGGGCCTTGGTTTCACCACCGTCCAGTCGGAAGTAAAATGCACCTGGTTTTGAAGTGCGCTGCCGGAGCAACAAGTCATTTAGCCGTGCAGCTTCATTGAACAGACCGTTCGTTAGTTGGCCCCAGGGTGGAAGCTGTCTGCCACAATCGGGGGAGAGAGAGAAGATGTACGTTCAATATGGACTCACTATCGTTTGATCTAATGGGGAGATGTGGTGCAGGGATAACATCTTAACGGTGTTGCGTGCTGCAGTCCAGAAAGGAGAATTAAGAAAGGCTTGTGTGTGTGTGTGTGTGTGTGTGTGTGTGTGTGTGTGTAAATACAGTGTTGTGGTTCAAATAAACTAGGCTGGAAGCAATCCAGGGTTACAGAAATGATGGATGGATAATTAAAATCTCATAAGCGCCCGATGAAAAAAATCTCATTATTATCACACTTTCTGTAACCTTTGCTATTGTCCTCCAAAGATGGGTCTTAGAGATTCCGATTAATTTGAATCCGTTAAGTCCCTTGTGTTTACCGAGACAGAATAATTAGCTCCAAAGTTTTAACACAGGGGGCACTGCTACCTTTTGACCCAGAACAGTCCCTTCATACTGATGTGTGTGAGTGTGTGTGTGTGCAGGTGTGATACACGTGTCTGTGTGTGTGGTGGGGTGGGGGGGGCGCTTCAAATCATTTAAATCAAGCACATAGCATGGAACAAAATTACTTAAAGGATCATTTCGTCACTATAAAACAATTCATCAGTAATCAGCCCCACCCCCACCCTAACACGTGTGGTATAAAGCTGTCATTCTTTACATCACAGGTTAGCGAACGAACAACAGGGTAGGAAATAATAAACACTTGCCATATGTCCCAAACCCTCTGTTTTGTTACAAAATGTACACGATGATGTGTCATGGCCACGGTATGCATGTAGAACAAATAATCCCTTCTTTAAAACCGCATACGCCGGGAGCTGGCAGTGAATCAATGTTGCAACAACACTTAGAAAAAATGTGTGTCCAAAACAATGGCCGGAAAACAAATGCTTACAGTGTTTTTTTCTTTTTTATCTTAACAGCAGCGTCTGGCGCGCTGCAGCCCTGTGACGGCGCTCGTTAATTCTCTCATCAGATTAACCCCTCCATTAATCACGGGTTGTCATCAGTGAGCAAAGCATATCTCTAGATCGTTAATCAACCCCGGGTGCACCGGGCTCCCCAAACAACGGGGCAGCGTGGGTTTGCTGCGCTCGGCGCTCCGTGCCGCTGTTCTTCTACACCCGGGAGTGCCTCTCTCACAGCACAGCCGTCTCCGGTCCCCAGGTGGCTGGGGCAGCCAAGGAGGAGGACTAGGAAGGCGGGAAATGGAGAGAAATAGAACAGAAGAGAGTGCGCCACATGCCTAGTCTAGAGGAGAGATTCAAAGGGAAGGAGGAGCAGCATGCTAGGCCGGCTGCTGTCTAGCCCCTGGACTAAGATAAATAAGAAAACTATTAGTTTGTGTGTGTGTGTGGTGGTGGTGGGGTGGGGGGGGGGGGGTGGGGGGTGGGGGGGGGGCGCAATGCAGCAGCCTAAGCTACCAGTAATAAGGGGTGCTGGGGGAGGAGGGGAGAGGAGCGGGGGAGCAATGTTGTCTGGATGCAGGGCATAAACAAATGAGGGAGAGAGTGTTTGTGTTCAGATGTTTGTTCCCCGCCCCCATAAACCCTCCCCCTCCTGGAGATTGTTTTCTACACGTACAAGAACTGACACACACACACACACACACACACGCGCGCAAACCTGCACACATCTATTCTTCTGAAGCATGACTGCTCACACAAACGCAGATGTGCACTCCCATCAACACTACGCCACATACACAAACACAACATGCACACCCTAGCAACCCCCCCCCCCCCCAAAATAAAACACACAAAGGTTATCTTGATCGTCCAAAATTCGGCGCAAGACACATTCATCTGTTCTGACTCGTTGCTCTAAATGTGTACCAGCTGAATGCCCGAGTGTGTGATCAGGGCGTACGCTGAGCCACGGAGCGGCATGGAGGCATCAGTGACTTCTTAATTGGGCTTTGAAGGAAAGGCAGCGTGCAGGGCGACAACCCCGTGTAGGAGCCACAGATGGTGTCTTTGAGATTTTGGGCTGCCAACATGCTGAATAGGGAGAAACGGTGAAATGCTCGTCTACATCTCTTTCTTCCTCACCGTTTGTTCCGTTTTTATAGTGTGTGTGTGTGTGTGTGTGTGTGTGTGTGTGTGTGTGTGTGTGTGTGTGTGTGTGTGTGTGTGTGCACTCAGCATGCGGTGTGGTTGGTTCGCAACTGGGCATGTAGACTCTTGCATGTTAACGCCCTGAGATCACCTATGGATTTAGAGCGATTACAAGTTTGTATGTGGTAGAACATAACACATCCCCATCTGTGCTTTATCTGAACAGAGAAAACTGTCCATTTCCTTTGTGTTAAGAACAATTAGGAGTCGTTTTACGTCGATTACCAAGAGTGGAGATAGAAATAGTCAGGGGATATAGAGTAAGAATGAATGTGACTGCAAAGCGTGTGCTGAGACGAGGCCCGAGCTATTCCCAGGCATGGTAGTAGACCACTTTCAGCCGCAGAGATGTTACGCTGTCAGTCCCTGAACTAATGTGATGGGACACATTCCAAAACTCAGCATTTTACCTACATCTTTGTTTACGCGCCTTTCTAAGTGCTTATGAGAATCGTTCGCTCCGGATTTCACTGCAGTTGGTTGCTAGTTCTTAGCCTCACTATTAGCATGCGAGAATGTCTCTGTCCGTAAATGCTGAACCACCGTCGGTATAAACCATCACGGAGAAGGTTTGCCGCAGCAAAATAAGGAGTTAAACACATTAAAAGCTCCCAGTAGGAATGTTGTGTGTAATTTTTTCAACAATGAATCATTTTACCCCACAAGACTGAAAGAAGAGACAGATCAATAGATTTAGCGATTCCCCCCCTAAACTATAATATTTTACACTCTTTTAAAATGAGACTAGAGATTCTACAGTAAGTTTCCCAAGAGCAAAAACAAAACGTTTGAAATGCTTGGACACTATGCAGAGCGTAAAAAGGCCTATGTTCAATGCTCACTCACCCACTTCCACAATACAACATGCTAAGTTTGGATTTTCAGTGACTAAGTCTGGGTAAATTCCATTTTTACTCAAGTAATTCAACAAGTAAATTTAAACCCTTAATAGACTGAAAATGAGAAAACATTAATCTACAAATAGTGGTTCCAAAAGTATGTCTGGTTCATTCTAGGTCAATTTTATAATTTTAATGTCCAAACACTTCTGCTGTGAAATGAAGTCGACCGACCCAAACCATCTCTCCTTTCTGGGTTCCTGTTGATGTCAGTCGCTTTAGTCTTTTATACCACTTTATCAAACTCATGGCACCTCAGTACTCAACAATCGCACCAACCCAAAGCACTGTGGCTCATCCAAGTCTAATTAGATTGCATTAAAATATTCAGCACCTTCTCTTAAAGTCCTTTTCATGGTGGGCCGTCCGTTTCCATGCAGTAGTTGCAAGGCCTACTCCGTTCCTGCTTTTTCTTCTCCTCCTGGTCTGTTACTAGGCAACAGGATGCCCCCTACTCACCCCTCCCTCTTTGTTTCCCAGCGAGATGTGAGTGAGAGAAAGGCAAGGGAAGAATAACACAAGTTAACCTTGAGGGAAACTGTGGAGACGCTATATAAACAGATCCCGTCATAAATCAATAACCTCACCCCACCCACTTGTTTGTCATGACACGGCTTGATTAACGTGCCAGATCAGAAATGGCCGTCTTGACTGACTGATGGATGATGGGGAAAAAAGAGTTGTTGCAGAGACTACTAAAATGTGTAAATCTGCATGTAATACACATGTACCGAGTTCAAATCTACAGAGAAGTTTCAACATGCAAAAAGCAATGAAAAGTCCAATGATATTACAGTGCAGTATTTCTCTATCTCTCTCTCCTCTCAATAACTCCAGATCAATTAAACAACTCACCAAAATCCTGCTGGAAATTTGAGATCATTGAAAATCTGTGGCAATAGTCTGGCAGGAGGGAAGTATGACAGTCAAAAGAAGTCACTTAATGGTGTGCTATAAAAATATTAAATTAATATGAACATATTTAAAAAGATGATGCTTATCTTTATGATCGGCCATTATCAATTGATGGCGGCAGTAAAATTGAATTAGACATGTTGAATTGAAATGGTCAATAGTTGCCTCTGTTTTAACAAAATGGTAACTATTACAAAGGAGGTGCAACAAAAAAAGGATATCTTACAATAAATACATAGTTATATTAAAGTTTTGAGTGACACTGTTTTGCTTTAAAGGCAAGCCAGCGTAAAACTGCCTCTGGTCTTTATCTGAAAAAAGAAGAAGTAAATTGACCTTAGTTTCTCATGTTTCTCCTTGTGAAGACGGATAACAGCCCCTCCTGCATCGTTGTTCTCTGCTGACACACCGCCGAACAGGAGAGATTACGTTTGTATTTGGTAATGCGTGTCAACGTGTAAATGTATGTCATTAATTTTGCTGGCGGACGGCAAATGTAGAGAAGAGGATGGCTTCCTTTAATGACGCTTCAACGTCTGGGGCGGACACACACACACAAAAAAAGCCGCCTCATAAAGTGTTCATCATTTGTTTCTATGTATAATCTTCATTTGGTTTTCGATTTAACACAGCAACAACATTGTTCTTGTCACACAACTCTTAACATTAGGTCCAAATACAAAGCATTAGTACAGTTTTATTGCACTCAGTGACATGACCACCCTTGTCAAACTTAGAGCATGTTTGCAGCTATTTGGTACACATAGACAAATACAACTTGTGAATATTTGTATGATAAATTATGCATATTTACAGACATGGACCTGGAGGGCTTTGTTTTGGCATTTCTTTGGTAATAATAATTTCAATAACTTGGTGCATAGAGAACTTGGCATGTTTGATCTTTTGATGTAATGAGTGTTGATATTCAAGTTTGCACATTTTGAATTACTGAAACGGAATTGATCTGAAACATTGAACAGTCCTTGTTTTGTAGTGTAACTGCCTTACCCATTGGTCATAATTTCAAGCTGTTGTACTCTCTTCTATTAAAACCAAGTGTAAAACCCTATTATATCACAGCTAGTTATAAGCATCAGGTTTATACATTCCGGGGAAATATATTTTTTTACAATACTGTTCCATCAAATAAACATTAACATTACAACTTTCTCTACAGCAGCATGTCACAACAATATGGCTCCTACATTTACAGTGGGGCCAAAAAGTATTTAGTCAGCCACTGATTGTGCAAGTTCTCCTACTTAGAAAGATGAGAGAGGTCTGTAATTTTCATCATAGGTACACTTCAACTATGAGAGACAAAAATGAGAAGAAAAATCCAGGAAATCACATTGTAGGATTTTTAAAGAATTTATTTGTAAATTATGGTGGAAAATAAGTATTTCGTCACCCACAAACAAGCAAGATTTTTGGCTTTCACAGACCTGTAACTTCTTCTTAAGAAGCTTTTCTGTCCTCCACTCGTTACCTGTATTAATGGTACCTGTTTGAGCTCGTCATCTGTATAAAAGACACCTGTCCACAGCCTCAAACAGTCAGACTCCAAACTCAACCATGGCCAAGACCAAAGAGCTGTCGAAGGACACCAGGAAGAAAATTGTAGACCTGCACCAGGCTGGGAAGAGTGAATCTGCAATAGGCAAGCAGGTTGGTGTGAATAGATCAACTGTGGGAGCAATTGTAAGAAAATGGAAGACATACAAGACCATTGATAATCTCCCTCGATCTGGGGCCCCACGCAAGATCTCATCCCGTGGGGTCAAAATGATCATGAGAACGGTGAGCAAAAATCCCAGAACTACACGGAGGGACCTGATGAATGACCTGCAGAGAGCTGGGACAAAAGTAACAAAGGCTACCATCAGTAACACACTACGCCGAGAGGGACTCAAATCCTGCAGTGCCAGGCGTGTCCCCCTGCTTAAGCCAGTACATGTCCAGGCCCGTCTGAAGTTTGCCAGAGAGCATATGGATGATCCAGAAGAGGATTGGGAGAATATCATGTGGTCAGATGAAACCAAAATAGAACTTTTTGGTAAAAACTCAACTCGTCGTGTTTGGAGGAAGAAGAATGCTGAGTTGCATCCCAAGAACACCATACCTACTGTGAAGCATGGGGGTGGAAACATCATGCTTTGGGGCTGTTTTACTGCAAAGGGGACAGGACGACTGATCCGTGTTAAGGGAAGAATGAACGGGGCCATGTATCGTGAGATTGTAAGCCAAAACCTCCCTCCATCAGTGAGAGCATTGAAGATGGAACGTGGCTGGGTCTTCCAGCATGACAACGATCCCAAACACACCGCTCGGGCAACGAAGGAGTGGCTCCGTAAAAAGCATTTCAAGGTCCTGGAGTGGCCTAGCCAGTCTCCAGACCTCAACCCCATAGAAAATTTGTGGAGGGAGTTGAAAGTCCGTGTTGCCCAGCGACAGCCCCAAAACATGACTGCTCTAGAGGAGATCTGCATGGAGGAATGGGCCAAAATACCAGCTACAGTGTGTGCAAACCTGGTAAAGACTTACAGGAAACGTTTGACCGCTGTCATTGCCAACAAAGGTTATGTTACAAAGTATTGAGTTGAACTTTTGTTATTGACCAAATACTTATTTTCCACCATCATTTACAAATAAATTCTTAAAAAATCCTACAATGTGATTTCCTGGATTTTTTTTCTCATTTTTGTCTCTCATAGTTGAAGTGTACCTATGATGAAAATGACAGACCTCTCTCATCTTTCTAAGTAGGAGAACTTGCACAATCAGTGGCTGACTAAATACTTTTTGGCCCCACTGTACCTTTAAATGTCACAAATTGAACAGCTAGTTATTAGGTTTTCAAAGTTATGTTAGGTCACCTGTTGTTTTAAAATGTCGGACACATACAGTAAGTAATTTTTTATATTTTAAAATAGCTTAGCATTTCCATAGAAAATGCTGAATGACTTTGTTAAAATGCAAATGCAAGGCAATATTTAAAACCAAGTAGAAAACTATGCTTGCTAGAGGCATCTCATTGCGGTTGCCTGGAAGCACTTGAGTTTGAGAATTTGTGTGTGTGTGTGTGTGTGTTGCTTGTTTGTGTGTTAGCAGAAGCTACGCCACAAGGTTTTCTAAACCTGGCAAGTCCTCCTGTTCCTTTCAACTGCTGACGAAATTTGTGCCCACTCACCAGCAAGCAGACAGTTTTAGTCAATTCACACATTATGCTATAGCAAAACACTACATATTGAATAGGACCACATTTTATGCCAGGAAAAAAACATAGCTAACAGAGTAACAGATTCAAGTGACCTTAATTTCAATTTGAACATAGCTTTGATTTTGTCATGTTCACACCTGCAAAATTACTCCACCAAATTATTGGTCACTATTATCTCAAATGGCAATCCAAAACTGCTACTGCCTAAGAAAATGTGATGAAAGAAACCTTTGCGAACAATTGCATAAAAGGGACAGCGGGCCTGCACTGAATTGTACGTGGTGTTCAACAGCATAAAAAGTTTAAAGTAGGCTTAAAGAGACAGTAAGTGGGGATCTGGTATACACTGGCTGAGGCCTTGTAAGAAGTGCCATCATGACAAAGTACATGTTGTTGCATATAAGCACATGGCATAGGGAGGGACGCTTTAGCACATTAGGTTTAAAAAGGTTACAGCAACTAGTAATCAGTCTATGTCATGGACAGTCTTTACATTATCACTACTGCTCATTTTGCATGTGAAGTGCTTTGAGTGTGTGTGTGTGTGTGTGTGTGTGTGTGTGTGTGTGTGTGTGGTGTGTGGGGGGGTGGTGTGTGTGTGTGTGTGTGTGTGTGTGGGGGGGGGGGGGGGGGGGTTGTTAGTTCAGGTTTGTATCAGGTAGAGATTTCAGAAAAAAAACTTCAGTACATCCAGTGCTCTAAGCTTCAGGAACTTCAGAAGAGTCTGCCTGGTTTGCAATTAGTTCTCAGAGGCTCTCGGTTTCCCTGCTTTTCTTACACACAGGGCCAGAAACCGCTGAAGTTGAATCACACTGTGGCTTTACGGACGGCATGCTCTCGTGCTCGTCAACCGCACAGGCCCCGACAAATCCTTATTAGGCGATTCTACATCATCGAGCAGAACACCCTCTCCAACCAATTAAAGAGAGATGTGTTTGCTATGTGCAAGACAATACCAAAGAATCCCCTTGGCAACCAATTAGTGAGGCCCCACATGCCCTCAAACTTTAAGAGGAAGTCCGAAAAAAAAAGAGAGAGAGAAAAAAAAAAACACAATCCTGTCAACAACGACTGCTTGACATCTGGGCATTTCCTTTGAGTTCCACCCCGACTTTCTAAGGCCTTTTGCCTTGCACACTTAAAGTCTTTGGTCGACAAAGTCAAGGGAATCAAAGAGGGAAGATCAGAGGGCTTTGATGCAACGTGTTGATGGTAAAATTAATTTGTGCACCAATAACTTTTATGTAAACACGTAGGCACGTAGACAGACCACAGGATTTTAAAGAGCCCTATAAAGTCCCACATGTATTCCATCACACAAATAATTGCTCAAATTCCACACTCTTGTTTTTGAGGAAATAGTTTGTATTTTACACTCAATATTGGGGAACTTTACTGATGATGTTCACCTAACAACATCACACAATCACTGTCCATTACACCATTAATACTGCACTGATTTCTAAGCTTACTTATTTTTAGAAGCCACACTAACTGTTAAGTCCATCTCCTGTTCTTGACAAACTGCGCCTTGGTCTCCATAGGATTTGGAGAGGAGCCAGCAGTACCAGAGAAATATATTTATAACCAATGGGCATTTCAAACTGTCCCACCACAGAGGGCAACAACAATAATCTATTGATAGATTTCAGAAGGAG
Organism: Aplochiton taeniatus; assembly: GCA_017639675.1. NCBI lineage: Eukaryota > Metazoa > Chordata > Actinopteri > Galaxiiformes > Galaxiidae > Aplochiton > Aplochiton taeniatus. Next base: position 5,773,549 of record CM030191.1, read on the forward strand.
AGCTATACAATAACTTAAATAACCTTGACAAAATCTTTCCTCGGCTCCCTTATGATTGAACCCCACATAGCCATGTCGTTTGCAATGCTTGTCTCCCTGGTGAACTAAAGCTGCGTTTCATTGGTTGTTCAACATGTTCTCGTTGACTCCCCCTCGGCACTTTCCCTTGGGGGAATCCCCGTCGCCGTCATAAGTGTTGGTCCATTTGTCTGAAAACCGGAAGTGAACTTGGTGAGATCGACCCTCAGAGGGTTGAGGCAACAATGATGGTCACTCCAGAGGTGTATATTGCCCACAATGCATTGCGCTAAGCCTACAACTGACAGTCAATTGGATAGTTTGGGCTGAAAATGTACAGGGGCAGGTGGTTCCATTTAAATCCCCCGCTATGCCCACTTTCCCTCAGTTCTCCAAGTGGCCTCTGTGCTTCGTGTGCTGTTGCGTAATACCAAGGGCTGAGGGTAAGTAAACGAGGGGAAGTAAAACTACTAATGAAACGCAGCTTATGTCCCAACTACCCCCTCGGTAATTAAAAACAATTTAATAATAATCGGGGTAAATTCATCACCCCCTCTAAAATTCCCACTTGGTTTGTATAGAGAATCAAATTGACATACTTGTTTTCCCCACACCAGTCTTTCAACCCCCTACTTTATTGATAGCGCACGCATGAACATGTTCAAAACCACCAATCAAAGCAACTGTGAATTTCACCAACTAAATCTTCAAGCTATTTGAATCTTCGCAGTCGGAAAAAGAGAATGAAAAGATGAAACATAATATCTGTTTCAGTCAGAGATGAGCTCAGTTGGTTCCTGGTGCTCATCTCCATGGGATCCTTTGAGATAGTTCTACTATCGCTACAGGTCATCTCCCCGCCCCATATAATTATCTCACTGGATCCCTGAACAAAAAAAAATCCCACGCTGTCCCAAACTCTGGAAAATCTTTGTGTGTGTGTGTGTGTGTGTGCTGTATCACTTATTCATCCACTCAAATAGACTCATCACATGCTAAACTTTGTGGAACCATCATAGCTGCAGTGAAAGGAGAAAACGAAGTGTTGGGAAAAACACACTTGTGATGACAAGCTTCACACACACACACACACACACACACACACACAGAGTAACAGGCTGCATGCAGTGACTGCACACACTGCGATCAAAACAGTGCTGAGAGTTGCTTCGCATACCTTCTAGCACACACAAACAGGCAGATAAACATGCATGGTCTGCCCACATTGCAATAATTGCTAAGCTGAGTCTCTCTCTCTCTCTCTCTCTCTCTCTCTCTCTCTCTCTCTCTCTCTCGCACAGACTGCACACACTGCGATCATTGCTGAACCCAAAGCTGCTGACTTGCCACTTCATCCTGCAGGTCCAGCACTTTTATCTCAATCAATCCATTTCATTTTCTAGAGCATTGCATCGTGTGGTATTGTGGTCTAAGTCGATAGAAAGACATTTAAAAGGAAATATGAGGGAAAAGGGTATTATTGACCTTTTGGGTATACACTTTAGACTTCTGCTTATTCGCTTTATAATCACTGCATGCTCTCATTATCTCCGAGTGCACAAGATACAAATGTGTTCAAATATTCCTGCCCTATTAAAACAGCTTACAATAGAGCAATCATTTTGTAACTGGTTAATTTTACTAACTGCAATTTTTGTAGGAAAACTTCCAATGCAAACTGCAAATGCACAGTGAGAAAAGGTTTCACTGCTTCGTTTCAGAAACCCAGCCAGGCAGACCTAGGGACATTTTGTTAGTCTGGTGGAATGATTGCTAAATCAAGCATGCAGACTGTAACACTGAACCAGACCGAAGACTACAGGTTACTTCATTGACACCACTTAGAATAAGGGAGGCAGGGTTGGTGTTTATGAAATGGACACCCGGGTTAATAAATGGTTGCATCCAACTGGCAGTAACAACAGCCCGCAATCATTACTATGGATTGTGGACATAATGCACGTTGATTGCATGTAAGGCATTCCACACACATACGCCCCTCCATTTGAAGGAATGCATCTCTGTTATGGTGGTATAGGTGTTGGACTAAGATGTAATCTTATTATATCTGCTTTAACTGTCAATGTTATTTTGTTCCACAGTAAAAACTGTTTTTGAAGTGATGACCTCTATTTGCTTTTTACACAATTTAGCTCCTTAATCATTTTATGTCGCCAAGCGACATTTGTTACTTTCTTCCTAAGGGTTGTTTTTGCCTTTTATTGTGAATTTGTTGTTAATCACTTTACAAATCAAGTTACATTACTTGATAGTGTGAGCGTTTAATTGCTCATTGTTGGTCTTGCAAAGTAAAAGACACTCAGTCAAACAGCATACCCTTTGAGTTAAAATAGCCGGGGTCCACTTTCAGTGATTTTCTTGTTTGCATGGATACACACCACTAAACCAGTAAACGTCACAAGCAGTAGGCAGATAAAACATTTTTTAAATGTTGCTTATTTTGGCAGTTATAGTCATGATTCATGAGAAAAGTTTCCAAACTGCTGTGTAGTACATTTTGTTTAGTTTTTTGTGTTAGGGGCGTATTTTCTAAAACTGAGAGCATGCTAGCATTATTATTTCGGTCGATTGACGGATCCTAGCCAAAGGGCTGCGAGCCGGCTTCACAAAAGGTTAGCATCTCCAGTAAAAAGGAAGTTTTGCCCTTCACAATCAAGTAGTTGCCAATTTAGTAGCCAAAGTCAGACACCTTTGCACAGCTGTGAGTTCCATTTCAGTGTGAGCCATTTGTTAAGAGCTATATCTTCTAGCACTCGCTGAAATATCTACAAGTAACCGTTGCGACTAAGGCCAAATGTCACTTGTGGTGGGATGCTCTAATGTGTCAGGTTTTCTCAGAGGGCTTGGGGAAATAACAGAAGCCATTCTAGGCGGCAAGCTAAAGTAGATGTGGATAGTGTGGCGTAGTTAGGGGTGGAAAAGTAGGGGCTGATTCCGTGGGCGGAGGTCTGGTCATGATCCTACAGCTTTAAGCATTGAGTAGAATATCTACTTTTTCTCATACATTTTTCAAAGCTTCTGGGTGTATGTGAAAACATAACAAAACAACAAAAACATTTTTCTTACTTTGTGTCTCAACTAAAGATGTCTACATTTTCAGACGATTATTTGATTGAAATCAGTATTATGTGGATTTTATTATACCCCTTGACTTGGCGAAACAACTGGCTATCTTATTCAGATGGGATTGTATTTACCAGTGAAGTTGTACTCCAAGTTCATTCTAATCTTATCTTAATCCACACATGTAGAGCACGTTGTTTGGCAGGGAGTGCATGGAGGCTGAGCTCCAAGCTAATATTTACGGGCCAATTAATGTGGAGTGTCTCCTGCCAAGGCAACTGAAAACGAGTCTTCTTCTGCTAGTTGGCCACTAATACCCCAGTAAAACTGGTTAACTTTGCCGTGTTGTAATTATTTCATGTGTCCTCAGGCTAAAAACCCTCATTATTCTTCTGAATCAAATTGGTAGGTTCAGCGGAGAGCACTAACCTTATTATCCTCAAATACTCAGTGGTCTATATGGCAACAGTCATCAACCCTAAAGATATAAATCTGAAAAGAGTTGCTAAAAGCAAATAATTACATCTCACGATAAGTCACATTTTAAAAATAACTGATTTGGAAATGCTATTTTGTCATAAGTTACTTTATAATTGCACATCACTCATAGAGGTTGAGACTTCTGCTTGTAGATTCCACAAATTGCAACTTTGCAATGTCATAACCAATATCCCTTCCTGTGTTTTTCCTGTGGTGATGGATACATTCCAGGTTGACCATGCCATCTCTCCTTCTATTGAGCCAACTGCACCCTTTGGATTAGCTTTCGGTCCACTCTGACCTGGCCAGGATATAGCCATGGAGAACACTGAGGGATCCAATTGCACTGTGGGGAGGGACTCTGTGCTACAATGATTAATGGGGGAAACTTTCAACACTGTTTCAGCACGCGGATAAGAGTCGGGAAGTAAAAAAGCAATCTCGCACATCTCTCGTTTGTGCAGAAGCGATCACACAACTCCCCCCCAAAAATGATGAAGGAACCTTGCAATTGTGTCCACCATATTAGTAAGAGAGTTGAATGCACCACTGCATGAGAAAGCAAAGACACACACACACACACACACACACACACACACACACACACACATACATTAAAGCAAATGTCCAACAAATTAAATGCTTAAAACCAGACAACTTGATGGACATGAATTGACATTCATTTGTGATTAAACTAAATGTTTACAATTCAGCTGATTGATCTAAGCAGATGGCATCTGTTTTTCTCTCCTTTTCTCTCCGATTTTAATGAGAATTTCCACGGGTTGAGATATCATTAGTGTACACAGATGGACCGTGCTGGTTTGCCTTTCTGTCGCTGGTAGCTCACCCCTCCTCTGTTTATCCGTTTGCATATCAGAGGCTGTGAGATTCATGTGTGACCAGCTCAACCGTTCACAGTCTCTCCCTGGTATGTAGTAAAAACAGATGGAAGCTGACTGGTGTGCAGTGGTGGCCAGTAGCTTCGTTAGGGGGTTGTGGGTGGGTGCGCTTAAGAGGGTCGGGGGTTAAATAAAGCCGGGGAAAGGTTTCCAGGGCTTTGTCAACAAGACATATGTGGGGAGCTTTATTGCATTTCCCCCTGGGATAGCACACTGGGGAGTCTCTTTGTAAAACTGCATGGTTTTGAGTACCAGCAGGATCTGAGCGCTCCCAGTCTGACAACCATCCAGTGAGTAAACAAATTACAAGATTGCTACACTTAGGTTTTAAAGCTACTGTAGTGGCTTCCCTGGTTCTGGTTAACTGTCATTCCAGAGGTTAGTCACTCCTGAAAGTGGATTACCTGTAAGAGGTTGCGAGGGGAAATGCAGTACTTTGATGTGTGAGTACCCATTGCATGTTCTTGGTGGGCATTTGAAGGGCCTCTTACTATTAAGGTGTGATATCTTAGCTCATTTACCCGATTTCAGCTAAGGTTGAGCCCACTAAACTAACATCAAGCACAGGCAGCACATTTTTGCTCCAGTGTCCAAGATGATAGGAAGTGAGCGAGTGTATTAACACAGCAACGTTTAGCCCTCTGGCTTTCCTTCCCTTCATTTCTGCTTCAGTTCTCTTCAGAGTTATTGTCTAACTGTAGAACAACACTGGGGTCCAGTCTTGAGGGTTTTCAAAGTAAACCCGGATCGAATGAGTCTTCTTAGGCCGCCCTGAGACTCCTGACTCTGACCCCGATTGTTAGGGCTCTTAGTGCAACAAAACAAAAGATGAAAAAGCCTCACTCACCCAAAAATCTTGGGACCTTAAAAAGTAGTTGCAGAGTTGCAGTTGGGCCGTAGCCTCTACCCATTACCTCTCACCCACCGTGGAAATATACAAGGCTATTTATAGCGAGCGTTTTTTTTAGCCAAGGTCTCCAATCAATTAAGAGCCTGTATCAAGATAACTGCCCTAATTATGTTAGAGTTTGTAAGGGCCACAGGAGACACCATGTTGTGCCCTGGTTATGTAAACACAAATAGCGTAAAGGTAGCAGCCTATTCTTGTAGAAAGTAGATCAAGAAAATAAAAATACGCAACCCAAGTCAACCACCTTTTTAAGATTAACCTTTAAACACTTATTGGACAACATTACGTTTTCACATCGTCTTTTTTAATCAGCACACTCCATGTTATCTCTTTTCTGTGTTTCAACCTTTGATTCTAAACTAGCGATCTTAGGTTAATAAGTTAACTAAATTTGTGTGTGCGTGCACACAAGCCAGTAAGGAAAGGTCAAGCCCACTGAGTCCACTGTGTTCTCTTGGTAGATGCCTGAAGTTTCTTGTTTGTGCCAGCTTTGGTCTTTTGTTTTGTCAAGTTAGTGAAAAAAAAATTGAGAGATTGCAAGAGAGGTGTTGAACGAGAGAGTGGGAAAGCAATGGAGAGGTCAAGAAAGAAAAGGATAGCCAGCAAAAAAGAGAGGGGATCAAAAAAGGAGAGAGAATGGACTAAAGCAGGAGAAAATGCCATCTATAGAGAAAGAAACAACAATTGACTGAGAGAAACCTAGTAGAAATGACAGAGGTAAACATGGGTGAGAAAGAGAGAGAGGGTGAGTTATAGAGTGATAGAAAAACAAATAAATGCAGTTTTCCCCGAACTGAACAGAGTCACGACTGAGGGAGAAGCAGCAGCTGCAGTCGCCGGAACTGCAGTGTAATGTGTTAGTTGTAGGTCCCCACAGCAAAGCACAAGCACAACGAAGCCCCCACAAGTGATAAGCTGTCGTAAGAACCCGGATCCCTACTAATCTGCTCAACATGATTTTCCATACAGCTTTGTCCAACATGCCTCCGGATTAAAGGCATTCTATTAAAACGAGGGGCTTAACATATGGAATAAGGGAAGAGAGACCGACTGTGGTTTTGAAGGGTTTTGCTAACTGAGCTAGCTCCTTCGATAGCCTTTTTAAGTTATTGTTGCTCTTTTTTGACTGAGTTCATCCCCTAGTGTATCAGGCTCGGCAAAAAGGGACAACAAATATGAAAATAAGTGCCTATATCACCGAAACTTTCAAGGAGTAATACTTTAAACCATGGCTAGCAAGCGGAACACTTTCCTGAGAAAGATGAATAAGGGAAAAGCTGAAATTTGCTTAGTCTAAGGCTATTTTTTGCCTGCTGCTGTAATACAATCTGTTTGATCATTCTCCAGCTGTTTTTGGCTATGGGACCTTGCTTGGGTGAAATGCCTTTTAATTGGATGTGCTAATTACTTATCCTGCCAATTTTTTGGAGGCAGAGTTTGCACTTGGATAATGTGGGATCAAGGGATGCAAGCAAACAGCATCACCCCCTTCTCTTTGAGACTGAATCCATCATTAAAAAACATGGAGCTTAAAGCGGCAATCCAAGCCTGATATAAGAAAATAAAAATTGAACAACTTACACTGTTTCACACGTACATTTCATGTTGACACGTCTATTTTTCTCATCCCTGTTCTATGCATGGAAGGGGCCACTGCATCAGTGCTGGCCCACATCTTCATTGATGAGTCATAAGTATTATATAGTGATGCCTCTTTGATGCCACCTTTTATTTTTCTCTTCCAGAGACACCTCGGTGCAAATCAATGCTCAGAGAAATGAACCTAGAAATGCCTCGTAGAAGAAAGTCGTCAGCGAAAGCCAACCATCCCACATTGGTCATTTAGTTCCCATGTCATTTTTTCGGGGTTGTCATCAATACATCTGTATGCATGGATCTGTTCTTAAAAGAGGACTTACAGTATGCCAATGACAAAATTGACATGTTGTTATCTCCTCCCTCAGAGTGATCCATCAACATACCTGACAATTAAAAGCTGTGTGTGTGAACCAGATCTCTAATGAAAGTGATGCGGTGTGACAATATGCTTGGCCTGGCACTCTAGCAAAATATGACCTCATGTCATGAGCAGGGTGTGGTTTTGAGAATCCTGCCTCTTACCTTTGCTTTTACTGTTGCTTTCACAGATACTTTCACTGTTGCTTTCTTTTGATACCCCTGCGTGACAATTTACTCATTCTCATTGTCTTGAAAATTGTAATATCTGAAATAAAGATATTGATTCATAACATTAACTTTATATGAACATGCTTATTGATAATAGTTATACTAAATATTGCAATCATCTTGTCTTATCAGTTCAATAAACCAGGGAGTATTCAATAGAGAGCGCCAGACAATACCTTGAAAGCAGTGGACGGCCTTATTTTCTCAGAAATTGATTCAGATCTGACAACTCATTTTCCCTCTCTTCTTAAGTGAAAAGCCCAGACCTCACACTACAAAACATGACATACGGTCCTTTTCCAATGGACAAAAAGGAGATGACAGACCACATGACTGACAATCTTACAGAGAATATCTCACAGGTTGCAGTTACCCTTACATTTTTCACATTTGGTGACATTATTTACAGGTCTCCCATCGGCCTTTGTGAGATTTAGGACCTTTGATTGGCAGTAGCCCAGTCTCATCAAGCTTAGCCATTAGAAAACAAATGGCATTGGCCTTATTGGCATCCAGGAAAGCAGTAGGAACTAATGTATGCCAAATTAAGCCTTCTCCCTCTTACCTATATGACAAGCAATTAAAGACACAGGCATTTGATTATGAATGGCTTTTTTTTACTAAACATGAGTAATAGGAATTCGCTGTTAACTGGTTTGGCTGTGATTGGAAAAGAGTCTGTTGAAAGAGCATGGCAATTATTTTAGCTCCCATCCTAGTTACAGTAATTCCTAGATCTGCAAAAAAATTCAATTCTCAATTAAACTTATCAGGCTTGTTTTTCATCCTTTGACTGGTATACTTCCGGTTGTTTTGCTTCCATTTTTCAGTGTACCCTTTTTCAAGAGAGTCAAACATCTTTTACCTGAGATATTCAGGTACTGGCTAAACTGCTTTTTCAATGTCACTCACCATGATATAGTGTGGGTTGGTAGGATTTAATCGACTAAATTGGTCGAAAAGTGACTACATTTATTCCAATGCAAAAAATAAACTATTAATAAACTAAACAGCGAATTTCATAAACTATAAATAGGTTAAAGAAATTACGTCCAATAACCTATAGACTAAAACTAAATATTAAACAGCGCTGTCTACAATGTGGAGGATATCTCTAACATGAGTCATGACCCGCAGAACTGGAGGATTACAACCCCAACATAGAAACGAGCAGAAGTTGCTATTCACACTGCATACACATAGTAACACGACAGAAACACAAAGCAAGTCGATGGTATATAAAGATGGCTGGACAGTTTGATTGCTTGACAGCCTGAGGTTTTCCCAGTGCCACTGTTAGGACAGTGCAAGCCTGCTAAAGAGATAGTATTATTTGGGCCGGTGTGAGAAGGATGTTTTCCAAAGGGCAGTCCTGACAAAGACAACACTATGTCAGAATGGTAGGTTTCTCTGGTGAAAGACTAGCTGGGGGTTGGGAAAAGTCATCCCTACAATACAATGAGTGGCACAGACCTATATGAAGGTAATGGGGCAATTATTGTATGTTATTTGCTTGTTGTTTGATAATTGCAATAATGCAATGAAGAGGAATAAATTAAAGATCTGGCAAGAGTTATGACACTGAAGTCCATATGATTGAAATGGGGCCTGCAACCTTAAAGAGTGAAAAGGAAAGCGCTCGACACACCAGCGATTCATGTTGCTGTGTGTTGAAATATAACGTACACACCGACATAACAGCGTTCCAAAGCGAAATTGACGACTGCCAAGTAATAGATAGTTCTGTCAGTGGAATAAAATGACGACTTCAAAGACGTTATAGATCGATAGGACAGGTTGAGGGTATAACAGACTTGTCCATTTCAACTTTTCCGCGAACGTTGACAGGAGATAAGGTCAGGCTAGTGGCATGAAAAAATGGGAGACAATGAAACAACAGGATTGACAGTTTCCTGTTCTAGAAAAAGATGAGAGATGTAGAACAGAGAAATAATGCAAGGAATCAAAACGTTGTTACTCTCTCTCTCTCTCTCTCTCTCTCTCTCTCTCTCTCTCTCTCTCTCTCTCTCTCTCTCTCTCTCTCTCTCTCTCTCTCTCTCTCTCTCTCTCTCTCTCTCTCTCTCTCTCTCTCTCTCTCTCTCTCTCTCTCTCTGTGTCCGTCCGTCAGAAATCCTTTATTCCTTTTGTGAACAACATTGTCACCAGAGTGAGAAAAATAGCAATTGTCCTACAGTATTTCACATGGCAATGGGCACTCTGTACAGTGAATGAGTTAAAGATGTTAAGTTAAGCAAACTAAAATTGAAATCTGAAGCTGGAATCCATGCGTTCAAAAAGGCATCGTCAGCACAAAATAACAAAACTAAATTATACTAGACACAAACGGTAATCCACAAATTCTTAGTGTTGTCAGGCAAAATGTGCCTTCACAATGTGCTTACTGGCCGTTTGGACTGCAAAAGGTTTGTGCTCTCCTGTTGGAGGCTTGAGTGGATAAGATGAAGTCTCTTTCCTCGGCGAACAAAGACGTAATGAGAATCCCTAAAATCCCGACATTGACCTGACTAAGCCTCATAAAATTGTAGATAGTAGTGAAAGATGAAAGGACGGACAGATTAAGCACTCTGTAATTGAATGACCACATTAAAACTGATGAAAGTTTTTAGCCATTTTTTAGGTCATCATTCACCTGCACTGAGGCACATTTTGCCTGACAACACTAAGAATTTGTGGATTACCGTTTGTGTCTAGTATAATTTAGTTTTGTTATTTTGTGCTGACGATGCCTTTTTGAACGCATGGATTCGAGCTTCAGATTTCAATTTTAGACTATGAGGAAGTGGAGGATGAGGATAGGCGGGATGAAATGTAGAGACATCCATAAGAGGCGGTCATTGCTGGGGAAAATACGTCTGTCACAGCATCTTTAGAGTGCATTTTGTCAGTTTCCTTTTTATAAGTGTGTGAATAAAGAAAGAGAAGACTTTCTTAAGGAAGCTGGAGATAATGAGAGATTCATGTTTGGGAATCATGCCACCACAGGGGCAGATATTCCAAATCAACAAATTGGGGGATAATCATCTATTATACCTAACCTTACAATAAAGACAACAGCAGCCACTTTCCAACAATCCTATTTAAAGTGATAGTTCACCTTTTTGAGAAATAAGATATGTCCCTACTTACCCCTAGTCAGACAAGATGATTGATATCAATTTTATGTCTGTACGTCCAATATTGAGTTAGCTAGGTTGTAGGCTAAATGTAGCCTAGCCCAAGGGCTGTAAGCTAGTAGTAACCGGCAGCATGTAACAGCATTTAGCAGCCGGTAACTGTCAGACAAATGACAAAATACACCTTCGAAAAACTCCAAAGCTTTGTTATTTACCCGTTGTATCTTTTTTATTTTGCATGTGTCTGCAAAAGACGAAGATGGAAATCTAAAAGCAAGACGTTGTTATTATCGAAACAGAGACGGTTGGACCTATTGTGTTGCGGTGCTGACCGTAGTTTTACCTTATTTTAGTAGGCAGCCTAAGCCCGGACCCAGTATCTTAGAGCAGTGACTGCATTGACAGAAACTTTTATTGCTCATTGGCAATTGATTATTGCTCTTCAGTTTACCTGGTAAAATACGTTATCATGGTTCGTAGCTGTGCTGTAACGTGCAAAAATAAATCTAAAAAGCTTGAGAGAGCCATGCTGCCGATTACCACTAACCTACAGCCCTGGGGCTAGGCTACATTTAGCTTATAACCTAGCTAACTCAATATTGGGCATACAAACATAAAATTGATGTCAATCATCTCGTCTGACTAGGGGTAAGTTGGTACAAATCTTATTTCTCAAAATGGTGAACTACCCCTTTAATAACTGATTGCACTTAAATATTGTGTGTTTTGTTTACCAGTCAACCCTTCGCAAGGTTAGAAAGTGGGTTAGTTTAGAGGCATTTTTTCTCCTATGTTGTTTCCATATGGGCACTGCAAGTGTATCATATATATTATGTGGTAAAAAGCATCAGGCAATTATTTGTATTAAATACGTGATACTTTTGGATCTGTGCATACCCTTCTTCCCTGAAACTGGCTATAACTATAGACATTTATAACCGAGCGGCCTCCTTTTCAAAAGTCTGTATACAGCGCTTGTGGGCCCCAACACAGATATATAAGCTGTACATGGGAGCCTCATTCGCCATTGAAGCTGGCTCAGAAGATTATTCTTATGTGATTCTGATTAGTGGCAGCCATTTGTGAAGAAGCCGCCATGAAAGACCCTTTGGAGTATCCGGGAGAGCATGTCGTTCACTGTATCTATCTATGGTTTCGTAGGGGAGCACACATAGTTCATAATTGTGTTCCTAAATCCATCTTTGGTTTACATTCCCATACTCTCTGGACTAATCGTGTGGGGGGAAATTCCATGGCCTGCTATACAGTCTGTTTGTTGTTCCCCCAACCCCCCTCATTAAATCTGGTTTCCATGTCTCCAAGCCTGGGGTACCTCATGTATTATGCATACCAAAGATGTGTCTGCTCATCTTCAGCCAGGCTTTCTGATCTCTTTTCATTATGAGATGTTCAATATTTATCAGCGCAATTTCCCATTTTTCTGCCAGAGATCTACTTTTTGAGCTGTGCACATCATATCATTCCAAAATATTTGCTGGGAAGTAGATGACATTATTGTCTACAGTTTCTGCACTAGTGAATGGGAGGCGTGCGTGATTGGTGACAATGAATCAGAATCAGAAATCAGAATCAGAAACAAGTTTATTGCGAAGTAAGTTTTCACATACGAGGAATTTGTCTTGGTATGTAGGTGCATGAGTCACTAAGCATGAATCTAAAATATAAAATTGACTGTTTAGTGCATGGATGTGCAAAATATTGACTATGTAATGTAAAAGTTCAGTTTGCAAATATTTTGTATACTGTATATTCAATGTGCATAGTTGGCCAAGAGATGTGCGTTAATGTCACGCATTGATTCAGGTGAAGAGTCTATCCAGGGATGTTTTCTTTATTCCTGTGTTGTATGAACGCGATGTGATTTGATGATACAAGCGGGGAGCACACGATGTGACAGTGATATGTATAGGAAAACATTTCTTTACATAGTACAGGTGTGTAGCTTCAGGCAGTTTGGTTGCACCTGGGCCCATGACATACAAAAAGGTCGGCAAAACCACGGCCCCTTGATTAGAAAGCCTAGCCACGACATGCACAGGTATTAAATGTGGACGTGAATGCATCACATTTGTCCAAAAATAATACGCTTGGAATTGAAAGAGGTGATAATATAGATAAAATAGGGTGCTTTTTGACCGCTTAGTGCTTTCCGTGGTGCTGATCGACTAATAGGCTACGGGTGTATTACCGATCGCTGTCCATGGTGAATGTAGGCCTATGTGTTATCAGCTTCAAATGTGCCCTTAGGTTTTGATCGGCTATTACAATACTTAGCGATTAACATCCTTACCAATACAAATATTTTAAACATATTTATTTATTGAAGTTGTCTAGGCTATGATAGGGAAATATGGGTGGAGATAGAGCCCGGAATCTCATTGAAGGGAATTTAATTATAATAGCTTGAAGCAGGGCTTGTGACAAACATCAAATTAAGATAAAATGTTATGAAGGAAAGTACTGCTGGTATGTATTTCAAACCTTTTAAAGCACAAATTCAGAAGTCATAGGACACGCTCACAGGACTATATCACCCTTGAAAGGCCAAAAGTGAAAACAGAACTTGAAAAATGTTGTTTTACGATTATTTGCCTCAGATAAATGGCGTAAGGTTTTGAAAATAGAGCTGTTTGTTTTGGTTGAACAATTTAAAATGATATCTGAGGATATGGGAGTAGAAGAATGTTGTTGTATTGGTAGAAACTTTGTATTTATCAACATGTTTGCTGAAAACATTGAACTGTATTGTTAATACTGTTACACATTTTAATTATTTGTTTACATTTTCTTTCATCATGTTTGTTTAGTTGTAAATATATATTGTTCCTTAAACAGGGCACTGCTGGATAAGAGAGGTTAAATAAATGTTTTTTTTTGACAAGCTTGGCCTACATCTTATAAACCCACTTCTCTAGTTTAAACTTGCATGTGTGCCTCCCCCCCACCCACCCATGTAATGTTTTTGTTAAAATGGTGATTTGTTTCTAAAATTCCCAACACACATATATACATATACTATATATATATATTATATATATATATATATATATATATATATATAATATATTATAATATATATATATACACACACACTTTTTTAACTCATCCCTTTCTGTAAATTAAGGCTGGTCAACACAGCAATAACGCTTTATTTGCTCCGCCTAAATGTGTTGACTTTGTTCCCGCAAACACGCTGACATGAGAGATGCAGTTTAGTTTCATCAAAGATTTGTTCGGTTGTGTAAGGTCACCTCCCAGACCAGTCCCAGGTGTTGTTCAAGTCCGACTGACATGTTTGCAATCAGATCAACGGTGCCAGGCTATGAGCGGGAGGGCATGTCTGTCCTTAGTCTGGGGTCAAACCTCTGCACATCGCTGTGTGAGTTGCATGTGTAATTAGGACCTCGCTGAGAAGTGGGCAGTATATCTTGCATATTTTAGAAGACATCAACAGAGATATCAGCAAAGGCGTAGCAATCAACCGTAACTGAAAGGTTGTATCTTGTCGGTAGCTTAACAGGGGGTGGAGATACACCTCTTACGTCAATGTTCTTGGATTGTTTGCAAACGCTCGACTTGAAGCATTCCTAATGTGTGTGTCGGTTTGGGCGCGTGCGTGTGATTGTAACCGCAGCACCGCTGGCACATGATAATAGCTTCCTCACAACAAACACCAAATTTCCTCGGAGACACAGAAAGAAGTGTGAAGCCTAACACAGAATCATTGATAAAGGAATAGTTGCCTGATATGCAGTGATGCAATGAAACACGCCTCACCTAGAGCAACTAGCACCATCAGACCAACCAACAACACGGGTAAGAAACGGCAAACAGGTGTTTTGCAGGATATAACCGCACCAAGTGAAATCACTTGATGCACAATAGTTGCGAATGGTTCAGCAGTGTTACAAACGGATCACGCGCCTCACCTGCACTGTAATATGACACAAACGCCAGGGATGTTACTACTTTGGCTCAATTCGAACGAATTTGAGCACTGCGTCTGCGGTTTCATGCCTCATACATGCATGTACATCATTCACAAGAAGCAAACTGTTTATTTTATTTAGCCGAATAACCAGCTGTCGCATAACTTACCAGGCGACGGAAGGTATGATTGGCCACATCCTGTGCTTTAAGCGAGTGAGTTATTTATTCTTGTAAAATCAGTCTTATTATATTTCCAGGAAGAAAATACTGCCATAGATGTAGTCTTGGCATAATTGTTAAATGATTGGTCAAGGGGGGAAAAAACACTTGAAAGGGAATTGAAAAGGAAGTTCTGTCCTCATAGTTAGATATATAGTATAGTAAGTACAGTATATATGCCTAGAAAATCAACCAACGTTCATTTTTTTTTTCATTTTGGATACTGACAATATGCACAATAAATGTTGTACTTTTTAAAATTATTTTGGGAAGGACTCCAGAGTGGAATAAACATTCAGAGACGTTATGTTCATTGTTATCTATCGAGATGTGGTTTATTTTTCACTCATCTCCCTACTTAAGCCACACAATATACCGCACATAATACCATATAATATAAAAACAACTGTTCAATTCTGTTAGATATAGTTGGGATCATCACCTATCTTTTTTCCCACTCAAAAGTCAGCAATATATTCATTGCTCCCCCTCGTCCACTCGGCAGTCAAAAGGAGGCTGGTTGAAATCTAATGAAACACCAATTCCCTATAACAAATTGAGTCCCCACACAGACAATTCAATTTAAGGGTGAGGGGTACGGTTCGTCAGTTAATAATGCTATATCCCCACGGTGACCAGTGGGAGTTGTGCCCTGGGATAGTACAGAGAGACGCAGTCCATTTACATGCCTCCCTTACTTTGGCTACTTTGGCAATATAAACCCACCAAGTATCTCCATTGTGTGGTGATTTACTTTGTCTATTTAATCAGTGTGAGTATGTTTGTGTGTGTGTGTGAGAGAGAGAGAGAGAGAGAGAGAGAGAGAGAGAGAGAGAGAGAGGAGAGAAGGAGAGAGAGAAGAGAGAGAGGAGAGAGAGAGAGAGAGAGAGAGAGAGAGAGAGGAGAGAGAGAGAGAGAGAGAGAGAGAGAGAGAGAGAGAGAGAGAGAGAGAGAGAGAGAGAGAGAGAGAGAGAGAGAGAGAGAGAGAGAGAGAGAGAGAGAGAGAGAGAGAGAGAGAGAGAGAGAGAGAGAGAGAGAGAGAGAGAGAGAGCATATTAATGATGAACCAAAATGAGTCGCGCAACACCGTAAAAACAGTGTTAATCATCAGCTTTATGAACAATAAGCTCTCGATTGCATCCGCCACAATATACAGTAATTCAATAAAGATGCTTTTGGAAAGAATGGCAATCACTGTTACTTTGACAATTTATGAGGGTAGAGACTTAAACGGTACTGCATTAGGAAGAGTCCCTCTGTGAGTAAAGCTTTGCGGAATTTGAGGCCATTGTCTTGCATTGGCTTGTGAGAATGTTCGGTTTCTATGAGTCTCCTCTTAAGCTGCTTATTCCTCAGCCACCATTTTCTCTTTCAGGACGATTACCCTGCTCACACACAGTGCCCTGACAGCAGAACAATAATCCTATATTTCGTCCCCATGCGGATCCGGCCAACGGTACAAACAGCGAACAGGTTTCAACATGAACGGTTTGGACAACGGGTCAATGAGAGGGGGTCCAGTGTTTCCCCCTGCACAATCTCTCAGTGCGGTAAATGCATTTTACAATTTAAAGAGTGGATGCACTGCCTAACCTCTACAATTAGTTTTCCCCGATGTCAGTCTCCCCTAGTATCGATCTGGCTCCTTCTCTGAGCGAGAGCAGGGAAAATGAATGTGCTGGCAGCATTCTTTTGCTTAGTGCTCTCAGTAATCACGCTGGGCCCATGGCAAGAGCTTCCAGAGAAGGGGGAAATCAAATATCATACTGTGTGTCTCAATTGAACAGGTGCTCATAGTATAGTGCTCGTATTTGACGTATTTGATTGTATAGGTGATTTTTGTTATTATTCAAAGAGATTTCTTTATCATGAACCTATACTTACAGTATATTTGTGTTGTGTGTACGATTCCCATGATTTCGCCTGTGTGATCCAGTAAGGCTGTTGGTAGCGCGATTGTCATTCTATTGCACTTATTCAGTTAGAAAAATGTGTGACTGATTGAACCCTTTCTAATGGGAGAAGAGAGAAAATAAAGGAGTCTTCATGAAAAGCTGGATTCTACGTGATCGCTGTCTGATGTTGTTTAGGCTTTAATAAAAGTTCATGACCTTTGCAGTGCTTTCCTTGTTCTCACATCAAATGGTTTTCAAGGACATCCGCTCCATTCCATTGTGAGGCCAACGTGATAGTCTGTTCCATATTTTTCAAAAATGTGGAAGAAAATCACAACTTATCGAAGTGCTGGCCTCATTCAGTGTCCTTACGGCAATTTAATACAGTTTTTACCCCCAGAACTAGTGCTGGACCGGAGCCAAACTCACACCCAGACAACAGGACAATTTGAAACACTCAGCAATTTCTTTCCACTCGTATATTAAACATTTAAGTACACAGCCTCAGAAATGCATATTTTAGTTCAATGGGTGATTTTCTGATGAAATTTAAATGGAGAGAAAGGAAATCCAATCGGTGTTTCATCACTTCCATGTGCCCATAACCACTTAGTATTGTGTTAAAGGTCTATTAAGTAAAGTGAGCACACATTCCGAGAGGGGCGTTCCGTAAAGTAGAGGTTAATGGAAGTGTGTGCTGAAGAGAAAGGTCCTCTTTAGCGGGCTACTGTGACACAGAGGAGTCTGATTAGCATCTGACATGAAGAACAACGCGTAAGACATCTGAACTTTCTCCCAATGAGTTTCACACCAGAGCCATGGATCAGTCTGAAATATCTCCCCAAAGAGAGTTTATGTCAATTGTTCTATTAGGAGTATGGACAATCAGACTGGCCTCCTGGAAACTCTAGAGACCAGACACTCGGAGACTAACTTCAAAGTGAATCCTTTTTCAGCATTCGAAAGTGAGAACCATCGAGGTTGGAACATATTTAGATTTCTTTTATCGACAGGCGATCTTTTGGACATGCTTGTTGTTCACTGTCATCTTGTTTTAAGTGTGTGTGTGTGTGTCGTGATTGCCGGGATTGACTGGTAAATACACTCCATTGTACATACAGGTAGACTAAGAATCAATGTGCATGCTGTAAACATGACAACTGAATACGATTTATCCTGCCAAACTGACAACATACATAAATTACAATGAATGATAACGCACAGCAACAGCTCCAGGGCATTACTGAAACAAATAGTTTACAGTTGCAATCTGTACATTGATTACAGTGGAGTAAATTAACAGTGCAACCGAAGTCAATATTTGACATATAAAATGCTCCGCTTCTAAGCATGTCCCCCTCGAGAAAATGACAGTTCAAGAAGGGCTTCAGAGGAAAGAGTGACAGAGGTTATGAGCCAATCGTGTCAATCGTGTCTCCAGGCACGAATTCTTGTCTTGGAAGTTTGGACAGCAAATTAGCATATCTGCCAGACGACGCCTAAGGCGCCAAAATTGGTACCTCCAGAGGTCAACAGCTGCCTGTGAATGGCTAGATGTAATTACCAATCAACAAATATAGTGGGGCATAATGTGCAGTTCAGAAACAGCCTGACAACCTAAACCTCTCTTGGAGAGTAACAAAATAGATCATTTCAATTCCTCCAGGTGTGCAGAAAAATACACAAGGCTATGTCATCTATGTTATTTTAGGCAATCCAGAGTCTTTCCGTCAAGCTTGAACACTGTCCCTCTAGAAACACTGCAACACTGGTTTTTAACCTCCCCCTTACTATGACTGACACTATGCCTAGCCTTGGCACTCTCGTTGACGTAGTTACAACTACAGAGCTGAGGGCCAGGAAGTTGATAAGCCTGGCAAAAGTTTTCCGCTGACTCGTGCTCATCAAGGGGTGGCACAGTGCGCCATCACGGGGTGGCACAGTGCGCCATCACGGGGCCATGACGCCACTGGACCTGCGGACGCACCAGCTCACCCTGGCTTCAAAAGGGGGACATTTTCTTAGAGAGCAAAACTCAGACAGGAAACTACTATATGAGTGACTCAGCAGTTCACTAACTCCAGTTAATACACAATGATTGGTTGATTGATAGGGGGTGAGTGAGGAGGAGAATCTACTGATCAGATTTAGACTTTAAAATTGCACACCCAAAAGGGCCCAGGTCAACCATCATGTTTAAGTAAACATAGGGTAATCTTGTTTCACATGATCTGACTTCTGAATACATTGTTTTATATACCAGCTATTATCACAGATACGTATGCTTTATAAGTCAAGAGCTTTGCATTTGAAACACTGTTCGACCCTTCACCTAGTCACCTAGAGCACCTGGCTGCTTGTTCATGAATGGTGGTGATGCTGACAAGTTGTTTGTGCTAAGCGTGGCCCTGAAGAAAGAGCTTGAGGGGAAAGAAAAACAGCTACCACAACGCATGCCGCCTGTCTTGCACTTCATTGTTTCTGCATGTACTCCCACTCTGAAACCTCTCTGGAAACAGCACATTTTCTTTAAATATAGGAGGGCTATTCGATAAATGATTCCCCAAATACCTTACCTATTTGTCCAAACGTACACGCAAGGGACTATAAGTAGGCTTTCGTAATGTTTAGAAAGGACTTGCATGACAGCTATGCTGTAGCAAAACGGGTGGAACAATACCTTATACAATGCTCACACGGAATTTCACTGTGGGCCTCATGGTCCAAAGATATTATAAGGATCTTGAAAAAGAACAATCAGTAGTCCATATTTGAGAGTGTTTGCAGGCCTGCCTGCTCACATTTAACGAGGGCGTGGATTGACTCAAAAAAAAAAAAGATTTCCATGGACGCTGTGCTGTTCAGTTGACACACAGTGCACATTTATGGCCACCATTTAATAGTGCAACTAGCTGCAGTCCCAATCGGCCGGGGGCAATGAATGCTATTTTAGGAATTCAGAAATTCACCATGTCTCCTAAACTAAAAGCACGCATAGGATGTGAGTGGAATGCAACTCTAAAATTCTTGCTTTTTAAATAGTTTTATGACCTGGCAAAGTAGCAGTGGAAGATGGTTAAGTTTGAAATACCTGGAAGTGTCGACCGATTTAGACAAAGATGTCACTGACTTTCAAACATTCATCACTCACAGTACGTGAGTGAAATGCTCCTGTGACCATGTTTCCAAAACTGTCGCATTGTATGACAAAACTGGAAGGTAAATGGCCAATTGAAGACTTTAAAATACCAAAAGTTGTCTGCCTCTTTAGACTGTAATATGACTGAAATTGATCTTTCAAAATACATTGCGGAGAGGCTGAAAAGCTCCTTGATCTAGTCTAGGATGAATGGTTTCTCTATGGAGCTGTAGATAACTTTGTTAAGTCTAAAACATTACCACTGAGCCAATGTGTCTACTTCTGCAATCTATAGTGTGACAACTTTTTTTTATATTCACCCCAGGGGAAATGTTACAGAGCACGCTGATTCATAATTGCCAGTATGAATATTCTGTGCTTGGGAAACAAAAGGTTTTGTCATGTAAGTCTTCGAACAGTTATAGAAACTGGTATTTCTTGTCAGAACTAAAGCTGCAATTAAGCAATGCATGCATATTTTAAGTGGCTTTTCAAAATGTGAAATGCCTCACTGACCACACACACACACACACACACACACACACATATATATATTCGTTTTTGCTTGTTGCCTCTCACAGGCAAGCCCAGAGACATTCTCTTTGCACACTAATTACACTTCCACCGTGCTGTTGAACGTGTTTGCCTTGGGTTAAATAAATATGGGGATATGTGAGTGATAAGTGTAAACTGGTAATTACCTTTCCCAAAGACGTTTTGCCTATATCTAAAAGGCAATTTACATACCACAATAAAGTAGTAATGTTATAATGCGATAATGGACGTGTGCAAACGAAGAGCATATTGTCGGATACACATGCCAGACGAAAAGTATTTTCATAACCTTTAAGTGAAAAGGCTGAAATTCAGCCTATCTTGCTCTCAACGGAAGGCATCTTCTATATTATTGCAGGTTCATATAGGTCCCTCAAGACATACAAAAACCTTTGACCCTGACAATATTACAGTGCTGTATACAATTTCCCAATGTGGGTTACATGCCCTGTTTATTGTAAAAGGGTGCACACGTATAGGTAGGAAATGGGATCCTGCTGTGCTCTGCTTCAACAACTTTCAGTGGTTGTTGGTCCTTCAAATGTAGACTGGGAAATCATCCGATGAGTACACTATTCTGAGTTATAGCTTATCTATTTATGTATGTGTAATAGTAACACCACTTGAATTTACTATTAGATTTGTTTGACTGTTAAGAGAAATATGGCCACTTGTAAATCTCAACTGTTTAATTTGACTTTCCACATAAAGACATGTTGAGATGTAATTATTGTGAATGAGTTGTCAAGCTAATATAATGCTAATAATAATAGAATATGTCCCTAATTCATCCAAAATGGCATTTTGACCATAATTAAAAGCTTCCGTGAAATGAATTGTATTGCACAATTCAACTATTTTGTCTTTTAAAATGAAGATTAATGTATGCATTTCGAATGTCTCTTTTAGTAATACAATGTCTATAGAAAGGGCACGTGGATTTCTTTTTTGCGTCTGTCTAAACATGCAGTAAAAACATGGAAAGAGAAAACAGAAAGGAATGCTCCATTGGTCATTTACGCACATATGAGGTACAAAAACAATCTTGGTCAAACTGACTGAGATAATGCAGCAACCACGTCTAGTCTAATTCATGGGATTTGAAATAAAATAATTGTAGGAATAGCACGTATTGAATTATGATTTCTCGTGCAATTAGTTGACCAAATATCCTACCTTTTTAAAGACATTTTTAAACATGGAGTTTACATATTAAAAATAGGGGCGGCTGTGCCAAGGACACACTTAGCTGCATTTATTTTACACTGTACATGAATTTAATGACAGGGCATTGGAACATTTCTATACTATTTGCAATTTAAATTGCAGTGCATTTCTAATTGAGAGTTGTGTACTGTATTCCCAGACAATATATCTTATGCATCTCAAAAAAAATGTTGAATTCCATCTGGGAACAGTTAACATTGCGGGTGTTTAAATTTTCACAGCAAGACAGAGGTCTAATTAAAGCATCAGTCTGCAATTAATACATTTCCCATTACATGCTAATGCATGACAAATGTTAAGTTTATTAGCTCACAATAACCCATATCCAATTATTGCAGTATATGACTACCTGCAATTAAATAGCTCTCACAACAATAGAAGGGCATGGAACTCTGTAGTTCCCAGACTGCAGTTGGGTCGATTAGCAATAATTACAGAATAGCTGCACACCAGTCTAATTAGCCGGATGTGTCAAATAAGGATCTGAAAGTGCCTTCTGCTAGGTCATAACTTTTTTTTCTAACGAACTGAAGATTTGTGAAGCTGCAATTTGAATCCTTTTTTACAGGCCAGAGTCCCCAAAACGCAGTGTAACATGCATGATGCCTGCTTAAGTGCTGCTGGACTTTAAGAGGCACTTTATGATCACACATTTAAAATCCTTATAGAAAGCTTTTCTGGGAATTTTGAAGGGTCAGCAGAAGAGCCTACTGAAGAAATATTTTTCAAATCATCTGCTGCAGATGACATAACAATGTCAAAACATTGTTGTTAAATTATCGGACTTTGAATCACAGAGCAAATGCGTAGCCGTTTTTTAAAAATACAGATTTTGCTAAAGTCTTTTTTCCCAGTATTTTGCTGTTATAAACTTATAAACTTTTCTAACAGTCCATATCCCAGAGTGCATTTTTTTTTATTCAAGTGAAGTTTTCCCAGGTGGAGGTCAAAAGGTTTATGATATTCATATTTCAAGGCATATTCATATTGGTATGCATTCTATTCCCCTCTTTACTAGTTCTGTGTTGCACACTGTAGGTCTTTGGTAACCGAGTGAGGACTGATCTTGAACTGTTAGGTGTGAAGACGTTGACTGAATTAGGCAAATTTGCCGTTGTCTGTGAAAATAGGTTCATATTAAGATAATCTAAGTTATACTTCATAATAATTCATTTAATTTATATAGCGCTTTTCAGACACCCAAAGCACTTAGGCCATTCTGATATTTTTCGACTCCACATGAAACATCTAAAATTGTTCAACATTGCTAATATAGTTCATCCAGTGGGTAAAGTTGATGTGCTTTGAATCATGCTTGTAACTCTCATTGATTAGATATTGTTAGTCTTTCTAATCTCAAAGCAAATTTAAAAAGCTGACCTAACTGTTACTATAAGGATATCTTTTTTTGTCTTCTATCTGACTTAAAGTAAAAGGGATTTGATGGAAAAGTGGTATAGAAGGAGTAAGAGGAAATCTGTTTAGCAAATTATCTCATTCAAGTAGGGTTGGGTTGGGGAATGAAATTGCTCTTTCGACACACTAGTGAAAATAAGGTTTATTTTGAACACCAAGCCGCTCACTTGTGATAATGGTAGGAGGGTAGACACAGGAAATCAATCAATAACAATTAAATCGGGACAAACTGCCAAGTAAGCGTTTCTCTCTAGACTTGTACTAATACGTGTTAAGCCTCATTGAGTCTTGATGTGCAAACATCCCTAATTTATTTGGAGAGTCAAAGCTTGTTTTTGTTATTTTTTGTTATCCCAACTACCAGGAAAAGCATCGCAAATCAGCCGTAGGTTGGGGGAGTTATTTGCAAATGCTCACGCTTCACATCACTTGCTAATGTCTGTTCACCATGGTGACAGCATGCATTCACTTGGGGATGCAGCATTCCAAGAACCTATCAGGCAGAGTACTTCATTGACTAGACCCTGTATCACACAGACATCTTTCAGGGAAAAAAGTTTTGCATCCGACAAGTAATGACTGGATCTCCAGCTTGATGATGTAGCAATCAACATTAAACGTCCCCGTATTCATGGCCATGTTTATCCATCTAGCATGTGTCACTGAAGGAAGTACTTTTGGTTAATTGGAAGACATTTGTCTCGGTCCAAGCCTTATTTTCATAATGTGTAGTGACAGAGCAATTGGGCTGAGACATTGGACAAAGCCAAGGCCAAATTACAGCGAGGGTCTACCAGCCGATAACCAATGTTCAACACGGTAGCTTTGTAGTGAAACTCATCAAACTCTAATTAAGCTTTCCCGTTGGGGATAACTTTGTCTGGGACCAGACAAAACAGTCGGCTTTAAACACATTTGCTGTGCCAGCATGAACATTCATCCCCAAATCTCGCCCTATTATCTTTGGAGACATTTGCTAGTTTATTATATGTATCTAGCTGATTCACAACATGTTATTTTATTCAGATTAGAATGTACACGCCTATTATTCCAGTATATCTTTCCCCATTTGAAATGTTTGTTCTCTTTCTCTGTCAAACAAAGCCAAATGAAGCAGGAACTAAAATTGGGTTGCCCCTGACAACGTGTTGGTTATAAAGAGATTAGCCATCTTCTCTACCTAAACTGCGATGAAAAATGGAAGTCATATTTTTGGGGGACTCACATACATGGTAACATACATTTTAAGTGAAGTGTTTTTTGGATGTTGCTTTCTGTTTGTCTGTTTGTCCCAACACATTCTAAAGACGCTCTTTGATTTGAGAGATCCAACATCTTCAACGACACATGGCAGCAGACATATAATGTGGAGAGAGCTTCACAAACGCTACCGAATTCGTATTGTGAAATTAAGAACTATTTAAAAAAATATAATGTCTACAGTGCATCTCCTCCACTGAATAGGGTACACCTACAATACACATTTGAAGAGGTTTGAATCCTCCTAGGTATTCAATTATATTTCTTATTTGCTCTTGGACTTGCAGTCTATTGTATTTCACAAGCAGTATTCAAAACTGCATACCATAGAATACATTAAGTCTAGACCTTGCTTTTAACTTCCTTCCACCCATGGGCATATCATCATCTGTCCAAAACTTAGAACGGAACATCAGTGAAACTCTTTTTCATGATAATTCCTTTCATCTCGACACACTTTGCCCAGTGTTCTTAGACACAATTAGTGAGACGAGGCCTAATTTATACTCAGTGGTGGCATACGGGCAGTGAGTCGTAAAACGATATAATTACCTTTCAAAAAAATATGGTGGACCTCATTTAACTGACATTAATTAGTCAAACTATTCTAAACTAGAGTTGAAAATCTTTCAACCATGCAGTCTTATGAAAACCTTCTGATAATTGGTGTGTGCTTTTGTATGATATATTCCAAATCTATTCAGTAGGGTTTTTACATCAGATAATTCACAATGGTTCCTGTCCTCGTCCCTGACAGGGCAACGATCTTTCAAAAAGCTGAAAATCACTTTAATTCATTTTATAAATTTGGTGAGAGTCCAAATACATAAAGTCACATCACCACTAACATATTATATAGTTGACCATCAGCTAGAAAAGACTTTGCACAAAATATCTCTGATGTACCAAATCTTCCAGCCAGCCAGCCAGCCAGCCAGCGTTCAATCATGCATTGTTTTATTAAGCCCAGCTCAGTGTCAATGGATATAGCAGGAAGCTTGATTCAGTATTTTAGGGCATCCTTAGACCCAGCCAAAGGCCAGATTGACAGGTATTTGGAAGACGACTCTGTGCACCTGATTTGCACAACGATGAACTACCAAACATCATATTTTGAATGGCGTATCTGTTGAATTTCGTTTTTTAGGGGGTATAAATCGTCACAAATTGGAGGAGATTCACTCTCAGACATTTTTCATATTTAATAGGCTTCACTGCTGATCTGGCTCATTTGTGCCTTCCCTGTTTTCCCCTCGTGTGATTTCAATTACAGCTCCATTGACTTTCTTGGCAGGCAAAGTAACACTTTCCCCGACCCATAATTTCCATTACAGTGTCGTCAAATCAAATCCCTCTTTAATATTAAGTAAGATTTATTTTACATGTTTAAGCCTACGGGCCCTGCAAATGATATCCATCAACCAAATTCTCGGTTCTCAATTTCTTCTGCGCTTTAGGTTCGGCCATTTTGTGGGCATCCACAGTTGATATTTATAAACATTGGATTGCAAGTTAGCACTTAATGAATTTGTGAACCTTAATTTCATAAATGTGTCTGTCTGGTGATGAGGCATTAGTCAGGAAGTCATTACTGCTTTTACTCCCCTACAAAATTTTCCATTATTGCCAAATTTATGGAATAGGAGTCAATAGATTGAGACTGAAAAGCAGCAGAAACTTTGGAACATTAAAAAATTAACAAGAAAACTCGGAATCCAAACCAAATTCATTTTTTTTCAGTTGTCTTTCACATAAAATAGTTTTAAAGGTGTTTGGAAGTAAGATAACTGCATTGACCCAAGATGAGGGAGGTCGACTGTTGTGCCTTTCAGCGGGCCCACATATAGTACATAACTTCCCTAACGTGCAAGAGATATCGGCTGCGCCAAAACTGGATCCTATTATCATACCGTTAGCTTTTCCACTACAAATGCACCTGCATCCTCCCCTCAGGGTCAAGTCACACAACAATAGAAAAACTCTGCTAATGAAGATCTCTCAGACATTTTGAGAACTCCTTCTCTCCCTCCTCCTTCCTCTCCCAGGGTGCCTAATGATGTGCCATATGTTCCCCATCACTTGGCACGTAGCAGTGCTAAGCCTCGGCTCCACTCTCTCCATGCTGATTGACTTCCTCGCTGTAGGGAATTCAGAACACCCACCGACAGTGCTGCTGGTGTATTTATCCAATTGATATCTTTTGATTGCTTAGGAGGTGGAATAGAGAGCCAGGGATGGCAATGGTCCAGTCGCGCCGGAATCTTTCCACGGTTTGTTGTTTTCATGAGTAAGATCGGCCCTGTACATCAAGTGGCATGCAGTAAGAAAGTCATTATAACTGGCGAGCAATTGTTTTCCCATTGACTGCATGACCGAGGGAAGCTAATGTTGTACTCCTGTTGATGATGTCATCTGATGTGCTCACAACATTCACAGATTCCTTCAGAAGCCCTCTGGCCGACACATGTTAAGAACTAAAAATACAACTATAAAGGCCGCAGGGCCATGGTGGCAGCACCTCATGAAAGACCACCAGCCTCCCACCACAGCTCAAACATCTACGCTTTAATCTCCCCTCGCACAGCCTTGTCAGCACCGTCACTTCACTACAGGTGCCTGAGGGGAATGGCTGTGCCTTTGAGCGTCATGCTGAATCAACCGATACACAAGCGGCATCAAAGCACAGGTCTGGCTCGTGACAAGGGGAGGGCATGGTCTGGCATCAGAACAAAGTATTTTCCCAAGTTGTTTAGCACCATTAAGCTAATGGTTCATCTGAGGCGTACACGCCTGTACAGACTAACAAAACACTGTTATTACACTTTTAAATACACAGGGAAACAGCCCCTAGCATCCACTGATGGCATGTGCATATGAGAGCAAGATTACATAAGCGTGTCCATGGTAACGACAGCCCTGGGTAGAGAAAGCTAGTCATACTCAAGGCACCTTTTGTGTTTCTTCTTGTTGCATAATTGTATAATTCTAAATTGAGGATTTATTTTGATTATGTTTTCATGAAAAGGGAAACGCATAAGTCTGTGCAATGCAATACAGTATTTATGCTAATTGTTTTAGGCAGACTGACCTTCTTTTACATAATTTCTCTCTTGGTCTGACAGTCATCGTGGGAGGCGTAAATGTATTACACAATTATATCAGCATATAAGTACACCAGTAATATAATGATATCTAGATTGGTCCCACATAATAAATGCTTTGTAGATTGAGTCAGAACAAACGTAATTCATTAAAAGGTGACAGGTAAAAAAATCTCTGGTTAAATCAAATAATGGTATTTTTTCAGTATTTACATATATTCTGAAAGGAGATTCTTAGCGGTATTTGCTGTCGATTGTATAGAGAATGTGGGCACACAGCAGCCTGGCCATTCTGTTCATTGTAATTGGGCTGGAAATACTGCATCTCCAGAGAAACTGATTGTGGGTATATACCATGGGTCTGCATCTGGCCTCCTCTACTCCACACTCTCGGAGGCCACAGGCATAGAGAGTGGAAAGGGATTCAAAGACATATTTTTCTGTCTTTGCCAGAGGAATAACGAGAGAGCTTGGACAGCTGACTGGCCTGTCTTGTGCGTGGTCTTTGACTAGCGCTTCTGTGACTCTCTTGTCGCCTTTATTTAGTGTTTGCAGCGAATGCTCATCCGCCCATGAAGGACGGATTAAAAGACTGAGTGGATGAGGGTAGGGGGAGGAAAGGAGGATTGAAGGGAGGTGAATATTTCCCTGTGATTGTCCTCTTTTCTTTCCCCTCACCTGCTGGCAGTCTCTGAGCTGCTCATTTGATTCGCTTCAGTGGATCCGGCAACTGTGTGGCACAGTTGGCCAAAACATGGCTGTTGGAAAACATCTCTGTTATGCTGTTTCTGGTCCATATCTGGTGTCAAAACGCATGTGTATCTAAAAAAAAGCCCCAAGAATAGCCGTTGCACTACTGTTATGCAAAAAACATGTTTGATCTGACTATATTGAGTTATAAAGTCTATCTAATTTTATTCTGTGACAACAACTCCAATGCCTTTGAGAACCGCTGCAATGCTAATTCAATTGGATAAGAAGCATATTCATATTCTTTTGAGACCTCTGGTTCAATATAGTTATCAGTGTCACACAAATCAAATAGACAAGTATTATCTTGATACCAGGCCAAATAAATGAAGTATAATAACAGTAAGGTGATATGATGAAATTGACAGATAATTAACTGCATTGTAATGTGAGTTCAGGGGCTCAGCAAATCCAATGACAAGCACTGCTCTACAGCTCACTCAATACTGCTTTGGCAAACGGAGTGAAGTAAAAGTTCACTCATTTTCAACAAGCAGATAAAATGTACATTCTTCACCAAAATGAACTGTATTCCCTGTGGGGTTCAACTGTGACTTTTCTGCCAAAATAAAAGGCAAAAACTTGAGCATGTCACTGAGAAGGTCTGTGGCACATCTAGTCTATTTTCAAAGCCTCAGCCGACATCAATTACATTCACAGAAGGCACAGGCAGACCTTTTCAAATCTTTTGAACTCTGTCATGCTACACTGTATTACCTTCACTTGAATACCCTGTCACATTGAATTGGCTCTTGCTTTGGTAAACATATTTCCCTTTCCGACGTGGAATTACAGTTCATCTCTCTGTGTAGGGGTGTGTGTGTGTCAGTGTATGTATGTGTGTGTATGGAAAGAAAGAGGGACAAACTCAATGTCAACGCAGTCTAGATCAGCAGCAAAATCAACAATTCAATTCCCAACATGTTCTTGTCCAGATACCTTCAGTCTTGAAAATATTTTTTAAGTGAAAACCAGGTACATACATTTTAAATAACCTGTATATGACCTATTTCCTTAGCAAGCATATACTTTTCCACAACTGGATTCAAAACTCAAACTCTACTAAATTCATATAAAAGAGCCAAAGATGGCCACTTTATAATGTGAGTCCCATTCGTCCTACTTATTTGGCAGGCACCATTAGATGAATAAAGCTGAGGCTGAGGGAGAGGGGGAGGTTGTTCAGATGCAAAGTACTGAAGTTGCTGAAGAGAGAAAGAGAGAGAGCTAGATCAAGAGAGGTGGAGGGAGATAAAGAGGGAGTGACAAACTGACAGGAGGGGAACGGAGAGAGAGACCGACATGAAGAAAGAGACAGAAAAAAAACGAGAGAGAGGAAAAACCGAGAGCAAGTGCACACAAGAAGGAGGCCAGAGGGAGCCCGAGAGACGGACAAAAAAACAAAACTAAAGAGAGAAGGAGACGGTGAGGCTGTGCGTGAACCAGAGTAAGCTAAAGAGAGGGAGAGACGGGGGAGGTTCCTGTGACATCGGGCGGAGGGCCCGGAGCCTCTGACGGCTGACTAATGACTTTCACTGAGGGTGTCACTGGCAGATTTATGTCCCCCTTGCCCGAGTCCACTCCCAGTATCTTAAAGCAAGAGTTATTCGTGCAACGCGCCCGCACCCTCCATACAGCTCAACAACAATCACTCTACTCCCCAATCCTCCCTGCCCCCTAAACCAAAGCAGCCTGGCCTCTATGTTCAAGTGCAGGCTTGTTGACATGCATTGTTTCCACAACCAAGATGTCTTTTGAAGGCATGTCATGCATTGGGGAGGAAGATGAAGGGGGGAGAGGGATAATGGAGGATTTGAAGAGGAGAAGTGCAAAGTAGATGGGGTGGGAAGATGAGAGGCGAGGCTGTCGATATGAAATGAAGCCCAGACTGTGTGTAAGCTGTAATGGCAATATTGCCTGAAAACCAGACAGACAAAGTCACACACAAAGATGTGCACGCACACTTACAGCAGTAGAGAGAGAGACGAGGAAAGAAATACAATGCCAAGTGTCAACCGAGCTCCAGTTCATTAACATAATGTTAGAAATGCACTTCAGAATAAATGATGTACTATTGTGAACAATTGAAGAATTAGCAGACCACATCCAAACTAGTCTTAAACATTTCAGTGGCATCAGGAACAACCATAGCTTCAGTAAAAAACAAAACATCGAAGCATCACCTCAGTGTCTCATTTCTTTGCTCTGCCCACAGTTCACATGCCAAAGCTGTAACGAAGGTAGAACAACCACATTTCCACTAGCTAATTTTTACTGGCCTGGGCAACTCCTCCATGTAAATGTTTTCTCAGAGTGATTATCCAACACATGGGGGGATTGGGAGATTGGAACTGGAGCTGCTCGCACTTGCGGGTGTTTGTCAGGCAACTTTTGTGTGCGATGGGCCTACAGCAGGACTGCCATCTCGATCATTTTCCTAGTTGGCTAACTGGAAAGGGTTGAGCAGCGAGCAGGAGAAAGGGAGAATTGACAGTACACATACAAATGAATTCGGCATGCTTTGGAAATGTTGTGTGCATTGTTTTTGTACATAGTATCAAAGAGCACTGACAGTTCACATGCCAGAAAATACAGACTTTAATGTTTACAAGTAAAAAGAAAAGCTTAACATTATCAGTACAGTACTCCGTAATTGTAATTTTCTCTTGACTGTCCCTTAACCTAATTCCACTCTCATCAGAAAAGAGAACTTCAGCAGCAAAAACGTATTGTAGGATTTGTCATTTGGATCACTGCAACAGGCAAGGGCTTGGGCTTATATAATGTTGCTATCTCCCAAATTTACAAACGGTTTTATGTCCTTTGGTTTAACCACAATTTCTCTTTTTTTAAAGTGGCTGCATTTTTTGCTTGTGGCCTGTTTGAGATTAATATAATATGTGTTTCTGACTAGAGAAAATATAGAGTGTATAATATTTTGCTGTGGGGTTTTATTTCTTTTTATGTGCAGTCATCTGTGGATACTGTAGGTAAATAGGTTAGGACAGTTTTACTTTGTTTAACCCTTTCCAGCCGGAACACACTCATTTTGTTTCATAAAATACTGATGACTATTAATATCTCAGCCGGCCAATCACACATTTTGACTCTGAAAACTGCAAGATACTACTGAGAAAATACGATAACCACATATAATTGGTTAAGGGTTTACCAGCGCAAATAATCTGTGTTACGTGGTGGCCCGTCGAGTATCGAAATCTTCATCTCAGAGCAGCAGGGGAGGAATAAGAGGAGAAAAAGGTCCCATGTATTTGATTTACCTTACAATAAGGTAACGATTTTTAAAGATTTTTTAAGGTAAGTTATTTATGATAAAACATTTTATATCACTTAACTGACAGAACTATTTGGTCATAAATTATTTATTTCTAGCGTTAGATTTTTCAAAAAAAGTTACTCTAGCCCAACGGCTAATGCAGAGCAGCTGCTCTCTAACCAAAGAGCTGACATCCTTTTCTGACTAAACTTAGTGGCGGTTTCTGTAAAAGTAGAGAAATATGGGTTAACTAGCAATGATACACATTTTATTTTAGCAACATGCACTTTAGTATAGATAGAAAGATACAATGGCGTAACTTAATCATGACGAGCCTGGATGGACAAAAGAAATTCCAGGCCCTTGTCACCACCCATATTTCCCTATCATAGCCTAGGTAAAATAAAGAAATAAACAGACAGAAACAAACAAATAAAAGTTTAAAATAATTTTGTTGGTAAGAATGTTAATCGCTAATGATGTTATTTCAATCATCTGTTTCTAAAGGGATTTTTCTAGGATAACTAACAAGGTCTTGTATCAAAAACAATTTGCCACCTCTTAACTATAAGTGGCTGCAGTTATTCTTTTGCTTTCACAGACACTGTCTGTCCATTACATTTACTTTAGATTTGCTATGCCACTAGCTTAGTAGGTGTACTGAAAAAACAAATACTTTATAATATGTTTTCCCGGAATTATGACTTCATATGGTTTCATAATTATTTTGACAGACAAATAGGAGGAAGAACACTCACAAAAATTGGTTTCTGATGAGACTACTTTGGATTACCATGGCAACGTCCCTGTTTAACCGACATTGTAACCCTGAGGTTGGCGGTGAAATTGTGCTGTAGCAATCACTTTTTGGAAATCATTTTAGCAACATTTTGTTCCTAAATTTGGTGTGAATTAATGCTGCAATAATCTCGTTTTGGTCATAGGAACCACTTTCAGTTGTACACCACAAGGCTCCCCCTTTGGCACTTGAGATCTGAGGTCTGGAACATTCACATAGTGGCTAACCCAGCCAATGGGGAAATTCACCACAAGTCAGAATTGCATTTCAAGGATAAATGCTTGTCATAGACTTTCAGTGTAATAATATTAAGTAACAGCCCACAGAGCAACACGTACAAATACATGCAGTATATATGTCGCTGAGGGCTTTGGGGGCAGAACTTGTTGTGTACATGCGCTTAAGTGCTGCCGCTTGAAGCAAAATAAGGAACACCAAGCGTATTACACACACACACACACACACACTCACATGATTCCTTATAAAAGGCCTTTGTGCACATTCATGCAAGCACTGCAAATGAGACTGAACACCACACAAAATCGTGCTGGTGATATAGAAGGTAAAAACACTTTAAACCAACAACTTGTTTCTGTTTAATTCTTCTACGGTTGAAGGTCTTTAGGTGAAATAACCACTTCCTTGGTAACCACCACTCATTTTCTAGAGGTTTTCTGTTTGTGTGTGGTACTGGTTCCACACACAAAGAATTCCTTTTTGTTATAGGAAGAAAACTATATATTTTCACCTTGGTCAACTAGGACATCTTTTCTTGCAAGCATTTCCTCAAGTCACTGTGCTCCAGGGTGAAAGCGGTTCTAGCGGTCAAACGTATCGACCGTACCTCCGTCCCCCGCATGCCTGCAGACTGTGTCCAACCAGTCCCGTAGATTCGGAAGTCTGAGCTCCCTTTGTCCTCAGGCTCCAAGAGCCCTGACAGAGAGAATCTGTCCATGTTGTCTCCTGAAATTAGTGGCCAGTCTCTCTGACTGGACCCGTGGTCTCATGAGTAAGCGAGGGACGTTGAGACTGGGGACGACCTTGCGTCTAAAACTGGATGCCGTTTTCACAAATGATTTGTCCTCAAAGCCATCCAACATTCGGGGCGTCGGCGGCGTGTACCGCAGGCCATAGTACACTCCATACGCACTGAACTTATTTATTTGTCTTTCCCCTGAAAATGTGTTGCATAACTTCAATTACTGAATGCAGAGCCACGTGTTATTGTGTGTAGCAGATTATATACCATGGCTGGGATATATGGTCTTCAGTAATCTGTTTGCATATGATTTAGTGACTAAGAATAAAATCAAGGAGAATGAATGGAAATAACATTCAGTCAGCCCTGTATGGAGACGCACTTATGGTAGGATGTTGCCATAGGAACTGCATACAGTAGATTGTACAGTACGGTTCGTTTGCCAAGGTGTACCACTACATAGCATTAGCTTGAATCTATTTGTCTATTCTGTGCATGATATTTCTGGAAAGAATGGTGTGTAAATGTTTGACACTAATTTGGCAGCGTGTCGTGCCATTGGTTAAAAAACGGGCTTTACATATTTGTACACCTACTTATGACAGAACAGCTATTCCCTGTTCTGTGATTCAGATTAACTGAGTTTGAGTTGGATAGCCAAAGAAACCCTTCAGTGGAGATCATTGATCACGTGTTTGAGAGACACTGAGGCTAATGGCTGCCCGCCGGGGGAGGTTTGGAATCTCTCTGGCGGATCATCCAGAAGCTGCACGCTTTTTTACTGCACACCTTCTCCTTCAACCCAAAGGCCAGTCAAATGGCTTTCTTACTGATTGGTGCAATGTAATCGAGTTGTATGGACGCAAAAAATATAGATTAAGTTAAAGCCACAAAAGCGCCGCATATTTACAGAATGAATTAACACCCCAGGGGAGATATACTGAACAAAGACATTTCGTAAAATAAAATCATCCTTTGTCGCTCAAATAAAGTACCATTCACATAATCAAGTATAAAGAGATTTAACACACAGTATCAAATAAAAAGGTTACTTACAAGGACATGCGTGCTCTTTACTTATATGTGACTAGGGGAAAAAAAGGATATACCAAATATGCAATGGAGAAACGTAAATTGTTTTCTTGGTTAAAAACTGTGCCTAGCGGATAAACTTTAACAGCTTCATCCTGGACTTGAAAAGAAAGAAACAACTTTCGAGCACAGGGTTGATAAAAAAGCAGGCTTGATTCGCTGTCCTCATTGATTCCTCTGATATTTTCTCAGGCGTAATGCTTTTCGATCTAAAGGTCATGTCTAAAAACGTCGAAAGTGCACGAAAAACACTTTCCCTCTTCTCTTTTAGGTCAGGGCGAGACATCAGCCACCGAGACTGATGCAGATTATCGATTTGCGGCATAAGCAGCAGAGACAATACAACAGTGGCCTGGGGCAGAATCCATAGCGTGGAGTCACATGTCACACTTGTCAGACACATCATGTTATGACTGCATGATCTACATAGGATAACAACGCTGTAACACAGCTTGCTTGCTCTTTTGTTAAGTAGGGGGAAAAAACACGCTATTTATTCTTTATTGCTGTCACATTTAAAATAACTGAAATCAATCTTTTGTAGCGTTCAAGAAATTGTATTTGAAACGATGGCATCTGCAAATTGTTCCACTTAGAAATGGTCTGTTGTATAAGGCAACTGAAAGCAGACCAAAAACTGAACAAAAGCTGTCATAATCTGAGGCAAACAAGGCAGGGGCTATAACAAGTGATCTGACATTACTCTGGAACTCTGAAAAGGTGAACTAATGGATCTTGTTCCATTGGCCAATCCAATAATGTGCTCCCTCTCTCTCTTATTTTGAAAATCATCGCGGAGGGAAGTCAAATGTCATAAAATGCCAGCGCAACCTTACTATTACAAAAGTCAAACGTTAGTTCATTCATTATGCTAGGCCCTCTTTTCCAGTCGTCAGATCAAGGGGTTTAAAAAAAAAAGTGCACTGTAGATGTAACCCTTGTCATGAGGTAAGGTAGATCAGGATGGAATTATGTTGCTTCCAGCAGAGGTTTACTGTGCCATTGAGCAAGACATTTTATTTTGCAGTCTCTTCAAGTGTGGCCAAAAAATATCATTAGTTATTATTTTAAGTACTGATGTGTGTGTTTTATGGACTCAATTGCACAAACACTATGTCAAAATGAAATTAAACTATACTGAAACACCCCTGGGTTACAGATAACATCTGTTGCTCTATCTGCATGTATCCATATCCATAAATCGGATGTCACATTTGCGAATGTCTGACAAATCTTCCAGTTGGGCAATATCACCGTTCGCTAACCAAGCATCGAGCAACTGCAGACCTTGAAATGAGAACAACCAAGCTGCAGAAACCGTCAAGAGTCCACTTACCTATTTCACACGCAAGAAACAGGCATGTATCTCACTGCGGATGTGAACAGCAATAATATTCATAGTGAGCATAGATGAACAACTATAGGCCATAGCTTTCATATTCGAGATGAAAATGTGAAACATGTTGCAAAATCAAAAAGAAGTGAAGTGCCTAATGCATTCAGTCTAATGCATTAGTATCTATTTTATGTTTCTTTGAAGCAAAGGGTTTCCCTTTTTTTCTCTTTCATACAACGATCTAAGCATGCCTTCTTTAACATGCAGTTTGAGGTAGCATGCTTCTATTTCAGAAGTCGTCGGCCTGCGTTGGTTTGGGAAATTAACTCTGCATATTTAACTATAACATTTACTCACACTATTCTTGATCCAGTTCCTTTAACTTCTCTAATACGATGGCACCTTTTGTAGGGGTTATCATACTAAGATACCTTGATAGCCATCGCAATAATTCCCACTGCTGTCGCCCTGCTGCCCACGCCAGAAATAATGCCCCTGTTAGCCACTAACGGAAAGCTTGCCAAAAGATAAGAGAGCTTGATAACAAAGGGGAAATTAATTAGATGGATGTGTGGGTGTGGGGCATTCATTGGTAACCTACTGTTAATATAGGCCCTTGTGCTCTCTGAAGACCAAACGAGGCCTTCTGAGTGCTGCTGTAGACATCCCATCAGATCTGAGGCAGAAAGAATGGCTGCCACCCAGGTCATGCACTGTGCTATGGCTGTGCAGGAGCAGCACGAGTCACCGTGAGCTAGGTTATGACGCCGCTGCATCAAAGGCTCAACTCTGTTGCTGTGGCTCGTATGATTTCTGCCAA
The DNA here is from genome assembly GCA_017639675.1 of Aplochiton taeniatus. Lineage (NCBI taxonomy): Eukaryota > Metazoa > Chordata > Actinopteri > Galaxiiformes > Galaxiidae > Aplochiton > Aplochiton taeniatus. The sequence continues at coordinate 5,810,080 of CM030191.1, forward strand.
ATCCAAGGTGTCCTTCCTAAAACAAGTGTCTCTTCAAAGCTACGCCTATATCTGGAATCAAATGATAGACAAATGACAAAGGGAAATGAATACGATTCAAAGTACACAGCGTACTGGTGTTACTGGGATAATAAACCTTGTTAGATAAATAACCACTTTCTTGCCCACATTGGAATGGGACCTTCCAGCTCATGAGCCCCCTTCCAAACAATGCTGAGGATTACACCTAAAGATGTTGCCTTAGTGATGGATTGAGACCATTGTCTGTTCTGAGGTATGCCATCGCTGTAGTGTTTACCTTATACTTCTCAATAGGCTGTGGGGGCCGAATACTGAGCTATGGAACTTACCACGACCGTGGTAAACCAAGTCCTAGCATCTCATCCTATGAAGGAATGGCACCTGCTTGATATATGATCTGTGATGTTCCAACATGTCTACAGTGGATCCACTGACCAATTTCTAATCTTCAGTGTATTGTCCGACTTTGATAACTGGATATACTGTAACTATTCTGTCAATGCCATTGGCAAGATTCTACCTCATGACTACGGAGAAATGGTATTCTACCAGGTCTTCACAGCACGTCTTTCTGGTAAAAGGGGAAAAACGGCAGTATTTTAATGTCGTTCACAATGACGTGTTGTCCAGATGTCTCTATGTCCACAGTTTAACTTTTAATAACAAAAGCATAGAGCGAAAGAAAAAACGTTGTCACTCAAAACAAACTATTATCGTCCGCTCTGCTGCAGGCTATAGTAACCTCAGAAATATGTTTGGCCTACATAGAAATTACTCTGTCAAACTGATATTTTCCCCCTGAATTCATAATGTTTTCTTTTTGTCTAAACAGCTACAGGGAGCTAATTTCTTGAACTATGTGTCATGTCCTTGCATGGGTAAGTAAGCCGTTACTCCCCTGCTTATAGTGGCTGGTAAAAAAGCAGCGGATGATAGCTTGCCTTGAATTACGAGCATCTAAGCACCAAGCCGTCCTGAGGTGCCAACAAACCCAGGCAGATGTATTGGCTTTTTTTAGACTGCTATGATTGCCCAAAGCTCTTATTTGGTTGGATGTTTGGCCGTTGATTTATGAACTATAAATGTGTATTGAGGACAAAGTAATTGATTAATATGAGAACAGCAGGGAGCCTGAAGTATTTCTGAATAGTAAAAGATGTAGGCTGGACAAACATTCAAAAGGACCATTAGACTGGAGATTTCTCAGTACAGGTGCTCATATGCCCTGTGTTTTATGACGCTGCAGTACGTTGTTACTGGTTTATCTATGGCTATGGGTTTATTTATGGTACAGAGAATGCTAAAAGGCAAAACTCTTACAATATGCCGAATAAGGTCAAATAAACAGAGGATGAACTTCAGTGAAACGTCCCTGTCACTGGTTGATTAACCCAGTGCCGGTGCATTCTGGGTGCAAAAGAAAAGCCTCAACCATGACTCTTGCCACATAACCTACTCAAGCCTAATGAATCACTGCTCCGCTGTGGGACGTTGCAGTTTGGGGGGCCCAAACGAGCCGTGCCAGCATCTTTGAACCCTCCGGGACAGTGTCATCTGAAAGCCAAGTCTGCATTATACTCCTCTGGTTTTGACTCAGTGTAGAGGATGGAAAGCACACAGAGCTAGCTGACGTCGGGGTTCTGCCAGAGACAAGGCCTTGAATATCAACAGCGCAAAGAGTGGGTGGAATTGAAAAGTATAAATAATAAATGCCTGTATTAGTCGCCCTGCCCATCCAACCAGACAACCCCTCTCTGGCCCAGGGTGAAGCAAGCTAGCCAGCGCTGAACTGAGAGAATAGCATGAGAGGGAGGAGATGATTAAGGGAGGGGCAGGGAGGGAAAGCCCAAAGCCCTTTGTCTTAATATGCTCCATTGACACGGGTTAAAAGTAAACTACTCAACAGGGGACCTCGGCCCACATTATGCTAATAAGGAGCACAGAGCAGAGGAGCCCTGGCCGTCAGCACCGCTGGGCACGTGCACTTTTTACCCCCGTAGTTAATTAAAAGAAGATTCACTGCGGCCGTGGCCAGGGTTTGAGGAACGAGGGGTTGGTGGGGGTAAAGGGGTTTGGGGTTTGATGGGGGGTGGGGAGCTTTGACTGGCCGCAGCCATTTAGCATGCAGTGTCCTCTCTTTTGTCCAACCCAGCCAGTCAAAAGATGAAAGACATCTAGTTTCTCAAACAAAGTGAGAGGGATCCCTTATTAATGGGCTGAGTGGGTGGGGGATTTGCATAGATCACATGTCAAGCTTCATATGAGCTTCAAGAAAATTCCATTTGGAGAATTCATGAAGCAAATTCTAGGCATGAAATGTGGTAATAGATTGTGTAAGGAGTCTGTTAAAATGCTAAATCAATATAATAATAATTAAAATAATAATTCATTTTATTTATATAGCGCTTTTCTAAGACGCTTTACAGAAGAAGAAGACAATAATGCTCAGACAGAGAGCAACAGTTAAGACAGAGATGGACAGAAAGGCAAACAATAAGGCAAGGACAACCACAAATAGACCAAACAATGAGTTGACAAAGACATAAGTAAAAGAATAACTGTTTTAGGGTTAGCCAGGTTATAATCACAAAAATACTTAGTTTTGAGGTGAGATTGAAAGATGGGTAATGAGTTTGAGTTGCGAATTTCAGAACGGAGAGAGTTCAAAAGTTTGGGTGCTGCTCCTAGAGAACGCACGATCACCGAAGGACTTTCACTTGGTTTTTAGAATGACTAGTAGACCAGTTGAGGAGGATCAGAGTGACGATGTAGGAATATATGGTTGGAGGCAGGTCAGAAAGATATGGAGGGGCCATGTTATGTAGAGCTTTGTAGGTGAGAAGAAGGATTTTATAATGAATGCTTTGATTGACAGGTAGCCAGTGAAGATCTAAGAGGACAGGAGTTATGTGCTCAGAAGATTTGGTTGAGGAGAGGAGACGAGCAGCAGAATTTTGTACCAATGTCTTGAGGACAGTTCAATATTACCAATAAAATGCAGTTGATTGTTCGTTTGAGAGTGTGTATCATGTCTCAATAACTGCAGTATGTATCTTTGTTTTTGTTTTACCCTATATACACTTTATGATAGTATAGTTTTGTTTGTTAACAAGGCAAGAAAAGGCACTATAATATTAGTGCCGATATATTGAAAATGTTAACATTTTGTCCTATCTAGGATAATTTCGCTGTAAATCATGTCTGTAGCAGTTCTCCTCCATGTTCTATGTTCAGAACCAGTGTGGTACTCATGGCAACACCGGAGGCAGAAACATTAAAATAGAAAGCGCGTGACCATGCTTTAATTGCTTGGTACAACTGTTAACAATTCATAGTCCAACTACCACGGCAGAGCTAAATGTGTCCAGGAATCTATCAAGCCTCTTTGCTTCAGCACAATGGACAGATACCATTTCTGCAGTATCCTTCGTCAACCATACATATTTACAGACAGAAAATAAAGAAAACAAGTGCAGTTTTAATGATGCTGTCGATATTTCTCTTTGTCGAGAGGCCGTCTTTGAAAAAGTTAAAGAGTTTCGGGCGAGCGGTTTATGCGATGGAGCAGAGGAAACTTCTATCTTGGGTTCCCACCTCCTATATTTATGTTCTTTCAGCTCAAAAAAGTGACAGGTTTCCCAGATTTAATGAGGTGTCGCACTGTGTTCCGCCCATAATGGAATGAATGGGTAAAAAGGGTTGGTGCCGTCACAACTATTCCGTGGAGTTCCCTGCAGCCACAGGCCCCTAATGGTCTGAAGGAATGCTGTGATCCTATCTCAGCCTTCCTGCAACACAACGATTTTCACATTGTTTTTAACTTGTCGTCGTGGATCTTTTCTTTGTTGTACCTAGCTCACTGCAGTTTTTCCCCCTAGACACAATTTATTTCCACCGCATTCCTCTTGAAGAGCATTCAACTCCTCAATCGGGCCATGAACTTAATAACTAGTTTCTCAGCATGGGGTCAACCATCTTGGGACCCAGGTAAGGGGTAACATCCGGGTTTTGCTTCTCTGGCCACAAATGAGAACATTGATTAGTGGAACGTCTTTGGTTAATCTGTGGTAAGACAGGGAGCTGGAGGTGGATATATGATTCAAGGGGCGTCTACGTTTAACCAACTTTCCTTAGCTCTAAACAAATTGCCCCAGGGTAGAATTAGAATCGGTCGACTCTCTGCTTTTCATGGTTTTATCTTGAGTTTGAAATGCACCGTAGAGGGATTAGGCTTGCTTTCAACAAGGAACACCTCCAGCATGCTAAACAAGACAATACATGTGACGCGTATATGTGGGTATGTTGCGCATTTCTTATGGTGCTGCGCTCAACTCCCTTCTTTTTGTAGTGCCTTCAGATGTATGTATGTACTTGCTGTCTGTCCTATACGCAAAGTGGCACTCCATTTCTTAGGGAATATTTGTAATAGTATTTTGTATTGTATTTTCGTATCGTTAAAAGTGGTCATGTGGCTGATGGTAAAGCGTTGACAACCAGGATGGACAGGAAAATATTCAAGTAAAAACAATGGTCTATGTAATTTTGCATCATACTCAGGCCTACTACCAAAAACTCCTCACAATCCAAACATCACAGTATTTTCTGCATCCAGTAGATTTTGTAGTCAACCCCACAGGAATGAATTAGGCGGATAACTACAACATTAATGTCTTATGGCCCCTTCAAAGCATTTACAAACAATGCACGCAGAGGGAGGTACAAAAGATCATAACTTTTCCAACACTACCTTTACATTTCTGATGTCTCCCAGGCCAGAGGGAGAATGCACACAAGCCCTGAAGTTCTCCTGGTGAATTATTTATTATTGCACTTTGCAGGACGTGGACTCAGTGAATATTGCATGCAACTAATTTGCCTTGTGTAATAGGTTTTTAGTTATGTCTAGACTCTGGCTCATTATGAGGGGAACCCATCAATTGGAGCGGGCAAGAGGACATGTTTTCTTCTGAAAATTTGAAACTTGGGGTCAAGAGAGGATCAATAGATTACATTCCTCAACTTTTGTCTATTCATTAATTTCAATCAGCCACAACAAATGTGGGCCTCCTACTAACATTTAGGAAACCGTATATGTTTTCATACTCATTTTACTTACATTATCAGTACACGTTGGGATGTTATAAATACTGTTTGAAAGGTTTGCCTGAAGAGCAACCACAAGTGTATTATTATTCTTAGGCCTCATCTGCCAAGTGCTTAGAATGCTTGGTTGCACTGAAAGTACATCCTTGAGCCAAACTTTCCTAAGATTGACTTTCAGCCCTCTCACCCATACTATATGTTTTCTACATTATCAGACCAACTGACTGTGCTAATCCATTTGAAGCTGTTCAGGCTCAAGGTGATTTATTTGCTGTGTGTGTGTGTGTGTGTGTGTGTGTGTGTGTGTGTGTGTGTGTGTGTGTGTGTGTGTGTGTGTGTGTGTGTGTGCACAAGTAGGGGAAGAGGTCGGGAGCTAAGGGACTCATAGAGTACATCTCTCACTCACACTCAAAAACAAATAACCAGACACAACACACATCACACAGCTTTTCTAGAGGCAAGCTGAGCTCACCCCATAACGCCACAGGGAAGAGAAGCACACAGAGTACATTTATATTTCAAACTGAAGGGACCAACACAATCAACCCAATGTGTGCTTACAGTTCTCCGGCAGCAACAGCTTCCACTCTTCCCCAAGAAGATATGATGAAGGACAAAAACACAGAATAGGAGAGACAGATGACAAAAGAGGTTGACTTCCATGCTGATCAGAACTATGGTATTGTGTACTGGACAGCTCAGAAGCTTAAGAATGTTGATTCTGATGAATTCCTTAATTTATAGTCTTATACAAGTAGTGGTCATGAATTCGAGGGATACAACTAGTTGTTATTTGTTTGGTTTATGTTTTATATAGTTATCCTGCATATATTCTTCTCTGCATCCTTTCCTGTGTATACATTCAGACCCAAGCATGATAGGTAGTATAATTATATATGAAAACTTCACCAATCTGTTGGGAACTAAGTTGTTGATGTTGTTGCTGTTTCGAGTCATGCATGAGTCATGAGATTTGGGCAAAAAAGGAAGAAATGTCCCAGCGCTAAGTGTTTTAGCCTTGAAAAAACACTCAGGCTTTGTCTATTGATCCCCAAATGTCTTCACTCTATTCTATTTTAGGATCAGAGGCTTTCAGGAGGTGGCTTTTTTTTGTCACGACTCCTAATTAAATTAAGTCTCCAGCCTGCTCTCTCCGCACAATATCTTAATAGCAACCCATGTGATAGAATCTAGTCAAAAGAGTATCGTGTCAATTCGAGTTTCTATTTAGCTTTTGGAAAGAAAGATATATATATATATATATTTTTTTTTTATTGTATTCAATATCTTCACGGACTAAGTAACAAAATGTATTATGCATCCAAGTGAAACCAACACACAAAAAAGTAGTCAGCCATAAGGTAATCATCACAGGGGTGTGGAAGACAGCAGTTAACACAAATGAGTCCCTCGATGACATCAATCCATATGCTACTGATGCTGCCCTACTATTTCATAGGAGGATGCTGTTGCTTTCATTAACTCTGAGGGGAGAAAGCCAGCTGAGGTGGGAAGGTAGTCTGACCCTAACTTATTGATGGGAGGCCGTTATATCTGCTTGGCTTCCTCCAGCCCCAGCCCACCTGCTCTCTAATTAACTTTACGTGGCCACCATTTTCAGCCTGTTTTAATTAAATGACCATCTCCCTTTCAGCCAACTTTAACCCCTGTCAAGCCCCAAGGGAAATGGAGCCCAAATTTTAAAGTTAATGGATATAAAAGGGAAATCTTTCGCTGTGACCTAACTTTCCTGTAGAGAATGCTTCAAAACGTACTATTCAAAGAGTGGATTTTAGGACGACAGTTAAAAAAGCATTCAAGATGACATAATAAAAGTTAAAAGTTGGAGACCCGTACTGTGGTGTTGGCGTGGTCTTTAATAAAGATAGGATTCCAAGCGAATTCCAGGGGCTCACTTCGTATGTGTGAGGACACGCTTATGAGAATGTCTCTGTCGGAGCGCACCACAAAGAACAAAAGATGTTCCCACCATTTGCTTTTTTTGCAGATGCAAAATGAGTCACTAATTTAGCTCCATAAATACTAAGCTCCATGTGCACCTGTATAACAGATTATAGGAAAGTGAAATCGTTTTATTCCAATAGTAATTCAACACAACCCTACTAATAACTACTTTCATTTATAGTTTGAATGACACTGGTAGCTTTTATAATTCTGTCGTTTTCTGCCTTTTAAACGGGGTACTTCTGGAAAAGAGACAAACAGTATAGTCTCCGTAGGTTAACCCTGTATACATAATTAAAATAATAAATAATAAGGACAAGCATACACAACACACAGAAAATCCTCTAAATGGCTTAATATTAAATGGGGATGCTTTAGACGAATACTAAATGTTTCTGTTTTCTTGAGTGACTACCTGTGCCTCTCACCAGAGGCCTAGATCACCTAGAAATAGTTAGTTTCAAACCATCTAGTGCAGGAAAAGTCCCAGTCACTGATACATTTCTCTCTTTGCTACATCCACATTTTTAATCACATGGGTAATGGTTCTCCCCTTCACGCCAATCATCATGTAACACAATGCCGGTATCCATGGCAACGTGACGGGGTGTGCATTTTGCACGTTACGGGAGTCTGTAATTATGATTGATCTGGAGATTGTGCAAACGAACGTGCTCTCAAACCGTCTGAGCTGAGCTATTGAATAAGGCCACACTGTACAAATCAACAGCCAGTTTTTACCCCAGCAAATCACATTACAGCTTCCTCTATTGGTTGTTGCTCACTTATGGGTGGGTTGAAACAGTAGAATAGACTTTTCACAGTTGGAAATTCAGTATCTGATTTTAGATCATTAAATTGAAGTCTGATCCAGGATCTAAAAGCAGCCATTCCAGGACTTCTTCTAGGTCAATTTCACCCCCTGAGGATTAAAATGTCCAAAAGATTTCTTAACTCTATCCCCCCCCCCCCCCCCCCCCCCCCCCCCCCCCAATTTCAAAAATCCTTGAAGGCAATACAGCAGCTTTAGAGCCATACTTTATGTCAGAAGATCTCCTTCCATAATCCATCTTTTTTATTGTGTAACGGTGAAGCATATCATACCACTATAAACATTTAAAGGATTCGGTCTACTGTAGCTTTAAGGGTGTTGTTGTCACTTTTACAGTATTTAGTGGGTGAGTGACTGTTACATGGAATACCTGTGTGAATTATTAGGTGTATCAAAGTTTATGAACTGCTCTGTAAACAGAATGCTGCTGCTGCGTCTGACAAATACATATGCGGTGTATTGTTCCACAATACACGTGTGGATGTTGAGTAGCACACAACATAAAATACATGTAAGTAGACATTTTTTGGTCTCTGTTACTGGTCTGTTGTAGTTTCTAAAAGTTTCCTGGCACAGTCAGCCAAACAATCTGGGCAAAACTCACAGCAGAGAATTTTTTTTTTTAAAGATTCAGCTGATGATCAGCATCAAGGCTTGAGCGGTTTTGGATAATCAGAAGTGTGACATTTTTATGGTTAGAGAGTTGTGTGAGTCGAGATAAAGTTTTTTCAGTGGCGAAGGACAAGGTCGAGCCAATGTACTGTATTAGTAAGTGTGTTATCTTGCTTCCCACTTTCCTGGGCTCTTCTATTTGCCTCCTATCTCCCTTGCAGATTATAAGTACGAAGCCATAGTTCAATCCCTGCCAAACATATTGGAGTGGTAAAGGCCTTTTTCTATTTCATATTTATTTGTACATTTCTCTGGAATGTTCTGTTGTCTGCTTAGTTTTATTTACTCGCAGTGACTTAGTTTTGCACAAGCATGCTATGCTTTAAGGAAAGGAACTTCAACTTGCTGGGCCCCTCAACGTGAATCAACATCATATCTGAAGAAAAAAGTCTTAAACGTCTGATAACAAATCTTTTCAAACTTGCTTATATTTCAGTCTAAGCATTCACTGCTATTTATTTTTTTGTAAATTACTTATGTGTTAAAGTTCTGGTTAATAATGTATCTTCTTGTTGTTCACACCGAGGGTTTTGGGCGCAGGGGAGACAGGCAAATATTTGGGGCCTCCGGCTTGAAGGAGGCGTCATGAGCTGGCCAAAGTTGAGTTAATAATTATATTTATAGAGAATAACACTATTATCAGATAACTTATTAAATGATTTTGTTTTCATATTAACATGTTTTATTTATTTATTTATTTTCAAACTGTATATGATTAAATTAAAAAGTGGTATAAAAGGAAATACACCCTCTCTCCAGTTCTGTAATTAAACATTCTATCTTCAACCCATTACCTCAGGGCTCGTTTACAAGGGAATCCAAAAATCAATGCTTTTGCTTGTACTTTACTTTGGCAAAAAAAATAAAAAATAATAATATTAGCTAGTATCTCAGCAAACAATTGTTGAATTGACGTCACCGTAGCTAAATATACAGCTAGTACAACTTACTTACTCACCAGGCTGAGTTCAAAATGAAATGGAGCCACCCTAGTGGGGCACAAAAACATTTTCAAAAGCCAAGAGCTAACTTATCAAAGTAAACACACTCTTTCATTAGTTCTGCTAACTGTATGTTATGCTTGTTGTTGCAGATATACAGTGGGGCCAAAAAGTATTTAGTCAGCCACTGATTGTGCAAGTTCTCCTACTTAGAAAGATGAGAGAGGTCTGTAATTTTCATCATAGGTACACTTCAATTATGAGAGACAAAAATGAGAAAAAAAATCCAGGAAATCACATTGTAGGATTTTTAAAGAATTTATTTGTAAATGATGGTGGAAAATAAGTATTTGGTCAATAACAAAAGTTCAACTCAATACTTTGTAATAACCTTTGTTGGCAATGACAGAGGTCAAACATTTCCTGTAAGTCTTCACCAAGTTTGCACACACTGTAGCTGGTATTTTGGCCCATTCCTCCATGCAGATCTCCTCTAGAGCAGTCATGTTTTGGGGCTGTCGCTGGGCAACACAGACTTTCAACTCCCTCCACAAATTTTCTATGGGGTTGAGGTCTGGAGACTGGCTAGGCCACTCCAGGACCTTGAAATGCTTTTTACGGAGCCACTCCTTCGTTGCCCGAGCGGTGTGTTTGGGATCAATGTCATGCTGGAAGACCCAGCCACGTTCCATCTTCAATGCTCTCACTGATGGAGGGAGGTTTTGGCTTAAAATCTCACGATACATGGCCCCTTTCATTCTTCCCTTGACACGGATCAGTCGTCCTGTCCCCTTTGCAGTAAAACAGCCCCAAAGCATGATGTTTCCACCCCCATGCTTCACAGTAGGTATGGTGTTCTTGGGATGCAACTCAGCATTCTTCTTCCTCCAAACACGACGAGTTGAGTTTTTACCAAAAAGTTCTATTTTGGTTTCATCTGACCACATGATATTCTCCCAATCCTCTTCTGGATCATCCATATGCTCTCTGGCAAACTTCAGACGGGCCTGGACATGTACTGGCTTAAGCAGGGGGACACGCCTGGCACTGCAGGATTTGAGTCCCTCTCAGCGTAGTGTGTTACTGATGGTAGCCTTTGTTACTTTTGTCCCAGCTCTCTGCAGGTCATTCATCAGGTCCCTCCGTGTAGTTCTGGGATTTTTGCTCACCGTTCTCATGATCATTTTGACCCCACGGGATGAGATCTTGCGTGGGGCCCCAGATCGAGGGAGATTATCAATGGTCTTGTATCTCTTCCATTTTCTTACAATTGCTCCCACAGTTGATCTATTCACACCAACCTGCTTGCCTATTGCAGATTCACTCTTCCCAGCCTGGTGCAGGTCTACAATTTTCTTCCTGCTGTCCTTCGACAGCTCTTTGGTCTTGGCCATGGTTGAGTTTGGAGTCTGACTGTTTGAGGCTCTGGACAGGTGTCTTTTATACAGATAACGAGGTCAAACAGGTTCCATTAATACAGGTAACGTGTGGAGGACAGAAGAGCTTCTTAAAGAAGAAGTTACAGGTCTGTGAGAGCCAGAAATCTTGCTTGTTTGTGGGTGACCAAATACTTATTTTCCACCATAATTTACAAATAAATTCTTTAAAAATCCTACAATGTGATTTCCTGGATTTTTTTTCTCATTTTTGTCTCTCATAGTTGAAGTGTACCTATGAGGAAAATTACAGACCTCTCTCATCTTTCTAAGTAGGAGAACTTGCACAATCAGTGGCTGACTAAATACTTTTTGGCCCCACTGTAAATTAAATTCAAGTCAATACATTTAACATCTCATGGCATTTTGCATGGAGTGAATGATTTACTTTTTACAGTTATGTCGGTGTAAACTGTTCATAACACATGCACATATAATTGATAGCATATGTGCCTAGTTGTTAGTAGTAGGGATAGCTGTAATTTTAGGTGGGGTGTGAATGTGGTAGATGGTATGGGAGGGATGGGGCCTCAAATGGATCTCATCTTGGGTCCTCCAAATGCTTTGAACCGCCTCTGTAACATGTTAGTATGGGACGTTAGTATTATTATTTTTAACAAATATTTGAAGCACTTTTTTTGTAATAATATAGCTGTTACCAATCAAACAAATAGTTTGTAACTGCATTATTTCTTAATGCTTTGTATTAGTGAACAGGAATGGAACAACATCCTTTATCAAGTTTGAATAAATCCAATCTCTTTTGATTCATTAAGCCTTGAGGACTGTGGTTGCGTACTGTTCTCACACAACCTTGCTACACACTGTGACTGAAACTGTCTTTGTTATGTTTTAGTGAGATTTATGAAAGATGGGGAACTCTGTTCAGCAGCTTGGGCCCCTAAAAATAAGACAACTTAAACTAGTATTTACAGTGGTTGCTGGTCGCCTTTGCAGGCAGACTAAACACAGTGGAACTCATATAATGTTTGTTTTTTTAGATATTGCACAATTGTTATATTGTTTTTAAATGTATCTATCTATATGGAGCTAATGTTTTAATCTTCACATTGATCTATTTTTTATATAATTTCAAACTGAATTGGTAAATCATTTGGACCCTGTCCTGATCCGATCAAGATGCTACAGGCCACGTGTCCGGCCACTTATCCCAGCTTTGAGGCGGTGGGGGAGGACATTGCGGCAAGACTTTGCACAAGTGCCCGTCCCTTGCCTTAAGAGTGCCCCTCACCAGCAGAGCAATCTAAACAATGCACCGTAGGCTCCACTGGGCCAAACAGGGACGACCTGAGACTCGGGCACAAAAATCCGGGCCGGCTTGACACAAAGTCAGCACCCACGGTGCATCTAACAAGGTCATGCCTGCTAAGTCACATCGTGTACTGAGCTCCTCTAAATAGGACTGACTATATATATGTATATATATATATATATATATATACACACACAGTATATATAAAAAAAAAAATCACCTGCATTGTTAGTAGGGCATTGCCGCAAAAGATACATAGTCTCTGTCGGTCAACCCTGTATAAAAAAAGTTATAAATAAACCAATTAAAAGTTTGAACGGGGGGCATTTTTGGCTTAGCTGTGCAGTTTTAAAATTTCAAAATCTCTGCAAGAACGAAGTCAATTCTCCCCAAAAAGTATTAAGTTACGTAGTACATAACTTACGTAGTACGTAGACTTGTAACAAAGGAAATGTATCATTCAATACATATTTTATAATATTTTATGGGACTTTTGAACAAAGAAAAAATTGTTTAACAGACAGCCTACTTAACACAAGTCAGTGTTTGGAAACCCACAGAACTGTGCTGAGATGGGCAGTATTTGAACTAAAAGTATTTCAAATACTTATTTTAATTACTTTCCAGTATTTTGTCATTTGCATTTTATCAGTCTAAAATAAACGTGATGTAATTTGTAATTTGTTACATCTTGGAGTAGTATTTTGTAATTGAAAATACTCCCAAATGTCCTTCTTTTATACCAGTGACTCACATTCCTGGTTTTGTTAGAGTATATTTGGTCTCTATAAAAATAAAGTAGTTGATTTTGTGCTTGCATGTTTTAACGTGTTTTTAAGTTTATACTTTTTACTCCGATTCAATGATAACTTGTTTAGCTCAAACCATATTCTACAAATTTCTTCTTCCACAATTTTCAAAAGTGTTTTTAGATCTACCCATGGATAGAACATTGGTATTATCTCTAAATAGTTCAATTGGATCAAATTCCGCCAGCCAGATAGATCAGTGACTGGTTTTTGATGGAGGTAGAGAGGAAGACTATGACAAATGCCCTGATGTAATTACCAAACCAACTCCCAAGGGAGCCATGCCAGACTACAATGAACGAATGGACTCAGTGGCATAATGTGTTAGAACGTGTTAAAAATATATTAGGTAGTGTTTGCATACATTTTAACACTCGGAACGCTAAGTATTTTATGGGTATTTGAAATGCATAGTACATGTATTTTAATGAAAGTATTTTGTAATTTATTTTGATACATTTGGCAAGGAAGTATTTGTATTTTGTAACATGTTACTTTGGGAAGTATTTTGCCCATCTCTGACTGTGCCTAGAGAGAGTAGCAAGGTTACACTAGAAGTCACACAACAGATCCAGTCTAATGGATAATAACCTGTCATCAAAGAATCCAAAAATCATTTGATCCCCTACAATCTCCCTGGTGGTGTTTTAATCTTTGAGACAGAGACAGAGACAAAGATTAATTTGGACACAGTATCCCGTTGGTCAGAACGAAGTCATTATTTGACCCCCTGCTGATAAAATCTCTGTTGAGCTTGTTAAGCATCTATTCAAATAGGGATATATACCAACCAGTGTTTGAAATGGTGACAGGGAAAGTTGCCTAAGAAGCTTAATTATTTATAGTTGAAATCTCTGGATAATTGTCTTTAAACAGTTAGGTTCGTTTCAAATCACAGTTCCTCTAGAGATGAAACATCAGTGGACGCTAGTTATTTCCCTTGACTAGTTATCCATGCCTCTCTGGAACTCTCTTGTTGAGGCTATACATTTCTGTGCCTGCGTGGGGAACAGAGGCCAACTGACAAGTCATGGATTATTAGCAACTCGGTTGAAGGCCCTTTCACCTGGCATAACAGTCAACAGTGAGAGAAATTCCCCGTGCTGCATCTGAGTATATCATTTAACTACTGGGAGCAAGAGAAGCCCACAGGTACTTACTTTGACGGCTGGAATTATGAAAAATAAACCTGCACGTGCGAATGTTGCCAATTCCACTTACAACACTGTTTCAAAAGACTAAATAAATAAATACCAATAGGGCTTTATCAACATCCAACTCAATGAAACTGTTTTACATCAATGGAAATGTCTGACTTTCTACAATATGGTGGGGATTGAACACAGGGCTGTCAGAGTCAACTGCAATAGTTCTGACCAGCTATCCTTTGTTGTTCTTTATGAATTGCATTGTTATGGTAGAGAGCTGCGAACGATAGGGAGCATTTTGAAACTCAAACTTAACTTGTGATCGATGGCAATGCGGGGCTCTGTGTCTCCATTAAGTGCCATGACCATTAGCGAGATAACGGCTGGCTGTGTAGCAGAATACAAACTACCCTCAAGTGCATAGTTACTTTACTTCAAACAGGCTTTCGCAGCTTCACTAAATTGGAATGATATATATTGCTTCAATATATTGAGAAGATTATTTTTAAGTTATTTTCTTTTGTATCCTATGAACTTTTGGCCTGATAGAAGCCAGTGAGTGAAGACTGCCCTTGATCTGTCTCCAGAATTGTCAGAGCAGCGTTAGGGAGGAGAGCGCTGAGGGCCCTGTACACACACCTGGGTTACAAGCGTGACAACGTGGCTCACATTGTGAGACCAAGCCTGTGTGTGTGGCTCTTACCAAGGCCAGGGGCTAGACAAAGGGTTTGGGAGGGGCAGAGGGCTTGGAAACAAGGCTGGCGGTAACACAGGGGACCTGGGGGATAAGAGCAAGGTGAAACGCAGAGGAGGAAACAAAATGGAAGTTTTGCTGCATCAACGCTTGGGCTCTATCCTAGGCACCTGGTTATCTGTAGATTGTATTTGAACCTGCACAAATTACACCAATGTGATTACACTCTTATATTTGTGTGTCAGCAATAATGGAATGTGTCTTACTGTTGACAAAACAAATTGAGACAGCAGAAAGTAGACAGCATTCTTATCATTTAACTGGTTGAAAGCTACACCTTTGTGGCTTGTGTGTAGGTTATTTTTGGTTGATATAACCCCTGTAACCTCTGTGTGTAAGTGTAAGCAAACATTTGACCAAGAGATTGGCGGTGCCTTTGGCCAGAGTTGACGGGACAGGTGAAGGAGAGACGGTGGAAACTCCTATTATCCCTGGGAGCCGACCACTGGCTTTCCCCCGGATGGATTTTACTGCTGTCCGTGACCTGTCAAGAGTTTTATACCACACTCAGTCTCACTCGCTGTGTATAACCAGTGACGGCTACTCAGCTGTATATTCAACCAAGGCAGTTGGGAATAGACGTTAACGAGGGAAATGTTGACAGACTTTCTAGACACTTGAGTGATTGGTGGACTTATGGGGAGCACATGAAGTTTTCACACAAGCAGAGCTATTCCACTACTACTTTAGCAATTCGATATGGAAGGTGTTTAGACTCTGACTTTATTCCAAAATACAAACATAATTTAGGTGGGCATGATTATACTGTGATCATTTTCTTTTCTTGTCAAAGTAGATTTATTAGCTGTTACAGATAACAATTTTAAACAGCAGCCAGTTTTAGGGTTTGAACGAAAGGCTTTTATCCTCTAGATTTGGTTGGATGGAGAAGCAGGAGGAGGCTATAGAAAATACAAGTCCTTCTCAATGACAAGGCCATGGCGAGGACTAGGTGCTGGCTAAATATAGCCAGGACTTGGCCAACTGACCCTCAAACGCTCATTTTCAAACAGCTCTAGAGAAACAAGTCTTAATAGGTCCATTATACTGCATGAAGTTAGTCATTCTTTTTAACCCAGCCGCCCTCATTAATTACAAAGAATGATACGCCCCCTCACACCATGTGTACGGCTGGTAGGTGCCCTGGTTGGTCGGACAAAAATATATTTTATAATTTTGACCTTGGCATGGGTCTAAATTGTACAAGTCTCCTAATGTGTTCCAGCAAATTATAATTGATATCAGTAATGACTGCTGTCAATCATTAATCAACTCATGAGCAGCCGCCAGGTGTGCGTACAATCATGTTTGGAAAAATTAAGGTAAAATATGCATTTTCCCTGATAACCAATTTTTTTTAATGAGTGTATATCTAGCATCTAAAATGTCATGGCACATTGTATTATTAAAGATTAGCGTATAACCGAATTTTCGTGTATTGAAGTGTACAAATCTTTTTCAAAACACACATTTAGAATAGATGTAAGTGGCGCTTTAAAACAAGTATGACAATAGTGGAGATTGCTTTTTCGTGCACTGCATTTTCTCTCTGATGACAAACACTCCGCTTCAGTGATTGCTAACTTTTTAAAGAAAACATGAAAGGAGAGGAAGTGTCAAAAGCCATTTCCTCTTCTGTGCAACCAACAAATTGGAATCTTGTGAACTTTGCCATCAAACTATGCCAGAGTACTGGAAGCATTACTTCTCCAAGCTATCTTTCATGTCCTTTATTGATGTCTCTCAGACCGAAGCAATGTATGGTGACGCACCAACAAAAACACTCTGCCCACTTTAAACATGTACGGTTTTAGCGGCTTTTAAAGCCGTTGCTAAGCTAAATGGAGCAGTAAACATGCTGACGTCTTCCAACATTGTGATACGTAGTTGGTGCTTCTGCTCACCTCTCCCTCGTCTCCGGTGAAGTGCCCCCCACCAAGCCCCACTTTTTTTTTCCTTCCTGAGGCACTCAGGTGGAAAAGCATTTCATTTGCTAAACAAAGTGGAAGGCTGCCACAACACAGTGCCATAATGGAGAGTGATGGGAGCCCCCCTACTGAGAACTATAGGACAGAGGTAATTACTCCACCTGTCAGGATCCAAGCATTCATCACGGCCCTCAGAAAGCTTCCTGCTTCCTGTAGGAAGGGAACTGGTGTCATCTTGGGGCTGTGCCCATGTGGATTAAAAATGTACCAGACATCGGGGGGCGTTGGTTCTCTCCACTTATTAACGTAAAAGGTTTTTGGGGAGGAGACATGGCATGTTTGTGAAGTCCCAAAAAAGGATGAATGGAGACTTGCTTCATTCTCTAATACGGGAGGGGATTTTTTTATGGTACTGTGATATTGCTATTTTGAGAACATCACAGTAACTGTTTATTTATCATCACATTGTTGATGTTCCACGCAGTAGGCCTTATTTCAGAGAGTCGCTGCTGCAGTGTTTCTACAACTAAATACTGTTGAAAAGTATAGCACTGGTTTATTATTTTGAATTTGAATTTTGAACATGGGAACTTTCTCAGAAGGCCTCAGGATAAATATGAATAGCAATCCTTATCAAAACCCATCAATGGCTGCATTGGAAACCCCATAGAGATCAATGTGCACTCTGTGCAGGAACACATTACTCAAAATAACCATGATTTAATGTTACAATTACATTTGGCATCATGCAGAATTGGAGCATGAGCTACCGTTGAAGAGGTGGAACTCTTTAAATATTCCTTGAGCTCAATATCCGAAGTGACTGTAAGAATCATCATACATATAATTTAATCCCAGATCAACAACAATTTTGATGACAGATGCATAAGCCTTAGAATAGATCAAATTAAATTATATAAAACAAGTTTTCCACTGCCTCTTAAATAGATATTGGGTCTTACATAATGTGCTGTGGGTTCAGCACGCAGTGTTCTACAGCCACTTTTTACCCTAGGTAGAACAACTATGGGAATGCATTGCTTTATTCATTTAATAATAAAGCGCTTGCTTAACTATACCTTCATAATGCTGTTTCTGAATACGCAATTGTTTTGACTTCTGATGGATGTGACAGGAAAGTGTTTTTACTGTAGAAGCCCTTTAACTGCATTAAAAAATATATATTTTACAAAAGCCCGCCTCCACAGTATGGTGTGGCATATTCCTGCTGTCTTCCAGTCTACCAATATCAACGTGTATTAGTCGAATGGCAGGGCATTTACTGGGCATTTCTTTAGTAGACATGAGACTACATATCATTATTTATTTCGGTTGTAATCAATGAGATCAATGGTCCATTGACATGGAGTAGAGAGTAAACTGGAGATAACGATAGCAACGTTAGACAGATTTATTTACACACCATTGCACCTCGATTACATCATACATCTCCATTTTGCAACATAACTTCCTGCATAACGTATTTTGGCTGTGGTCGGTTTGTCTTTAATGCAGTCTTTTAGCTGTTTCTTTTGAAAACACAGTGGGGATTCACACATACCTATGATAATCTTGGAAGGTGTCTTTTTTTATTATGTCAAGACATCTTGAACATTGTTTTTGCCCGTTTTTGCGGCCTGCACAGATGATTCTCACAACTTGACGACAACCTGTGCTGTGTCAGAGGAAGCATGAAGGTCCCGTCACTGACATTATCCATGCAAGAAGATGTGTTTGGGGGCATCTTGTTTTTTTCTGTCCCAGACCTGCTTTGTGATGACAAGTGAAATGATGAATGATTTACTGTATAATTGTATACTAGACATACGGTGGGACAGATTTGGATCTGCATTTTCATCATGATGCAAAATGATTTATGTGGATGTGATCAGATTGTTTCATCCTGATCCTTGTCTCATCATCATATGAAAGAAAAAACCTGCCATGTCCACAGCTGGGCAATTAGTCAAACTTCTGCTTTGGAATATATCTGCATATGTTCCATGCCGCATAATTTGTTAACCCAAGTAAATAGATCATCTCAATACTTTGTATTGCTGTCTAATAGCAGAATACAATTACCTATGAAGACACTAGATTAACGCTTACTGACTGAATTTGAGTACATGATGCTCCTTTTAGTACAAAATTGTTTTCAAATAACATTATGATTAGGATGATAAAGTAAGGATGATTATGTAAACATACTTCAATTGATTAACTGTCTGAACTAACTTCTTCTTGGAAACTCGTCATTGACTGGATTATAATATATGTGCATGTCTCTCTCTCTCTCTCTCTCTCTCTCTCTCTCTCTCTCTCTCTCTCTCTCTCTCTCTCTCTCTCTCTCTCTCTCTCTCTCTCTCTCTCTCTCTCTCTCTCTCTCTCTCTCTCTATATATATATATATATATAATCTAAGCAATATTGTTAAGGCCTGGCTGCTTCATGTACCTCATCCCAACTCTTCAACCAGAACGTGACGGTTCCTAAGCCCCTGACTCACTGTTTAGCTTAGCCGTGATCTCTCAGCAGTGCTACTGGTCAGTCCTTGTTGGTTCACGGCACTATCCACTTCTCAAAGCAATTTGAGCCTAACATGAGACTGGAGCAATTATCCACTTCTTCGGCCCTCTCTTGGCGAGAATGAGCGATGGACTCCTCAGAGTTGTCCCCACGAGGCTGCTAGATGTCTGGATTGGAGAGGCCTTGTATCCGGTGCTCACCTTTCTGACTCCAGTCATTAAATCTGCTGAGGTAGCTCCTGACTGTGCTTTACAGGCCTATTGGCATCTATTGAAAAGCACACATTGAATATGGTTGTTGATTGGGTATAGAGAGGGGTGCTTGGAGGCGAAGGAGAAAATGCAGTGAAAGTCAGGTCATATTAGATGGATTCATGTTAAGCAAGATAATACATTGGCCACAGTGGATGAATCCAAATTGTGTTCAGACCAGGGCTTATCCCTAGATAAGAAACTCTTATGATTGTCTGTCTGGCAGACACTATGGCTGGGCAGAGAAATCCCTAACCCTGTTAGACACAGTGGATCTGACGAGGCTTTGGAAATTGGACAACTGGACTGAAAGAAAAGTGGTCGCAGGCCATTTTTTCAAATTAGTTTTTATTCTCAGAACCTACTGACCTCCAGTCACTTCGAACTCACTGCCCAATCAAATGTGCAAAACGTTTTGAGGTGGAATTGGACTTGAAACATCTATTGTTGCTGCTGTTGAGCTGTATGCATAGCATGGCCTCCCCAATCAGGGGTGACGTCGAAAAATACTTTGCACAATAGTGCTGATCCACTGAATAGTATGAGCCTCTTCATTCTATTTCAGAGCCGACAAGTGTTTCATTCCCCGAGATCTTGTCCCGGTAAACATAGGAGTGCATCAATTGCTCGGCTAAATTTCCATCCATCTTGCTGGATGATTTCCCCGGTGGTCTCGGCGTCTGTCGGCTCCATCGTACGAAACGGAATCTCTTCCAAGAGTGATTGAGCGGCGAGGTAAGTGGTCGACTCCGCTCGCTGCCTGATGAGGTGGGTGCCGGCGCGCAGATGCCAATTTTAGCACCGGGCCAGCTTTCCTTTCAATTAGCCTTATGCAATCAACGCAATCTGTGTTGGCTAATGTGCAATATTGTCATTCCTGCAGGAGGGGAAGAATGAGACAGAAGGACAGGCTGAGTCAGACACAAGTGAGTAGAATGGAGCCCAATGCAGAAATGGGTGACGATCCCATACAGAGTGCTGTCTGTTACTTCTCCTCGTTGCTCGAACCGATTAGCCAATTGGCATTAAGATATACAAAACTTGTGGATGGACACAAACCAAAGGCCAAACATCACTTTAATCGAACAACCTTCAACCAACAATGTGAAGATGCCGTTTTTGTTTATTTGACCTTATACTTATAGCAATGCATATTCCACTTTTCTTTTTTCATTTAAATCATGAATATATTGTCCCATGCCTTGACTACAGGAAAGGGGTACAGTACCAGATGCTCCAAACCATTTTGCAATGCTTACTGCTGATAGTTTGGGCCTAAATGGGGTAAAGAACATCATATGCAAATACACAGACACACACACACACACACTAAATATGAAACTCGCCCTTACCAAACAGCTGCAGATTCCTTGGGAAAGGTCTGAGATTTCAAAAAGCAACGCTCCTGAGATATTCTCAAGGGGAAATAGGAGACGCTGTGCAAACTCAATCAAACACATAGTGTGACTATCACTGCTCTCATCATACATTTGCTCCATATTCAAAAAACCATGCACGTTTATCATCTGGCTCTCTTCCTGATGAATGGCTATAACAGAGGAGTGCGGATCCAACGGCAGATACCAGGCTGTTCATTTTACAGTCAGGTGCACCCGCGGTTTCATTTTTTGATTAATTTCAGACATGCCGCTCAAACAAAGCGATGTGTTCAATTGTACGAGCGTGCTTCTGATTGCGCCAGGAAAGAATGGCAGTGCAAGACAATGACACCCAGGAATTCTATTATTTATGTGTAGTGACATTTTCATTTTCGTCTCTCCACTACTTCATACCATTTGAATAAACTGAGTGTATTGCAGTACCTAGGGATCACTCCGATTCATATTTCTTAACAGACGGCTCTGTGATATCCCAGTGAGATCAAAATAAAAGTATTTAGTCGTCTGTAACAATTATTATCAATGTTGTTTTTATTATTATTATTGCTGCTTCTGCTGTTCTCTGTTAACAACTTCTATGAAGCCAATTTTGATCAGAATTGTCTTTTTGTCATGACTTTGAAATGCAGCGGGTCAAACATTTCCTCACAATTCAATCTCATTATCTTTGGATCTAAAAAAAAAAATGACTGTCTTTTGTAGGTCAAATGTTATGTCTGAAAGCTTAAACTGCTACTATGTCTCCAGTGAGGAGGCTGATTGGCAGATACAAGCCGATGACCTTTGCTTGCCATGAAACTATCGTGGGACTACAACCTCATTGAGAAATAGTTCAGCAGACATTTTCTACAGACAAGGAGGGTTGGGGGACGGTCTTCACATAAGCAGATATAAATGCTTATGTGTTAATACATAGAGTATGGTTCTGCTCAAAGAGCACCTGTACTTTTAACTGCTTTTGGAGAGGTGATATGAGCACGTGCACACGTACTTCCAGAGGCACTGCTTAACCGCTCTGCATAGAGATTGCAGTGGTAAGCAGTAAGTGTTTTTGTGTTGTTTTTCAAAAGTAATTTGACCCGGTTCTACTCACCTGGCAGATTCCTTTGTTTCAATTATTTAAAATTCGCCAACAAGGCAGACGTCCCAAAGGTACAAGCATGCACACACACACACACACACACACACATCAAATCCATTGTGCTTGACTTCATTTGGCCTACGTATGTGCTGTCAAAGCAAGGCCAGCTCTCCTCTGGAAAGCATTGAAACAAATCCCCAGTCTACGAACCACTGCTGTGGGTAGGAACTCGTCAGACTTGGCTCTCTCCTTCCCTCCTCTCCCCAGCCGAGTCCCAGGGCCCTGCTTCACTCGTCAAGGCTGCTGCTTCGCGCTCATCACCTCAGTTTGAGAATCCGCTGAAGGGAAGCTAGACGCGTGAGGAGGGTGGGGAGAGGGGTTGAGCATCGGCGGGGTGGGGGGGGGTGGGGGGTACGCCGCAATCTCTCTGCCTGTGTGCGGAGCACTTCATGTGCGGCACAGAGGCTCACCTGGAACACGCTGTAATTACAGCGCATCAGTGTCAGTCTGCCACCGGAGGTGGGTGGTGGGTGTGGGGACCCTTCGAAGGCGGTGTAACAGATTGCTACATGGCCTGATTCCTCCAGGCGCTGAGACACAAGATGACGGTGAATTTATTTGGGAATAAACCAAAGAAAGAAAAATAGGGAGTTTTTCTTGTTTTGTGCCCAAGTCTGTTACTTTTGAATTGGGACCCTTTGGAGGATGTACAACCAAAGGTATCATTATTTTGTCTGTATTCAATCTAACGAATGGGTAAACCTTCTCGATCGCCCATACCACTGACTGAGCAGAAGCATTAAACTGTGACAGTTTAGATAGTGACATCCTTTTCATTAGTAATTTGTCTCCATCTTTCTCGTGCTTTCTCTCTCTCTCTCTCTCTCTCTCTCTCTCTCTCTCTCTCTCTCTCCTCTCTCTTCTCTCTTCTCTCTTCTCTCTCTCTCTCTGCGACACAACATGCCATTAGGGTTCGGAATTCCTTCGTTTGACAAAACTTCTCTATGCAGAGTTTAGACTAACCCACTAGACAAGCTGCACTCATTTTTGGCATATTCATACCCAACTAAGGGAGAGATAGTGAGAGAGATGTGGTCTTATATAACCATGGCTCCCTGAACTGAACTCCAAAACAAGGTGGCCGTGCTCCCCCGACACGCCAGACCCTTCTTTGCACTCTCAGCCCTGAGGGCGGGACATGCAGATGCCAGTACCTCATTTCCAGACATCGGATGGAGGGGGTAGAGAGAGGGAAGGGAGAGAGAGGGAACAAGATGGGCAGAGAGCTGTGGAGAAAGATGGTGAGAGAGAGAAAGGATGAGAATAGTTAAAAGGTAAAATCACAGAGGGGGCTGGTGTGAGGACAAGGTTTAGGGAAGAAAGTGGGAAGAGAGGAGTGGTTAGAGAGGGAGGCTTTGGGATGTAAGGATTAGCTGAAGGATGAATGCTCAAAGCAAAAGAGCAAAACCTGCTTAACTGGCCAAGTGCTAGTGTATGCACAAAGCTGTGGGATTGTGTGTGTGTGTGTGTGTGTGTGTGTGTGTGTGTGTGTGTGTGTGTGTGTGTGTTTGTTTTTGTGCGTGCGTGTGTGTGTGTGTGTGTTTTCACAGCGGGATTGCAACACAAAAGTTCATTCAGTTCATCGAAACTTGAGGCAGTAACTCTGATTTGCACCAGAGTTTGTTGATGGTCTGGGCTTAATATAGACAGAAAACTATGACACCGTATTAAATAAGTTATTGTTCTGAGGCATGCTGTGGCCGGGGGTGGAGAGGGGTTGTCGGCTTGTGAGTGGTGGTGTTGAATAGCAATTGATAACTGCCCGGCCGTGCAGTGGTGTCACTAGGGAAGTATCACTCATTGTGATAACTCATAGTGTCAACAGCGTGTGCTTGCAGCACGTGCAGAGGACACCACATCATTCAAAGCATCATTGTAATTAGTGCCTAAGAAGGTTCAAAAAGGTAAATAGCAGAGTGTTTTAGCCTTTGTAGGTATCCTTATATGTAGATAGCCTTATAGTACATGTAAGCTGGGCTTGCAATTTCTTTTGGGTATAACTAACTTCAGGGATGTTTTTATGAAAAATAATACAGTGTCTAAACACTGGAACACTGTACAAAAATGTTATAGACAGGATAAGAATAGATGGGGTGTCACTCCATCTGATCATGTCGCCCAGTATGGTCACCCCAGCCCCGCACCCCCGACTAGTGACGCCACTGCGTCCATTTTCCCTCTGTTTGTCAAAGGAACCAACGTGGCAAGAAAAAGAAAAAGATAAAACATGAGCCTGGGGAGCTGGAAACTGACTCCACAGACTCTGTCTGTCTCAATATTACAACTTGTAGAGGACCAGAGCAAACAGGAAGTGGATAGATAGAGAGAAACAAATGTTTGGACTAATATGCATTAAACTTCATAAGAAGCCAGGAAGTAAACGAGCGAGAGACTGTTCTCACGATAAGGCCTGGCTAGCAAAGTGGGACATGATCCATTCAATACTGATTAAATAAGTTGGTCATGTGATATAATCATTGTTATTTCTGGTCACAGTAACACGTCTCCTAATGTGAGAGGCTCTTCTGGGAGCTGTGATCCAGAGCCTAAGGTAAAAACCACATACCTTATGGAAGATAATGAGGCTTAATGTTAAATAACGTTTTTTTTTTCTTTCCCTAGAAAACCATATCAACAATTCAAGACCAGCTGTCTGACTCAAATCTCCACTGAAGCTGAAGGTTTGTGTTAACCATGAGCGCAAGAACATCTCCAACCTGTTATATGTGTATCTGCTTCATATGCGACTCTCTTACCCTCACATACATGCACATGCACACACACACACACACACGCACACCTTGCGTGACTCATTCACACTGTAAGTCGTGTCTATCAAATGGTCTGTTTGGCTCTGAGCGTTGTTCCGTTGGGGATACTGTAGTTCTTGTGATCATGTTGAGCACAGAACATGGCTGCCACTGACGAAACCCCCCTAATGCTGTGACTCACGTCACACACCAGCGCTCTTTTGCTTTTTTTTGTGTCATTTTCTCCCTCCCCCACGCTATTCGTCCCGAACTAATCCACAAACGTTAATAGTTTTGACAGAAATGCTTACAAAGCCAAAGGCAATGCAGAACAACTGCTGACAGAGTGGGGAAACTTTCAAAGCTGCTCATGCCTCTCACGAACATCAGAAGTGTCAAAGGGATCACTTGTATTCCTTCCCGCCCGCTGATGCCAAGAGATTTGAGATGGTGGTACTTACAAAAACCCTTCTTTCAGTCTGCCAATAGAAGGCTGTCTAGGAATTGAGATATGGTTCCACTTACACGATGACTGTATCTTAAGGTATAGAACATATTTTTTGTTTTAACAACACATAATTCACCCAAGGTAACTATATACACAACTTTGCAAGAAAATCAAAACTTATCATTTACCCCTACAAATTTTTATAACAGAGTGTGTCTATCATTATTTCAGCTGCAGGAGCATGTCATGACTAACCTCCAAAGGGGTACTTAAAGTTACCAGCTTCTCCACCATCATTGCTCAGTGGATAGATTACATTCGCGCGATTTCTTTCTACAATCACTGGCGTCGTACTGTGATGCCCTGACATTATCGCCACTTAATGCCTCCAGGTGCCGTTCTGAGCCCACGTTTGTTTCCCACGCGCTAACGCTGTTGGAATGCCAACGACGTGTGTGAAGGCCAGACTGCTTATGGTTGCACTTCAAAACAGTAGGGCAAAGATAAAGCCACTCCATCATGAGTGTGTCTGCACAACACAGACCCCCAAGACAAAGGGAGCATTAGACACACACGCTCACAAACACACCTCAAAGTCACTTCTCCCGGGTCACATGTCGATTTTAACACGGTTTTCTTTATCGCATCAATCCCATCTGTCTCTAACTTAAACCCTTCTCTCTCTCTCCCACCCTCTCTCTCTCTCTCTCTCTCTCTCTCTCTCTCTCTCTCTCTCTTTCACCCTCTTTTTGTCTCGGCAAGGACACCACATTGGCTAACTCATTCACAATTGAGCTGTCATCTCTTCTTCTCCTCTGTCCCTGGGGGCTGTGACTCCACGGGGGAGGTTGCTGTCAACATGTGCGAGGCGAGTGTGGGAGCGGAGGAGATACCGACTTGATTGAATCATCGATAATGATGTTGAGGACAAGAGGCAAAAAACTCCAGTCAGTTTGGCTGGGTACGCGTTTGGCTGTATCTTTGCATTTGTGTGCATTTACTATTGGTACCAAGAACTGAATGTGTGTCTGCGTCCTTTTTAGACAAGTGTCCCTAACTATGCAGCATGTGGAGATGAGCTTTGTGCTGTGTGTGTGTGTGTGTGTGTGTGTGTGTGTGTGTGTGTAGGTATGTGAGCGGGATAGGGAAGGGGATGGGGGTGTTTGGAACACAACTTGAAACGCTGTTCTCGTTTTTCCCTCCAAGCCAGGCCAAACTTGCTGTGAGCATCTGGCCAACAGACAGGCACATTAGCCCATAGGGTTTCTTTCTGCCAAAATAACAACTGCAACATATGCCGGCATAATAATTGCATTAATGTTTGACATGTCTCGCCGGGCGAGGCTGTCGCTGAGGACTTGGTGAATTAAAGCTTGGAGCCTGTACCGGGTAAATTGAAGCGTTACTTGCCAGAGATAGGTAGATAATCACAGATAACTCAGAGCATCCCATTATTTAACTCAACCATCATTTGCACATACCTAGCTCACTAAGGGTGAAGCTCCCCGGAAGTGTGGGACGTATGTGTGATTGTTAACCAATAGAGTATGTACACTATTCGGCACTGTACAAGTGACTCGGTAACCTTTAAGGAAGCTGGGGAAATAGCCTTTAGCTGGCAGCAACATGGGCCTAAAAATAACCAGAGAGAGGAATGCGTTTCTCTGCTCTCACCAACCTCCTTTAACACCTAATTTCCTTCAGAAGTTCCAAATAGTTTTCGTGCCTCGCAGGCAAATACGGATGAGAGACGTGTGCTTGGTCCGACGTGTGAGCCCCACCCCCTAGTAACAACGTTCATTGTCTGGAGGCTGGACAGTCATTAATAGGCAAGGTGCGGGGATAAACTAGCTTAAGCAATCAACACAGCAGCAAGCCGGGGCCCTGCTGAATTAAAGATAAGTCTAACACCTCAACAGGCATAGATTAGAAAGCCATATGTGGAAACAGCCTATGGGGAGAATATACCAAGGAGCGAGGTGTATCATTGCAATTGCCGGACCAAGCGGTTTATCCTGGGTGTGGATCTTTCCATGTTATGACGCTCGGAGCGCGAGCTGCTCAGAGTCCTGCTCCTGTCGTGTGTTGGATAATTGTTGGGACTGAATTCCCCTCTCGTGTGTTGTTTTACCCCAGGCTCATGCCAAGGACAGTACCTGCATACGGAACAACTCTTCAGCACCACATCACTTTGGCCGTTGTGACAGTATGGTCAACTCTCTCTCTCTCACTCTCACTCTCACTCTTTCACACTCACACTCACACACACACACACAACCACGTAGACCGATAAACACAAACAGACATGCAATAAACATGTGAAGGATTCAATTAGGGAGATTGACATAGGTAAATCTTTCCCCATCCAAACTGGGGCAGGACAGGTTATATAAAACGTTGAAATATAGATTGGTGTGACTGAGCCGGGGGAGAGTGGCAGTGGGGACAGGGGAAGAGGCGAGGCTTTGGGACACTGACAGATGGAAGCACCAGATGATGGGCCCCACCAGCTACGTGTCTCGTGGAAGACATCGCTGACACCATTTACGCCGCGAGAACACTCTGGTTTACATTAGCGCTCTTTTTGTGTGTGAGTCTGTGTCTTCTCTGTGTGTGTGTGTGTGTGTGTGTGTGTGTGTGTGTGTGTGTGTCTGTGGGTTTGAGAGTGTGTGCGCTTTGTGTGGGGGCCTGTGTCGCCTCCGCGTGTGTGGTGTTGATGTGTGATGGTGTGGGTGCCCAGTCACGTTTGAGAGAGTAGGTAAGCGTGTAGGCACGTGCACAACTTCTGCCTCTGTGTGTGTGTGTGTGTGTGTGTGTGTGTGTGTGTGTGTGTGTGTGTGTGTCTGTGTACGCCCTCCGTTCATCTGTGTGTGTGTGTGTCTGTGTGTGAGTGCGCCTATGCCCTCCACTCATCTGTGTGTCTTTGCATGAAGGCTCGCTGACACACTGTTAAATGTCACGGGTGTCGGGGGGCCAACATACCCCAGACGACGGAATGTAAATGAGTCGGTTGGGTTGACACTCGTTTCATACCTCGGATTCTCTCTTCCACGCGATGGAGAACGATGACCCAGCGAGAAAACCCCATGAAGCGCTCCCGTCTGTCGTCAACTTCTCTTGGGGCTATTTGCTCCCTCCACCCCCCCTCCAGCTGGGAGTCTGAGTACTCGGCCTTTGAAAACAGCACGAAAAAACTCTCATCTTTGAGAGGAATCCCTGAGTTTTCTCTCTGGAGAGCCTGCAGACATTACATAGTGGGAAAGAGGCGGCATTTCGCGTTCAGCATTGGGCATGGATTCAGCTGAGAGGTAACATGGCAGATCAATCTGCCTAGCAACTGCCAACCTAATGCCCACTCTATGTGTGGACGTTTTGGATTGCCAAGGAAAATACCAAGCAAGACACAGGCTCTCAAGCTCTTTGTCTAATTATCATTATTCAGTCAGTCTATCCTACTGATTTGGAGGGGGAAGAAGACTACAATATTGTAGAAGTATGAATAATGTACCATTGCATAAGCTCAGGCTCGGAATTTCACGGTTTTCCATCTTTACATTGAAAGTGGATTCATAACCCATTTTTACCGGAGAAACCATGTGCTTTGAGTTCAAAGGCTAATATCCCATTCTATCCGCATTCTGCGTTCTTAAGATATAGTATCTATAGCCCTGTGCCGTAACTGTACCTTCAATCACAGTAATGTTGAATAGTAGCCTCCATTTCTTTCACAGTAAGCTGTGACTTAGGGTTGGCAAGGCATATCTAACGGTGAAGGAGAGGCGTTCTCCCTTCTTAAATGGATCTCTTCGCCGTCTTTGCCACGTCTTCTGCCTTGAGCAGCTTGATTTACTCTTAGAGGAGGCTCGCTTCGCCATCTGAATAGGTGGCATCGATCTGGACATGTCTGTCTCATGCAACCATTGGAGCAGTCTTTCTTTAAATAACGTGAAAGGTTTGGCCTTCTCTATTAGTTGAATTAGACAAGTGTGCAATTGCATTGTTTATTTTATTTATGGATGTTTTGTAGTGGCAACGCAAATAAATGGTCCTCAGATCTCCGGTGTTTTCCATTAAAGTCAAGTTTGAGAAGTGTGTGTTGTATCAATACCAAACTTGGCTCGAGTGACTGTATCAGCACCTTTGGACACCTCACGTGTTGGAATTCCTGACACCATTGGAAAGCCAACTGTAGATTTTCCACAAGAAAGTAATAAGTTCATTGGTACAAAGACTCATATCTCCAAGGAACCAGGTCACGGAGGGCTGGGGAAGAATTATTCCTTTTGCGAATTAATCAAGGAGATGAATTAGTCATATTCAATAGGAGTATGTGGGAGAGAGGTTTCAGAGTGCATCACGTAGAACAAATATATACTTATCTCTCTTCATTAAAACAACACAATATCACAGGCAATAAAGATTTGTTTAATATGAATATAGTGATCACCTAGAAAACTCCTTTCTAAATGGTAATCTCTACACCTTACTAATTCAAGGCACAAGCCATAGACAAATAATCCTACAAACAATCCAAAGTGTTTTTCTTTTTATTTTAATCCCTCAGCCATTTTGACTACATATCTTCATCCATTTTATAACTCTGCTTAATGTCTTTTTACGGACACTATTTCCATCCTTGGTTTCAAAGTGGAAGTCAAGGGACTACGCTCCCCTTTTTTACCAGAGGGTGCCAGACCTCAGCCGAGGATTCACACCTGGCGGGAGTTCAGTGAATATGTCACTCTGATT
Source organism: Aplochiton taeniatus (assembly GCA_017639675.1). Taxonomy (NCBI): domain Eukaryota; kingdom Metazoa; phylum Chordata; class Actinopteri; order Galaxiiformes; family Galaxiidae; genus Aplochiton; species Aplochiton taeniatus. The sequence goes on from CM030191.1 coordinate 5,840,226, forward strand.
GCACCTCCGCGTTCGCCCTTTCCGTTAGTGTGCGAGTCCCCCGTGGTGCTCCGCCCGCCGCTGGCTAAGTCCTTCCCCTATAACCGGGGAATGATGGCCCAGACAGGACAATGGGGGCACGGAACAAATGCGTAAGCAAAAGAACACCTGTAGGATTACATGATAAACGCTTTGTTGGAAAGGGTTTTAAAAAGCCCATTCTCTGCGTGCCACCTTTTAAATATGTAGCCGTAGGGTGGCTTATCGGGCCTGAACAGGGACGACAGAGAACTGCGAGCCGGGGAACGACAGTGAGATAAGGTGTGGCCTGCTGGAGGTCTCGCTGGTTGAAGCCCTTCGCTCACCTTTGGAATGGGACTTTGAGGGCATGATTCGGTAGGAAGGAGACAAGGTCATCAGCAAAGGGAGCAAGTAAAGTGACAATGAGGAAAAGTGACTGCAGCAAGGGTGGGTAAAGTGCCAGGCGCAAGACAGAAGTCCCCAGGGGTGCAAGAATAAAAAAGACTGGAACTGGAACCTTGGGAATCAAATGACCTTCAGGAAAGGTCGAGAGGGGTGCAAAAAAAGTGGGTGGGAGGTTGAGTTTTGGGGAGGGGGACAATTTATTTGCTGCATGCAGCTACAGTGGCTTGCAAAAGTATTCATACCCCTTGAACTTTTCCATATTTTGTCACATTACAACCACAAACAAATATATTTCACTGGAATTTAATGTGAAAGACCAACACAAAGTGGTATACAATTGTGAATTGAAACGAAAATTATACATGATTCAAAACATTTTTTACAAATAAAAAACTGAAAAGTGCGGCGTGCAAAAGTATCCAGCCCCCCTGAGTCAATACTTTGTGGAACCACCTTTTGCTGCAATTACAGCTGCAAGTATTTTAGGGTATGTCTTTGCCACCAGCTTTGCACATCTAGTGACTGACATTTTTGCCCATTCTTCTTTGCAAAACAGCTCAAGCTCAGTCAGATTAGATGGAGAGCGTTTGTGAACCGCAGTTTTCAGATCTTGCCACAAATTCTCGATTGGGTTTAGGTCTGGACTTTGACTGGGCCATTCTAACACATGAATATGTTTTGTTTTAAACCATTCCATTGTAGCCCTGGCTTTATGTTTAGGGTCGTTGTCCTGCTGGAAGGTGAACCTCCGCCCCAGTCTCAAGTCTTTTGCAGACTCCAACAGGTTTTCTTCCAAGATTGCCCTGTATTTGGCTCCATCCATCTTCCCATCAACTCGGACCAACTTCCCTGTCCCTGCTGAAGAGAAGCAGCCCCAGAGCATGATGCTGCCACCACCATATTTGACAGTGGGGATGGTGTGTTCAGAGTGATGTGCAGTGTTAACTCTCCGCCACACATAGCTTTTGCATTTAGGCCAAAAAGTTCAATTTTGGTCTCATCTGACCAAAGCACCTTGTTCCACGTTTGCTGTGTCCCCAACATGGCTTCTGGCTAACTGCAAACGGGACTTTTTATGGTTTTCTTTTAACAATGGCTTTCTTCTTGCCACTCTTCCATAGAGACCACATTTGTGCAGTGCACGACTAATAGTAGTCCTGTGGACAGATTCCCCCAACTGAGCTGTGGATCTCTGCATTTCGTCCAGAGTCACCATGGGCCTCTTGGCTGCATCTCTGATCAGTGCTTTCCTTGTTCGACCTGTAAGTTTAGGTGGACGGCCTTGTCTTGGTATGTTTACAGTTGTGCCATACTCTTTCCATTTCCGGATAATGGATTGAACAGTGCTCCGTGAGATGTTCAAAGCTTGGGAAATCTTTTTATAGCCTAAAAACTTCTCCACAACTTTATTCCTGACCTGTCCGGTGTGTTCTTTGGACTTCATAATGCTGTTTACTCCCCAATATTGTCTTAACCAACCTCTGAGGCTGTCACGGAGCAGCTGTATTTGTACTGAGATTAGATTACACACAGGTGGACTCATTTTAGTCATTAGCAGTCATCAGGCAACTTCTGAATGCAATTGGTTGCACTCAGAGAAAAGGGGTCTGGATACTTTTGCACACCGCACTTTTCAGTTTATTATTTGTAAAAAATGTTTTGAATCATTTATAATTTTCGTTCCACTTCACAATTGTATACCACTTTGTGTTGGTCTTTCACATTAAATTCCAGTGAAATATATTTATGTTTGTGGTTGTAATGTGACAAAATATGGAAAAGTTCAAGGGGTATGAATACTTTTGCAAGCCACTGTATATCTGTTCCTCTTGATATATCCGTAAAGTCTGACAGAATTTGTCAAATGATATATCTTGAGGGAAGAAATGCAACTCAATGTTGATGCACACTCAAAGACATAGGTGGACATTTAAACAGAGTCGGAATGTATTCTGAAAAGGGAACACCTCAATTAATCACCTGTAACCCCAGTTCTCTCTTGGCAACGTGTGATTACAGGAAATGGCTTGCTGAGCACTAGACTGTCCGAGACTCCAACCAAAACCTGTCACGCCTCCGCATTGACCTCTTCCTCAGAAGCCGTCCACTTCCAACTGTAAGACTTCCCTGTGTCTATTTCTCCCGGGGACTTCATCCGTGGCACAGGCTAGATGGCCTCCCAGCATACATAATAGCTTCGACAGGGCACGCTTCTAATCAGACGAGCCAAGCGGGAGTGGGCCTGCCGGAAAGTTCACCACCCCCGATGAACTCTCCTAATGATCCCCCTCTTGCAGCCCGTAATTACCCGCTACCATTGTCCTGATTCATTAGCTTTTGGACTGGCTTTGCCAACCCTAGATCAATTACGGGCTACCTAGCTCCGCCAAACTCCATTGTGAAACGCTCTCACGTCGACCCCTGACTGCCGGGCAGCAAGCGTGCCCGCTCGGCGGGCAGAGAAGATTGGTATTTCCGTTCCCACCTTTGATGAGGGCCATGTTAATGGCCGTGGCTGCAGCGGCACACAGCACAGGAGGAGAGAGGTATTTACTAAAGGCAGCCGAAGAGGCGGCAGAGACGGGCCATCCATTTCAAGGCACACTAAATGGACTTATTTCGGTGTGACGCAGGGACAAGGATTAATTGAAGGTGGCTTATCTCGCCATGTATTTGATAGGGGGCTAGGAAAAAAATCCAACATTTTGCGTGAGATAAGGGGAAAGTCTGAGTGCAGAGTACAGTAGCGGTGCTTGAGAGAAAAAGATAGATGGGAGAAAAAGAGAGACGGTGTGTACCTCCGTGCTCCTTTCTGTGCTTGGGTGTGTGTGTGTGCGTGCTTGTATATGCAGTCCGTGCTGGGCAGTATCTTCACATGGAACGTGACATGTGATTGCTTCTTGGTGGGAGTATCGCTGTTGACAAACAGAGTAAGACTGCACAAATTTCCCATTGCTAAGGCGAATGAGAGAATGTACTGATTGAAACGTGTAGACTGTCACTTATGTCAATTCTATGCATGGTGAGGGCCTCTCTTGGGAGGGAAAATAATTCCAACTTGAAAAAACGTTATCTCTTGTCCTCGTTGGCGCACAACCATAGCCTCTGTTCGAATTTTTTTTTTACGTGTTTTTCATTAGGGCCAATCCATTTTAGTATTCTTCTCCAACAATCTCCAGTGCTGCAAATTAATTTGCTTTGTTCTCGCAATTTATGTTTTTCAATTGCCAGCGGTTATCAAACTTAGTACCATGAAAATCCTAAATGTACTCCTGGATTATTTCAATAAATGTGCTGAAGAACTTTTGAGTAATTATAAAAACCCTAATGTAAAAGAAGGAAGTGGATGACATGGTTAAATGAGACATACTTTATTCCCCCCGGGCTCTTTAATAAAATGGATCATAGACTTAATCTAGTTATGGCCAACACATCTTTATACATGATTGGATACAATTACTGAATAAAATACCAGCCAATAATAGCTACTACATATACAAACCACACACTAGCACATACTGTACAAACAGTGGTCGGTACTAGAGATGTTTACAATTCATTCTTGAATCCTGTTCTTAGCAATTTAGTAATAGAGTTTACTTAATCAGTCCTGACCGTCATTGTCTTCTCTTTCAAATGACCAGTTTAACAGTATTTCATGATGAAAATACTTGCAGGCACAGACCGGCCCTTGTAGGCCCACTCAAGCCAAGTATGTGCACTCCGTTTGGCAAACAACCCAAACTGTAGCTTTGGAGAAAATTATAAACACCCACAGCTTAAAACCTTTGTCCAGGCCGTAGCAACCCAAGCAGATTTTAAGCCCGTCTGTTATCGCAAAGTCCATACGTTGGCAGCGGAAAGAAAACCTGTCGATGAGATAGGCAGTATTGCACAATCACTTCTGGTGATAAAATTTGATCGGCCGTGGACAATTACGGAAGTAGAGCGCCGAACATATTATATTCTGTTTACTGTGGGCCACTAAGGGTCACAAGTTGATCAAGTGAAACCATACAATTAAATGCTTGCATTCAAAGGCTTACTTTGAGGAGAGAAGGAAAAGAGAAGCCATACTTCGTAGCAAAATGTAATGAATAATACCAAAGCATTTTTTTTTAACTGAGATGAAAATGAAAATGACGCAAAGGATTGTGTGTAATATCTGACTGCAAGCACCCGCTGAGTCGGTTAGCCTCCAGTGGCGCAGTGGCTTTGGTTCTCTATTTATTCCCAGACTTTATATATGGTCCCCCGAGAAGGTTTAATCAGAGCTAACTCTCCATCTGTAACCAAATGAGAGGGTGATTCCTCTCCCTACGCCACACACATTCACTAACACACTAAACACCCACGTGCGCAGCTTGGTGGCGTGCGTGAGGTCACGAGGACAGGACTGCGCGCACGTGCGCACTCTGAAACGAACACTTAAGCACACATACGCATACACACACAAACACACACGTGTACGCGCACGGGGCCATAAAGAGGTCTGTCTGAGATGCAGGGGCTGGCCCGTGATGGAATGTGGTGCAGTGACTGATCAATATGTTTGCTCTATAAATAGACCTTAGCGCAGTGTGGCCCTAAGGAGGAAGGATGCAGTGGTAATGTATTTGACGGAGGGGAGGGGGGGAGGGGTTGTGGGGGGCACCCAGCTGCGCTCGGCATGGAAATGTTGTGCATTCACAGACCTGGCTGGCGCCCGGGTGTCCGCTATCATTTACCTGGCTGCCCTATTGAAATGTGCCAGAACGGCAAACAGCTTTTGTGTTTAGACATGAGAGGCCATTTTTTGTGTGTGGGGACTGGCAAGAGGTAAGGTTTCAGGGAAGCATTTAGGGGAAAGCAAAACAACAAATCAAAGTGTCAGACAGGCTATTGGTAGCTGGTTGGGAGCATAAATATGATGGAAAAGTTTGGTCAGAGTTAAAACAAAGAACTGCTGGTTGCTTCGACCATGCCTTTGAGAAAGGCTAAGACCGTAGTGACTCGGCATTGTAGCTTTCACTGCACTGCTTTTACTTCCTCTGTAGTCAGCATAATTATGTTAAATGTGTTGGCTACTGTAAAAGCAGTTTGTTGTACACAACAAATCAGGATTGTTTGATTATTCATTGCTGTAGCATACCAATAAACTAAAGGCCACAAAATTCCCAGTAATTTGACTGCATTCCATTGTTTCTTCACGCAGTCGCCAGTCAGCTTTTGCTATTTTATCTTTGTGGCCGGCTACCCCCTCTTACTTAACAAGCAAACGCATGTGGACATTCGCACACCCACAGAAATATTATTTTTCTCCCCTCCTGCTGGTCTCTCGTTCTCTTTCTCTCCCCTACCTCTCTTTCCCCTCTCTCTCTCCCTGCTTACTCTTTTGTTTTAAAAAATGCCAAGGTTTGTACAAATGCTTCAATTCTAATGCTTCCACACTTTCTTCATTTGTTCTTGTCATCAAAATGTAGTTTTCGGTCCTTTCATGATCGAGAGACACATGCTTCCAATTAACCAATTGATGAGGATGCACTGCCCAAATTGTTTCCTCCCTCAAAAAATGTGCTATAATATCGCCTCATTATGATGAAGTACGTCGAGCCAGACATCTAGGTATGCTATTTGAACATCCTTCTTGACATGCCACAGCAATATTTTTGTTTCACTGCATTGTCAAGGTCTCCTCCCATTATTATACTATAGTCAAGGTTTCCTCTCATTATGATACCATAGTCACATTCTCAACAAGGGGGCCACCGCCCACTTGGGGGCCTCAGAGAGCAACCAGGGGGAACTTGATATTTTGGGAAGTCATCATCGTAATGAAAAAAATATTTAGTTATAGTGAAAAATATCCATGCCATTGTACAGGGGGGCCCAGTAATATTTGAGTTGACCCAGTAGGGTGTTGGTAGAGAAAGGTTGCGAACCATTGCTATAGTCAGCCCCCTCCCCACACTTTCTGAGGATCACCTTAGGCGGCACTCCTGCCCTTTGGTGAAAACCGAGGTAATTTCCAGTTGTTACATTTCCTTACTTGTTCTTCCTGTTGTCCCTGCATAAACGGCGCATAGAGTGGGCTGTTGTTTGTCACTGCCACCACTGACAGGTCACTTAGGGATGGGGCCGTGTGAAATTAACATGACCTTTTGGTATTTAGAAAATCACAGGCCGCGCACGCACTGCCCATTACCAAAATTATGAAAAATATTGTCAAATTTTCCAGTGGGAACACTGAGGTGTCGTTAGCTTTATCTTATGGTTTCAAACGACACTCATTGTTTCAGGTGTTGACTCTGTACCACATCTTAGCAGCAATTGGTGCTGCTACATATCTGTATACTATTTCATTGAGTGTAGGAGGCTTAGAGTAGGTTTGGTGTCATCGCTTCAATTGGTTTCCACAGGGTCACAAAACTAGTTTCACGATGAGCAAAGTGTCACCCCCACCCCCCTTTCCTAAAAAAAAAGTGATGGTGAGTGTAACCATTATGCAAATGTCCCTCAATGAAACGATGATATCAACAGACAACAGCCCTTGGGGAGCGATGACAGATGTCACCATTTGATTATAAATGTCAACTCTGAAAAGTGGGACGCCGCCGCCGGCCCTTGATTTGCCCGTCCCAGACGCCATTGTTTATTTTCCCATCAGTGGCCTTGTAATCACCGTGGTCGGCGATCGGTTAATCCTTAAACTAAAATAGAAGTGTAGCGGGGGGGAAAAGAACACCGAATTTTCCTCTGGGTGTGTGATAAGATGATTGGACAGGGGAGAGCCACGGGGAGCCCCAAAACACAATGTCATCTGTAAACTGTGTTGCATGGAATTAAACTTCATTCCATCAGGACACGTCACAATGAGGTGCATGGATCCAGTGGCAGAGCACATAGCTCGATGGCAACATGGCCACAGTCTCAAACAGATGAAAGGAAAGGACGGTTGTTCTCTGGTTTGATTTTAAAAGGGGAAACGTAATAGATGAACTCGGTGTTGAAGTGGTCATGGCCGAAGTAGAATACCCTTCCTTCACTCTCTGTGAGTCAGCCTTTGAAACAGGTTTGCACGTCAGAAAGTGAACCCAGGATACTCGGGAGTGCTGCTACTCTTTCACTGAATAACAGTGGATGTGAGGAGTGGGTGGTAAGACTAGCAACAGTCAGAGACAGACTGCATCCTGGATCTAAATCCCTTTCACTGCATCATTTTTTGTGGTATTTAGAATATCCCCGGGAATTCTAATATTGTTTCAGGGAGAAGTCGCTGCCAATTCCTGTAGCATGTCATAAAATAGGCTTTTGTTTTGCGCGTATCTTGGCTACAAGACCAAGAAACATGTTACCTCCCTGAGGTTATGCCATACCGCATTAAGGAGTCTCTCATTCTATTGAAGGATACACTCCTCAGTTTTCCATTGACTGGGTTGTTATCCCGCACAGGATATAGAACTGAGACAAACAAGTGTTGGGCCCAATTAGTCTCTCTCTGCTTTCTCTTGCAGAAAAAAGGAGAGTGCTTATGAGGAAATGTGTGCGTTTGTTTGTTTTGTAGGGTAAGCATAATGCCCATGTGTGATGTGAGTGGCACCGCTGTGAACGAGCGTCAGAGAGGAAATGCACTGCAATAATTACGGTCTGTGAGAGGGCTTAATCTAATCCAATCCTGAAGCACTGTTCAAACATGTTTTTCTACCCAATACCCAGATGGCAAAAGCTTACTTATTGCAACATATTTATTTATAGTGCAGTTATATGTTTCCCCTCTATTCTAAAATGGTTGCCAGCTATGGTTATAAATAATTAGCTTATATACATATCTTTACCCGAATTGCCATAAATTCCATGTAGATTTAATAACTTGTGTTTTTTCTCTCTCTCTCTCTCTCTCTGTC
>CM030191.1:5848613-5894858 GCA_017639675.1 Aplochiton taeniatus
TCTTTACCCGAATTGCCATAAATTCCATGTAGATTTTAATAACTTGTGTTTTTCTCTCTCTCTCTCTCTCTCTGTCTCTCTCTCTCTCTCTCTCTCTCTCTCTCTCTCTCTCTCTCTCTGTCTCTCTCTCTCTCTCTGTCTCTCTCTCTCTATATATATATATATATATATATATATATTGTCGCCATTGGGCAAAACCCACGTAACTTGATTATATATGTACATACATACATATATAAGTGGCTATTGATTAGGCACACTGAACAGTATTTTTGCAGTATTTTCAGCACAAAGAACTTAAATATCAAGTCAAGGCCATGCCTCTTGTTGTGAAGTGCACTTATTTTGATTGCATCTGACAATATAGGTCTGTTATGTATTAAAGAGCCATAACATGTAATCTCATAATGAGAAAATAAGGTCAGGTCAATAAAAGAATTAGGACACAATGTTTGACAATCTATCTCTTTATTGGATCACTTGAGAAACTGATGTCACTCATCAATATTTCCCCCCAAAATTAATAAATGATAAAGACCCCAGAGGATAGCTGGGAGCTTCTCTCCATAGAGTAAAATGGTATTACGTTTTTAACTCACAAAGATCATTTTCATTGTAAACTGGATTTTATAGCTGACCACCTCCCACTGCTCCTCCCTTGAGAATAGCAATGAGAATGTTAAATTTCACAACACACTCGCAGGCCCATAAGCACATAAAAAAATGATATAGCATTGATTTCTGACTATTCACTTTTACTTTTAAGCTGTGAAAAACAATAGAAATTCACTTGAACAAACATACACAAAGCAAAGGTGATTTCTCACCTACAGTTGCAGTTTTATTAGATATAGTATTTCATATAAGGAAATAATAGGCTGCATTGCAATCATTCCCAATTTGACACGTTGGAAAAGAAAAAAAAAGTTAAATTTTAGGTGACTGGGGATTCCGACAAACATTTACCCCGAAAATGGTCGCAACCACAGAAAAAGAAAATCTAACTTACAGTGTGATTACTCTTTTTTTCCCTCACACACAAATGGAAACAAATGGTAAACGCGTGCAGCACCATTGAAGACGGTAAGCCTTCGAGGCTGGATTAATGAGCGGGCAGCTGTACTGAAGACCATCTGTCAAGGTGAAGCCAGCGGACGAGAGCCCCAATGCAGAGTGCTGGGGGGCAGGGATGGGCGAGGTGGGGGAGAGAAGGACTTAAGTGTTACCTGGGTGACACATTCATCACCAGGACATAAGGGTTTGAACTGGGAGTTGCAGGAGAGTAGGTGGGGAGTGTGCTGAAGCGCGTGCATGCCTGTGAGTGTGTCTGAAAGCCGTGTGATTGGACGAGGAAGAGAGAGGGAAAGGTTGGGAGAGGGAGAAAGGTTGAGAGAGAAAGAGGGAGGGAGAGAGATGAAGAAAAGGAGAGTGCTAGACAGAGAGCGAGGGAGCGACAGAAAGAAAAGGAGCATTGTTAGGAGTACCCTGGTGACACATTCATCAGGAGGACAACGTGGCCCCGGCTGAACTGGACGGTGTGCCTTGGGGTAATTGTGGGCTCGTTCACCGGCACGTTTGGAAAGACCTTAAGAATACGCACCTACGGCAGGCGCAGTTAAAAGTTGTGTGTGTGGATGTGTGCCCTCATTGGAGTGGGAACACAATCATACATTTCTTCTTTGTGTAGTACTTTGCTGTATTTCCCTACGTGTACATTCAAGGACGTCCACATTCACATCGGAATGTGTCTCTGAGATGTGTTTGTCTGTCTCTGTGTGTTCACTGAGGCGCAGTGGAAATACTTCCCGTTGCACCTTTGCCTTCCAGTTGACCTGGCTCAGAGATCGAGACACCACACCGTGTCAACACGGCAGCTCTCTGTCCTGGTGACCCCAAGATGTGTGTAATGGACAGCCATCAGAGCTAATGGGCTCATTCCCACTATGGGGCTTAGCGAGGTCAGCCCAGGGCCAACTTAACCAATACAACTGAGTCAATCGCAGTATTTGCATTATTAAACTCATCAAATGCGTTAGATAAAATGTGTGTGTGTGTGTGTGTGTGTGTGTGTGTGTGTGTGTGTGTGTGTGTGGTGGTGGGGGACGTTGGGGGGCACAAAATGGCAATAAAATTGAGCAAGTGTTGGCTAGTCCTTCTCAGCTTTTCACTGCTAACAATGTTACAGAGCACAAGATACTGTGAGGAAAGAAACAGTAAGCTATTCTAGGACTTATGTATTGTATACTGGTTGGTTCTACAATAATCATGTCACTTGTTTAGCGTTTCTTTCAACACACCTTTCAACAGTGTCACACTGTTGCTACGGCAACACATTTCTCATTTGCCTCAGCCTCATGACAGTGAGACTTGCACTTTATGTAATAATTATGAGGTGTGAATTATTGCTGACCTGCCTGTGAAATGTTTTGCGATGTACACGCAGAGGAAACCGTCCCAGTAATTGCACTACAGTCTCGCCGGAACTCTACCAGATATTATTGCTGTGTGTCAACATCTTAAATGAGTTGAAGCATATCATAGCAGCATTTATGCATATGGAACAGACAGGTTAATCCATTCTGCACAGGGTATTATATTATTTGGGGTGGCTATTAATGGTTATAGGCTTTTTTATTGTCTGTTAGATCATCCTTTTGATATTCAGGCAATTTGGTGGAAGCTTCAGCAAGACCTGACAGGTGATGGTGCTTAACTCCTGGCACGATCGGATAATGCCCCCTTCGCCGCGGGGGCCGTGGCGCACTAAAACCGCTCCTCGTCTGCAGGAGTGCCGCCTCAGCAGCTTGGGCCAAAAGCGCTGATTAGGATATCGAGACCAAAGAGCGCCGAGAGAGGCAACAGCTGGTGCGTCTCTTAACGTGGACCGTGGGATCCCTTCTGATCCTCGTAACCTGTTCCGCAATTACTGCCCTTTGGTGACAGGGGAGAAAACATGCCAAACGTTCCTGCCCTTGTCCCATGCAGAATATAACGTTTCAAATGCCCTGCACATGTACCTCGGGAGAAGGTGTTAATTAGATAGCAAATGCCCCAGAGTGTGAGTGTAATGGAGTGTAGGCAAAGCTGAAGACCAAGCGTATGTTTCAGTATTTCAATTTTTACTTGAGATATTCTACCCCATGTGTCTTCATGGCTTGATTGAGTATCTATTGCTTTTCCAGAATCATGCTATTATGACTTGTTAACAAGTTAGCGAAACCGTTAATTTCCCAAATATTATCAACTCATTAAAATTGTACATTTCTTTCCACAGTGAAAAGCTTGTATGTACTCCCAATACAGCTACTTATATTCCATACAAGTGTCGCAATGGAACATTTCTATTTTTGTCAGACTCACTGTACATTACAATATTACTTAATTACCTCCAGTGTTCAAAGGCTTGCTTCGACAAGTATTTAGCAGTGTTTCATGACAGAATACCTAGACGAGGTAGCATATTTATATCGACCTACATGCATAAATGTTTGATTTCTCAGACCCAGTGAACATGAGATTTTCCGACTGAATTTACAATCCTCAGACTAATCCCTCCACTCAGTTTGACCGCATCCTGACCATGACATTTTAAATGAGCACACACCAGGTGACCAAGTGAAGAAAAAAAACACGAAATAAAAAAAAATATATATTGAATGAAGTAATGTTAATAACTGCCTGTGTTGATATTTTTAGTAAGTAAAATTCTAAATGAATCAACACCAAGAGAACCGGTTTCCCTTGTAAAAGGCTCTCGGTACAATGTTTGCTATTTCATGCTCTTCTCATCCTGTTTTCACAACAGACTACCCCTAACACGGCTTCACCTTACTTTCTTATCTCTCTCTTGTTGGAGATTTAAAGGGCGGAGGGTAAATTCACATTTTACATCTCAGAAGGTTAATCTCTAGCTCCAGTAAATGTCATCAATCACCTGGGCGTGTGTGATTCACATCAAAGCTGAAAACTGGCCTGGGAGAGAGATGCTTATTGATTGCTTGTGCAGTTATTTCCACATCAGGGCCACGGAGACACTGTGGATCAGCGGAGGGTGGCGACGGCAGGTCGTCGGCTAAGAGATCTAATTGAAAAGCTTGCCTCATTAATTTCCCCCTACTCAGAGATCTGGATGGAGTAACCGTAGCAGAGGGGTTTGGCAAACTCCTTCTGATTTTCTGATTCTCTGTACGTTTGATAGTTTTCCTTTCACTGCTTATCCCCGCCTGCTCATTTCAGAGGAGTCTAGCAGATGTCATTCATAGGGGTGTTGACTCTGGCAGATGTATCACACGAACATCTGTCTCCAAGGTATGGCTACAAATGCTTGGTAAGGAATGACATTTAGTCTTTAGTGTAATTAAAGGTAATCCAAGTTGACAAAAAGTTGAAGGATAAATAATTATCCTCAAAGAACTTGTAACAGTTGGTTACAAGTGCTCGCAAATATAATTGAATATTTGTACTTGATGGATGTCAAAGAGATCTGTTTCAATAGTGTTGTGTGCACATCACTGCATGTTCGGTGCAATTCACCAATCCATTTGTCTACTTGGTTTCAACATGATGGCATTGTCATCCATTTGTGTGATGCATAATACGTTTAAATGGACTGTTTACCAGTATGCTCAAATCAGGATGGACTTGTTTGCCATTTCAGGAACCTTGTCTCAGCCAAGTCATTCCAGCACTGTCAGCAGACGCTAGAGGAGGGATTGACAGAGCGCATCAGGGGACTCAGGGAAGGAGCAGGAGAAGTAAGCATAATTGAAAAATTACTTCTTTTTTTTATACAGTGTCATGTGATGCACAGGCACTGAACCAATGTGTGTTTCCTGCGTCTCTGGGAAACATAAATACATTCTAAAACGATTACAAATAATTTGTCAAGAAGTAGTGATTACTAATGCTGCATTCACTTGCTCCGAGTTGGGAAGTTGTCCTTCCAACTTTGGTGTATTGGTGCTGTTATGTCTATGGACTATAAAAAAGATGTACTGTATTTTATTGTTCAGAGCATTTAAACAATCTAACACCATATGGCTTACATTACAAATTACATGCGAGGAAAAAATGTATATGCAAGACGTGAATAAAAATGTCTTACCATCAACCAAACCTTTCATCCGCCAAGTTTCTGCGTAGATGACAAGTCGACAAGTCTTTTACCAATATTTTCGCCGACTTTCCGAGTTCACGTGAATATTCCCAGTGTTGGAAGTAATTTTTCGGATTATTTTGACACCACATTAATGCTACATGAGCACACAGAGCTCTTGTTCATGGGACGACAACTCAATGTCAAATATAGAGCTATAATTCAAATCCCAATTTTGTTAGACAGAAAGAAAGTGGCACTGATCTGTCAATGAAATCTAGTCCAACAGAAATGACAAGATAATTCACAAAAAACACTGCCAGAACCATTTATAGATTACTCTTCTGGGTTTGCTGCTAGATTACAGCAAGGTGACGAAATCATTTGGATACATCACTGTGCCCCCAAAACATATGTCTGTGTGATTCTGTAAGGAGGCGTCAGCCTTGGGCGCATCTAAATTAACAAATAGCATGAAGGAAGGGTTTTCTTTCAGATCTTCTTTTTATTTTATCTTGTGTCCCGATGAATGGAAGTTCAACCAGAGGTTCTTGCCAGAGCCCAATGCACTTTGATGGCATGGCTTGGTGCACACGGAATCATCACAGCTGCATGACTGCATCTCTGGAGAAAGTCTTTGAAAGAATATGACATAGGAATAGCAATAGGAAGTGCAGGAACGGCAACACCAAAGCATTGAGCTGTCGACTCAGAGTCGTCGTGCGGGATGCTGATGTGCACCGTAACCTATCCCATTTAGCCGACCCTTTTATCTAAAGCGGCGTTACACCACCCCCCGTGGATATGAGACACGGCCACACCATGCCTTGAACCCCTAACCTGGCTGGTGCTGTCGGTGCCAGGTTTGTTAGCCACTCGATCCAGAAAAGCGAATCTATTCAAGTGAAATTAACTTCAGGCGACGTCAGTGGGTATTTAATAACTTCGTGCAAGATGTTCCTAACAGAGTGGCACATAATGCAGCAATGGGGTTATTTGCCCTGTGTGTTCCAATACAAAATGAGTGTTTGTACATGGAAATGAGCAGAACAAACATTTTCTCTATCGGCGTGTCACGTTGAACTTTGTCAGTGACAGAAAAGCACTGGGCTGACTCTCTGAAAACTACCCCCGCTTTTTGGGTAATACTGAGCTGAATTGAATGTTCTGGCTTGCCAGTTCACAGTCACTAAACATGATTTGCATTTCTATTTCACAGATGAAACCACAGCTTATGAAGAGAATACAGACAGGGGGTTTGGAAGATTCCTGCTTTGCGAGTCGTCACGGTGGCTTTTCCCCTTGCTGTAAGTCCCTATTAGACCAGACTTGGTACATTGTGTACTATTGCTCTAACCAAGAGCAGAGATAATCAATTCAACTCCAGCTATTAGAAAAAGTCCCCCTGGCGTAGACAAGCACAGGTAATTCGCCTCGCAATTGGAAGCTGTGCTTTGACTAAAGGTCCGTTAAGTTTGGATAAACTCAACAGGAATGAATGAGCTTGTACTACTAAAATCTCTAAGACAGGTGAACTGCACTTATAGACAGTGCAGAGGGAATTAATAATGAATGAATGAATTAAATGAGGCAGGAAAACAGAACTGCAAAAAAGTGATTTGAGCTGTGTTGGCACGCCGTGCCCAGCTGTGGCTAGACTCATGGGATGCGTTGGTTGGCTTGGCAGGAAAGTGGCTTGACTGTGGATCGGTCTGGGATGGGACTGGAGAAAGAGCCATGCCTTCTTATCATCCCCATCGTTTGATGAGAAAGATCCATGGGAAACCTCAGTTAAGCTCCCTGTGAATTGTGCTGTCGCTCACATGGGGGATGGGAAATTAAACTGTGCTTTTGTCCCTGATTGCCTGACTGTAATAAGCCTAAAAGCCCCTACGCAATTCAGCATGAAAGGATGTGGAGAGTGGATTCATAACTTCATATTCCTACGGCATGCGTTTTTCCTCTGAAGGGTGAAAATATTACAAAATGAATCTGCGTTCACGGGAAACATTTTTGAAGTGCTGTGCACATCTGAAGGACAGCCTATAAAATTAGGATATGCATATAAATGACTACCTTCTGCAAGACTGAAGTAATTGACCATGTTATGATAGCTTGTCATTAAACACTCTGTAAAGACTACGTGTTCCCCATGTTGACTGTGTACTTTCACAGCCTCAATTAGCTACTTGATGTAGAAGAAAAAAAACAGTTTACCCCTATATTTAGTGCAAAAAAGCAGACAAAATCTGCCTGATTAAAAATATGTTTTAACTCTTAAAATTGAATCTGAGACAAGGGTGATCACAGCCTTTTATAAGTGGAGAATGTGAAGCTGACCTGCCTCCAAGCACTGCATTAATTTGCCCCTTTGTTTGCAAGGTGTGCCTGTCTATGACTGTGGTATATTGTACATTGTTCACGTTCGTCCCAGTGTTGCACCATGTACTGTCCTAGCACATCACACAGTGTCTTAGTCATGATATACGAATTGAGATAGAAGTGATTTTGAAGGCCTGACGTGCTGTCACGGTGCGAATAGTCACTGTAATTTATCGAGTCTTTTTTATTTTATTCTTAAAAGCTTTCACAAATTAACATAGTAAATGGAACTCGCAGACATATTTAAACGGGCTTCCTATGCAATCCTAAAACCATTTATCAAGATTTGCAAGGAGACAGTGATGATACAGACCCAATCTCTCTCTGGCAGAGCCTGGCAACATAAATCGTGATCTAGGTTTCATCGTGAGCATACACTGATCGATTATTCCATCCCCAATCCTTCCAAAAGTCTGGACGAGGCAAGTTCTGTAAAAAAAAAATACGAAAACAACGGCAAAATGCAGAGCCAAGCATTTTCTGGTGAAGATAATGATCTGTGAGTCGAAAAAAAACTGAAGATTGAGACACTGACCTTATGCGACTGTCTCTGCTGGAGATTATCTGGCACCGGTTTTGAACTGGCATCTTCAAACAAAAAGGAACAAGCTCATTGACTGTTCTGTTATTCTGTCCTTTTGGGACAATCCTCACAGGCATTGACAAGAGCAGTGAGTGGGGGTGTTCACTGGCAGCCTATGAACACGTTTGCCGGCCACATGGCAGACGAGGGAACATTAGTGAGTTGTTTGGCACTTGAAATCAGTACGACGTGTGACTTTCGCCCACAAAACACCACTCGAGTCATCCGTGGGCCTTAAAGTGCAAAGAGGTGCTATTTGCCAAGCAAAGAGGGGTGCTGGGAAGTTGTTGGGTCGTGTGTGTGTGGGTGTGTGTGTGTGTGTGTGTGTGTGTGTGTGTGTGTGTGTGTGGTGGGTTGGGTGGGTGGGTGGTGGGGGTGGGTGGGTGGGTGGGTGGGTGTGTGTGTGATCACAAGTTCCATACACATTACTCATAAGTAATCTGTACACATTCTGTCCATCACAGCAGTAAACTTCTAGATGACACTTGTGATGTCATGATCTAAACGATAATAATAAATAAAATGCAGATACAGGAAAAATAACATTACAGTTATGTATACATTATTTGTTTCTACTCTGCCCTCACCATATGCAGCCAAACATAGATGTTCCAACAAGTTTATTGTTGTGGATCAAAAGAGAAGGGCCTTTTTATTTTCTCCATTTGAATCAAACCCACCACATTGGCTGCTTGCATGAAGTATTGGCAGTAGACACCAGCTCACTTGCCAACCCCTGATCCTTCCAAATCATGTGAATGAACTTAAGAAGAATACAGGCATCAGGCAAAGTAGCTTGCTAACTTTTATGTGTACTGTGAAAACATATTCAAATGCTACACCATTTTTAAAAGGTTCTTGGACAGGACTGTGGCTATTGCACGTTTTAAATCAAGCAGACATTTGAAGGTAGGAAATCACCTTTTAAAGAAACTCTCCTGTCACATAATCTTTTGATTCTTATCTTTCCTTTGAACAATGTGTATCATTGTACTGTCAGATATGTCCCTATAGCAGCAGGTGATTTGTGTGTCTAGAGTGGATTGCTTTCCTATGGTCATCTAAACTTCATTATTACATTTACTTTACTGATTATGCAGCCCCTTTGTACATCCTGTAGAGGAGGTATTTCATGCACAACTATTTTTCAACTGACTATGTCACACCGTTCGGGAAATTACTTGACACTAACCCTGGATACAGTTGACATGTATTTCTAGAAAATAAGGTAACCTTTCGAAAACTGGAAAAGTAGGCACAGTGGCACTTTGATTCTACTGATTGAAAAGTAAATGTACCATTTCTCCTGAAATTGCACATTAATGAAATTATAATGTAAGGCTTGATTCTTTATTGTTCCTACTGGCAAAGTGCCTTTCGATAGACAAGTATCCATTATTGTTAAAGAGTGTAACCTTTAATTCCTAATATACTGCAGTACTAGAGAGTTATCCAAGCAGGGTTTAAGAC
The DNA here is from genome assembly GCA_017639675.1 of Aplochiton taeniatus. Lineage (NCBI taxonomy): Eukaryota > Metazoa > Chordata > Actinopteri > Galaxiiformes > Galaxiidae > Aplochiton > Aplochiton taeniatus. Next base: position 5,858,144 of record CM030191.1, read on the forward strand.
TCGGGAGCCAATTCCAACTCAGTGAGCCAACTTACACACCACAGTGTGTTGGGAAAGGGTTTGTAAACACTGTTTTAATGAGCCCTCTTTTAGATCTCAGTGTGAAGTTAACCTTGATTGGCACAAAGTGCCTGGGAATTAAAGCAGCGTAGTAGTTAATCTACTGCTGAGATGTGTTCCAAGTTAAGATACACAAACGCGCACAAAACTGCTCACACATTAACATACACACTTGCACCTACACGCCCACGCACGCAAGAACTGTTACACAGCCTAAAACTTTGACTGGCATCTGGATCATCTCCAGTGGCGGTGCGCAGATATGTGATCATTCAAATTTTGGATCTTCATCCTGTCATATGCAGAAAAGCACAAAAATTTAAAAGAATCCCATGTTTAGCCTACGTGTAAAGACACAAGAGTGAGTCGCTGGCTGAATTAGCTCAAGGTCTCTAACTTCTCTGTTTTCCTATGGTTTCCATGAGATGAGTGGCGCTGGGGACTCGCCAGTGAATGAGAAAGATGACAGTGGGATTAATATAGAGTAGATCGCAGTCAGCAAGTTGAGTCTGGCATTTCAAAGTCTCCCACCGCGAAGGAGAGAGAAACCCAGGGGGTGACGCAAGGACACACATCTAGCCTGCTCCCCTATCTAGTCGCATCCCTGACCCAACTGCAAAATGAGCTCTCCAGCACCGCACATCAGCTAAAGATACCAACTCTCGTACTACCTTAGTAGAAATGTAAAGTATGTTTACCATAAAGTATTTTTTCTCACCAAAACATACCAACTATGCTGATTTTGTTCACAAATAGTGATGATCCGCTTTGGAACTGTATCTGTATATAGTTATCATTTATGTTTCCGCATGACAAATTCAGATTCAGTAACACACTCTAGACAGTTTGAACATATTATGTAGTGCAACAATTATTTAAAATCTATGTTGAATACCTGCCTTTTGTTTTGTTATTTTGGGTCATCTAATATTAATTTGGCATAGTCGTTGTTTCTCAAGTTTTCTTTGAATATGTGAACAAGGATACATCTTTCTGCTAAGTCTGTGAATCCACTGTGTAAATTACCCTGACAAATCGCTCTTTAGTTCTGAAAAACAAAATGATCAGAAATTATGGAAAACACTTGGCGTAATACAGTTACATAACAATTGTGTGTCCTGAGCTGGAGGCCTACTCTTCAACCGTTGAAAAGGTCAAATCAATCCATTCCAGAGACATTTTAAATACACGAAATGCAGATGTAAATTACTGAAAACGTATAAAAAGGGACATGGAAGGACAGAGTTATCGGCTCTAACACAGCCAACTCCCCTCTGGGCTCGCCTTACTTCAAAAGAATTTAGGGTTGAGAAAAAGAAGAGCAAATAAAGCGGTGAACCGCACACGCAGAGAGAAAACATGAGTCTTGCCGGCGACGGGCCATGATGGACGGCGCACCCTGACTGATAAATCTGACGCCGTGAAAAGGCAGGATGCTGAGCCGAGCGTTCAGCACTCCCCGTTTTGCGGACCCCACGACGTGTCTGGAATGTCGGAACAGATGCTCACGAGAAGAGAGCAGAGCTCGGCCTAATTTAGACGCTGTGATAAAAAATGGGACAGGAAAGTGCTTACTTGGCCTAACCCCCCCCCCCCCCCAACGTCCGCTCTCTCCCGCCCTCCCTCGCCCCAGTCCTTCTCCCCCCTCCGATGGCTGAGGAGAGTGGACAGGCTGCAGCCCGTGGAGGTGTTAACCTAATTAGTGCACCATCACTTTGCCGTCTGCGGGCCCCCCTCTGTCTGATCCACTCGCTGTCCCGAAAGCAGAGTGATGCCACCGTTGATGCTCATCAGAAAATACTTGCAGAGTAATAGCTTCAGCACACACACACACACACAGAAACGACCACACACACAGAACCACACAGATCTTGAGGGCAAGGTTTAATTGAATTGAAAGCCATGTACAAATCATCCATCAAAAATCTTCAATTAAATCCTTTCAGTCAATACAAATCAGCTGCAACACTTCCTTTCAACGCTTGTTCATTTTGTTTGTCCCTGACGAATGAGTGCACTTAAGGGTGATCCTTCCTAGTCCTGGGAGATGGTGACTTAATAAAAGTGTTGATGCAACCAAAGACATTCCTACAATAGACATGGCGTTTGTGCTAACTGAATGATGAAGCGCACCACAAAGTTTTATGGCTCCAAACTGCTAGCTCATCTACGACACGACCCAGGTTGTGGAAATACTCCCAGTGAAAACAACAGCAACACCCCGCAGGCTATGCAGTGCAAGGTTCTCCCCATGTGATGCAGTCATTTTTTACCTGCATTGGCAGGACCACCGCCGCGGAAGGTGATGGCTGGAATGTGCGGCGCCGCCCGAGCCCCCTATCATTTTGTGGGGGGGTCATATGTCCTGGACCCTGGGCTGATGTATTAGGCGGAGGCCCTCGGTCGTCCGTCTCGGTGTGACACCCCGAGAACAGTGATGTTTTCGTTTGGCACAGTCGCAAGGGGCATATTTCACTCCCCCATGGTACTCTCAAACAACCCCCCCCCCCCCCCCCCCCCCCCCCCCCCTTCCCATTTCTCGCTCCTTCTATCCAACTTTCCGCTCTTCTTTTTGTTAGACCTCTATCAGTCACGTTGTCCGCTCCGGGAAAATGTATTTTCCTTTGGATGCAGAAACCCATATGCACTCGCCCCCCCCCCCCCCCCCCCCCCCCCCCCCCCCCCCCCCCCCCCCCCCCCCCCCCCCCCCGTGTGGTCTCTTTTACATAACGAGTTCTGGGAGAGGAATGGTAAATCAGCATGGCCCAAAAGAAGTCCAGCTATGACAGGCCATCAAGGACAAAGATAAAGTCAAGGACTGGGGAGCGCATGAATATTTGATCATGATGTTTACGGGCTCCGCCTCACCCCGACCGTACTCCCCCTGTTTTTCAAAAAAGGAGGCAGCAGCATTATCCAAGTGTCTGCCTCCTGTCAGCATTGCATTAAAATTGTGTGGGAGCTGCATTTCTTCGCAGACGGCAGTCCGGCGGGTATTTAAATCAGCGTATTCATTAATGCTGGTCTCTTATAGCCACCGGTATGTACCCCAACAAGACACGAATATGTATACACACTGGTGTACTTCCAGCTAGGCAGTTCCTTTTAGAATGCACATTGTCATGAGCAAGTGGAGTTGCTGCTAATGGGTAATGCTTGTTTAGGTCAAACCCATAAAAAAGTGTGAGGTTCTGGTGTATTGCCAAAGGCCTAATGCTGGCCATCTGCTCAAATAAGCTCACACCTTAGAGTAGCTTTAGCTGGTCCTTGTGAAAGGGATTTATAGGTGGGCAGTGTCGGGAATTGTATTGTAATCCATTTCAATGGTGTTTGTGCAGGATACTTTAGATGAAGTTGGAAAAGTTGCGAACAACTTTGTCTGAGCTGTGCTATTTTAGAAGTTGATGATAATAACAGTGATAGCTCACACGTACAGTGGATGAGCAAGATTAGACTACTACTACTAATAATAATAAACTTTATTTATGTACCACATTTCAAAACAGGGTTACAAGGTGAGATATTAAGATAAAACAAATACAGTAAAATAATATCATTATGTATGAAGCGGCGGAATAAAATATAATTGAGACACAGTACACTAAATCGACTAATCGAGTCACAAAACATTCCTCATTAAAATAGTTATTACAAAAATGTGTTTTACAAGTGTGAAATTAATGGAATGTTAATGATAAAAATATCTTACTCTGTGAATTGACAGGATGAGCTCTGTTCAGTTTTTACTTTTATGTTATACGTTTATGGAAACGTTAAAGCAATAAAATGCAGTGTCAAGTTAATTATTGCGGATGTCTGAGAATAACCATACTTTTCGATGGCATTTTTCACACAATAGTAAAACAAACTACAGAGTAAGCTTTGAATGCACTTGCCGGCTGTGAGGGGCCGCTGAAGGCACGGAGTAACAACTGAAAGCGGGGCCTACATGTAAACCATCGAGAGAGAGAAGCTAGCGCCCCAGCTGTGCCTGGGAGTGAGCATCGCAGGGCACAGGTTGTTGAACGCAAGATGAGGCCGCAGACTCAATGGAGCTCTGTGCCATGCCACCGTAACAGCGGGGTGTGATTGTCACAGGTAATTTGCCCGCGCCGAGGTGATAATGGCATGGTCTCGCAAAGTGGGTCGAGATGATGGGCCGCTGTGGTATTGTGTAGAACGGACACATATAAGAAGCCTCCTATAGCACTACGTAATCACCTATATACTAGTTGCAAGCACTGTGGCTGGTAAGACTTGAGCTCTGTGTGTGCTAAATCGCGGTCTTTGATGACTAATCTAGGGAAGGCCTGTGTTCCGTGGCCAGTGATAGGTCCAACTGAGTCTTTCTGCAACCGCAAGATTTGATGAGAGGGCATAAAAGCACTCCAGATTGGAGATAATTATCGGGGCTTTACGGCACCCACCTTTATCTCGAAGGCGGCGTTTACGAGCTAAGCCCTGAGAAGGAATGATATTCCGAGTCAGACGGAATCTTAAATGGACCTCTTCGCCCTCGTTCGCCCTTTTTTTTCCCCTCCCTGCTTCCTCTTCAAAACAGAAGTGCGGTGCTTTCCAGTGCCCTAAAGCCGGAGCATGTGGTTTTGCAGTGAGTGAGAGGACAGGAGTGCTTAAGCTTTCAAAGCGGGGGCTGAACCTTCAGCCCTGGGGCTTTCCTTTTGACTTAGTGACTTCACAGAGGTAGCCAGACTGGGGGGAAGGACCCAGAAGGGATCTACTGTCGCTGCCGATGCCTGTTTCACTGATCAGGCTCCCAGGTCCTTGTTATGATGTCCGCCTAGACTGCCATTTTGTCTGAAGGCTGGTAGTTAGGTGGTTAGGTAGTGTGTGTGTGTGTGTGTGTGTGTGTGTGTGTGTGTGTGTGTGTGTGTGTGTGTAGGGGTGCATCCTGTTCCCCTACGTTCTTGGTTTTTGTCTCTCTCAATTTCTGAAATGTTATGTCTCTGCCTTAATGTGTCTCTCACCTATACACACACACACACACACACACACACGCACACAAATGCACACACACACTTCTCATGGGGCTGTTAATTGCCAGATGTGCTTAGACCCTACCAAGGGAAGATCTGTAGACCAGCCAACACCAGCCAACCCGCATCACCCCCCACCCTTCCCGTCTCCCCTAACGGGTCTCACATCATATGGAAGTATGGCATCAATAATGGGCTGGCTGCAGCAGCACGTTGGAGAGAGTGGAGTCAGGGAGGGAGCCTCAGCCCATGATTCATTCCCTCAGAGCGGAGCGGATCATTAGGAGGGCCTGCTTGGCCCTAATGACGCTTCTCCCTGCTCTGCCCGTCATTAAATGAAAAGCTTTCTCGTTCTCTCTCTCTTTCGCTCTCGCCCCGGTGTCCTCTGTCGCTCGTCCTTCTCTCTCTCTCTCTCTCTCTCTCTCTCTCTCTCTCTCTCTCTCTCTCTCTATCTCTCTCTCTCTCTTCTCGCATCTGTCTGAATCTCGTCTCACTCTCACACTCTGTCCCTTTGTCTTTTGCTCGTGCGCTGCCCTTTCTCCTGCTGTCCTCTTCACTCACTGCCTGGATTTGCTGTCTGTCCTTCTACCCCCCCCCCCCCCACACACACACACACATACACACACACACACCACATCCCCTCTGTCCCTTACATGGGTAAATTATAGGCGTCTCTCTCCTGTCTTCATCTCACACCCTCTCGTGCTTGTCTCACTATTTTATGCACACGCTGCGTTCCCCTGTTCCCTCTTCTCTCTTTCTCACCGTGACCAGCCCCAGCCCGTCATCCTGAGCGGTGGAGGTTCTTCCTGGCCTCCCCTGCGGCGCTGTTCCATGGGTTATTGATGGAGTCCTCTCAGAGACCCTGGGTGACTAATACCAGGCGCTCCTCCGTGACCAATAAAAAGAGCCCCGAGACTGACAGGCCACACAGATGCACATGCACACACACACATACACACACACACACACAACTGATTTATCGAGAGAAGTCCCCACTATCCCCTTAATTACTTTTCCTCGCTGCCCATCGCCATTCTTCTCTTTGTGGGGCGTTTTGTCTGTCCATTTTGCCAGAGAAGGAGAGAAGAGACAGAGGTGATAAAAAGTCATGGAGAGGAATTCCAAGGGGATGCCATTCTAGGGCAGATCTATACGATCTAATGTCAGATGGGGTTTAAGAGATTGCTAACAAAGCTGGCATTATTGCAGCGAACGACGAGTTGACAGTAAACGTGACCGAGGTACAATCTATTTCTCAGCCATAAAGAACTGACATGGCCCCCATGTGCTTTAGCATGGTTTGCCCTGATATGTAGAACTGGGTGAATATCATTCATTATTATTGTTGTGAGCCTACTTGTAAAAGAGAGTCCACGGTGGGGGTTAAGTCACCAGCGAGAAATGCCTCTTCATCCCGGCTTAAACGGAAGCACTGTTTGGGCAGTGACACAGGAGTGGGCGGGGACTGGAGTCATTGGCCAGGCGGCAAAAGGGGAACAAACAAAGCAACACATAAATGGCCTATGTCATGATGAACTTCTATACTATGCGGTGAGCGGGGCGAGGTGAGAGTCCATTAAACATTCAGGAGGACAAAAGGTTCCGATGCCGGGGCACAGTGGCACTCTTGATACAATTGTCAAACACTTGACGGTAGCTAACTGTGTGTCCCTCGCGAGGACGGACAGCTGCTCCAGTCCTCTGGATTATGATGCCGGTGGATTTCTGATAAAAATAGACACAATGCCAGCTCTGTACTTAGCGTTTACTCTGGTGATCTTTTTGAAGGGATTATGTGTATTGTACGTGTATTTTTGCAACCTGAAGATGAATAATAGCAGTAATGGTATTATTATAATATTTTTTATGTCATTTTGTGATGCACTCATGGTTATGTGAATATCCTATTAATAACTAGAACGGTTTGCTCCAGTAGCACATTGTCACCTAATGTTCGAGGTTAGGTGGTATTTCAATCAAAAGGACACACAGTTAGGCCTGTCAAAGAACTTTTCAGGATCAAGTTGTTTAAAACTGTTTGACGGGACAATACAGGCTGTCCATAGACTATCACACAGTGCTCGGCAACCAGACAGCGAGATGTCTGTCAGAGCTGGGGAAGATCAATACCCTCAGCCTTGGTCTAGCCGTCATAGAGTATGTTGCCCATCTCCACGCTGTGTTTTCCCCCATTGAGAGCATAGACACAGCAGCAGTGGGTGGAGGTCCTTATCGCTGACCTTATCAAAAAGGTGACACATGGCATGCTGCTTCATGTCCGCTGCATGCCCCCAGCCCCTACAGGATCTTGAAACGGTCACTTCGCCATGGAGGTGGAGATTAAAAAGGACAAACAGAGTTTAGAAGATGAGGTGGGGAGCTGACGCAGGGTTATGTCACAGCAGTACCAAACAATTGCCTTTGTACCGTTGGCTTTTCATGTTTTGGGGAAACCACATAAAATGTGAAGACTTAGAATATTGATTGTGTCAGTAAATTATATAATAGTGGGTTGGCAAGAAAAACATGGATGTGAGGATTTTGACATTTACACATTATGTACTTACATGATTATGCCCAAACTAGATTTCAACGTTAGCTGGATGTTGGAGACTGTTGGTCATGCAGTGAATATACAATTCCCAGCTAAAGTCTGAGAGGCAGGGAAGATCCAGGAATAATTCAATAAAACATTTCAGTGCAGCAATTGGGTAACATTTCTGTTTAATTTACATGTGCTTTCCCATACCAGATGATGCATATATTGATTTTCACTTTGAACATCAATTCATATTCAATTACTGAGAAGATTATTGGTCAGCAAATCGTTTCTTGTGGATTTGAAAATCCTTTTAAGAGGGTGCCAAAATAAAGTGTCACAACAACTTCTCTTTTCTTTTTGCTATCAGAGGCCTTAGCTGGATTCCGTAGGCTAATGGAGTCTGCTAAATGCAATGTAATTGTCTTGAATATGTTTACTCCTTGGTGCACTAGAGTACACGGGCAACAAATTAGCCCCGTCGCAAGCTGTGAGGCACTGAATCCTGCGTCTGTCTGTCTGGCCTCCGACGAGGCATGTCCGGACCTGCATTATGCTGGCTCCAGACCCCAGCTTGGTGGCACCGACACAGTCTGTGGTTTTCATCTGTCTCTGAAGCTATTGGGGGGATGATACCAAGATTACAGTTGTCACTTTGCACAATGCTAACAAGGCAAAGCTTTCATCCAAAATAGAAAGGGCAGAATGTAATAAGAACGACGTTGATTGGATTTTATTTGAATTATCTTTATTTGGGTTACGGTTGATTTGATGCAGGAAATGGCAGCTGAGCATGACGGAATATGTAAAACATTGATTATGGCGATGACAGTATGGAATTCTGCTGTGACTTATGCGTCTGCGTCAAAATCCATATCTTGAAGGGTCCTGCGTCATTTCCGTACTGCATGTAAAGCTTTGCATCTGCAGCGGCAAACATATCCCTCATATTGTAGTGCAGTTTAGTTCAAACCAAAACAAAAATGCCCTTACTGTGATGTACGGGTGACCTATTTTGGGTGCTATTCATGGGAGTGCTGTGCTGTGGCACTGCATGATCCCTCAATCTCTTGGATTAAACATTCATTTTAGTAATTATCTGCCTGACCATGCAGATTAAAAGCAAAATATTTGTCATCAAACTTTAGCTGTAACCATCTAGTTTATGATAGATTCTACTGTGAAACAGTAGACTTTGCCCGCTGTTTGATCTAGTGTCTATGCTCGTGTGGGAGGTTCTGTGGTGTATCTTTGTTTCCGTTTTGTATAGTCATACTGCAAATAAGTATAATCGAAATGCCTGAGGATCTATAGTTTGAACTGTGAGTAACTGGATATGTAGGTGCTAAAACACCCATTGATTTACTGAATTGGATACTTTGAATTCTGTAAACTGTAGATCCATCCAAAATGTGATTTCAGTCATTTTCAATGATAACAACCAAGATTGCGCACCTGTGCTGTGAAAGTACTCACGTATGGATTTATACAGTAAGAACATTAGAGTGCCGTGCTGAACGGAGACCGGCGTGAAAGACCACTCAGAGCTGAGATGGAACCGTCATTGCAACACCTGTGGCTCCCCCGAGGAGTCGGTGTGGGGACAAATTGAGCACGAATCTCACACATATCTGACCTACATTTAAAGTACGCTGGTGTGTGGCTAAACAGAAGAGGCAGGCCTTTGGGCCACAGCTGCTTACCACTTTTGTCTGCCACTATTATGTAGCCCAGAGCAAGAAATAGTGAATATCGACAATCTCTTGCATTTTTAATCCACCTATTGTCATATAAAACCACCTCATGTATATATACAAAAATATATAATTCATGAAGAGCATCTAAAGGAAACAATTGTATTGTAAACACAAGTCTCAAATACGTATGTCCTCCTAAAAGCATGAATTGTGATGCTGAGAAATTACCTATTATCTAAACAATAAGGGAACTGCTTTATTGTCAGAGGAGCGCATGTGATGGCCTGCGTTCCCCATTTTGACTGTGTGAACCTGGGAGTGAACCCACTGGTGCTTAACCCAGGAGCCCAGCAGCTGTAGTGTTTTAATAACAGAGCGTGTGTCCTTGCTTCTCCTGGCGTATTCCACCGGGGGAGGTGTCCGTCTGAGGCGCTTGGCCGTGGCAGGTGTTCTTGATTGATGGCGCTGACTCGTCGGGTTGCAGCTTGCGTGCCACAGATTGGCACAGCGGCGACCTGGCATGCGGAGGCAGTACCCCCCCCTCTCAGCATGAAACGCCCGGCAGAGAATTCCGGAAGGGGGGGATCGAGGACCACATGACCTACAACGTGTCTTGTCTGTGGATGCCCACTGCCAAGCCTATTTAAAAGCGCCAGGATGGAGCTGTGAACATATGGGAGAGGTGGATGCACAGGTTGCTTGTGAAATTTACAGAAGGCTCCTGCAAGGCTTCATTCTCTCTAATTCAAATAGCGCGCATCTAACAATTTTCGAGTTGTAATTACATTTGATATCTATCTAATTAAAGTTATTTGGAATGCAACTGAGAGTGTTCCAACTAATGAAGCAAAGAACACATTTCAGCTGCGAGAGCAAGCCCCTGTTAATCAACTTTTTCCATTATTTTTTGCTAGACATAATGGCAATTATATAGAGAGTAGCTGATGGCTGAAACAAAGAGAAACTGCCATAGGGGTGTCAAGGAGTACACAGCCGGGAAGGAGCAACATGGCATTTTTGTTTCAAGTGTTAATAAAGCATGTCGACGTGGCAAGTGACGCCTGAGAACATGCCATCCCAGAAGTGCTTTTTGATGGGAAGAAATACATTGCTGCCTCCAGCAGATTTCCCGCTTTCCCCAGGCCAAACTCGGTGCTGGTTTTAATGTGTGTGGAACCTATAGTGAGGGAAGAAGACGCTGCCGTTTCAAATGTTCTGTTCAAAGGAATTCTCAGGTGCGGCATCCCAACTGAGAATAGGTTGATTTTCTTTTAAACAGCTGGTTCCTGTAGTTTTGTTGTTTCAATAGTTAATAAAAAGGTATATACGTACATTTATTTGGTTTCTTATAAGACATCTGCTTGAATTAAAGCAGTATTTTATCAAATTGTAACATCACAATAAATTAACAGTTTAAGAAGAATTTAGGAAACAAGTCCTTAATCTTTGTCTTCTTCTGGTAACATACTAGTTTAAGATTCAATAAGTCAACTTTTTACCCACAATGATTTCATCACACCACCTTTTCTGTATTTTGTGGTCCTCTCATTAGCTCATGCCTATACATTACTATGAATATTATGCTTTTAATCTACGGCAAACTAATCTTAAACAATTAACAATAAGTAGAGCTCCCCTCTCAATAATCCTTAACTGTGAGAGAAGCCAGTCCCCTGTTGAATGGTAATTCACAGTATGGTATGATTAGGAGTTGTTTTATGCAGGTCTCATTTATCAGATGTATGAGCAGGGAGTTTTGCCCTCCCACCCCGTCTCTTCCTCCCACAAAAAAAAAGATAAAAAGACTCAAACCTCTTCACTTTGAATCAACTTGTAGCTCCTGGAAACGTGTTTAGCTAGCAGTTATTTCACACAGCTACTTTTTAAGAATCCAACCACCACCCAGATTAGCCTTCTACCTTTGTCATCCTCATGGGGAAGAATTGATTTGGTTTTTACTGTTATTCACACACAGTACTGAGGTCATTGTACATTTTTCAAGGACTTCCTCCTCTCGTCAGAGCTTTGTGCATTCCAGGGAGTTCAGAGAAATTCTGCTGCTGCTGCTCATCATTAGGCCCTGGTTGTCTCTATGGCTCTATAGAAACAGGAGTTGCTAGCAAAAAATCTACGTAAAACATAAAAAGTATCCACCAAAATGAAATGTAAAAATATACTATAAATTGCAGTAGAAGGTTTTGAGGAATGTGAACACTTATTTGGGTTGTGGTTAAGGTAACATCATGGTTGTGTTTTAATGTAAAACTCCCGAACGAGGATCTACATTAATAATCAAGTGGGAGTGGCAAGAGAAACACAAAAAAACGCGTTGATCTTATTTACCAAGAATGTAACACCGCCTTTATTGCAAGTGTAATGTTTCGAGAAACACCTGAAAAGACCGGGTAATGACAGTGAATATTACACTCTAAATACTTTAATTGCAGCGTAATTACAGGCGTGTATGTTTGCCCCTTGTCTCTGTGCTGACAGTTGTACAATGTGGAAATACATTCATTACTTGGCAACCAAGGGAGAAAAATATGTCTAACGTTTATACTCACGGTTGGAGGATTAGACAGGCCTCATTGAATGAAAGGGACTATAGATTACTGTGACATAGATTAAATATCTAAGTCTGGTGCACAAACCTGTTTACAGATACCTGCTTGTCCCAGTGCATTTGTCAAAATGTGAGGGGTACTGCAGCTGGCTAATAATTGGAAAATTAAATTCAGATTATGAAAAGGAGTGAGAATGAATCACAGCGTCAGGCTCTCGGTGCAACCTGCAGAACCAATGTGGAAATCGATTCTGGCAATTCTCCGAGATTTCTGATTTATGAGTCCTTATGAAAAAGCATGTGATTATGGATATTCCGGGTGCAGGGTTGCTGGTCTAGGCTGCTGTGGATGACAGCGTTATCTATTGCATTGTTAATTAGGTCAAATTACACTCGTCAAGGGCAGGGAGATTAGGAAAAACCATGGAGAAGTTTTGTCTACATTTGTCAGCATATCATTTCAGTACTCTTGGGTATACTCCTCTGCTAACATATACTAAACATTATAGGTAAGAAGTGTTGCAATGTTAAATTCATAACATACAAATTCATAATTAATACGCTCTATTTGAAAAGGATTGACAGACGAAAATATAAAAGAGAAATACTTTCAGAGAAACTTGAGCTGTCTTGCAGCCTCTTTTATCAACAGAATGGAAAGCAGAAATACAGAGCGAATGCTTGATGGCCTTAGCACCCGACATGATTACAATCAAATGGAATGTAGGCTACATCTGCCTTCTGGAAGCGAAGGCAGTTGGTTCCTGAGGTTTATTTCCAGAACAAAATGTGCGGCTGATAAAGACCGTTAGTTTACCTTGCCTCAGTGCATCATAGAAGGTTGCCTTTAGGTTTAAACTCTTTAGTTTGAGGCTATGCAGACTTTACTATTTTTGGAGACGTTGCCATTAGACGGCAAAACATTTAGTGCCATGTTTGTACATTTCATATTGCATTTCAATGTATTTTGCTCTCACTGAATAATTTGGTTATATTTTAGTTGTGGTAAATGGGATCCAGATTTAGCATTTTCTTTGACTTCTTATTATTTGGATAGCTTGTGATACAGATAGCAGATGGGATCTTGTTTGTTTCCTCAATATTTTCAAGCCCCACGCTTGGGTTGCAAACAAAGTTTAGAAAAGAGTAAATTCGATTTGCTTTGACCGCCATTAGAGGACGGATTATTATGTTCGGGTTTATTGCGGTTTTTGTCTATGCAACTTTGCTTTGCCCACTTTTATTGCCTCCTTGGGCTGTTTTTGTATATTTGGTTACAAGGTTAGGAAAGTTCACAGTAATATAAAAGTTGGGACTGAAAATCTCTTCTAAAACGCAATGCTATTACTTGCCACGTAACACGTATGAAAAAAATCTTTCATCCCAGCAACATACTTTTAGTAACATATATTCCCCAGAAATATTATACGACATGTGAACACAAAACACGGGGACATACTGTATCTAACAAAGGCTTAATTTCGCCAGAAAGAATTGTTATACAAATGTGATTACAGATCTATGTTGGTTCTATCCACAGGGACAATTTTACTCTATATTTTCCATATCACTTAAAACATTCCCTCTTATCTTTTCCCACAAGGAAAACCCATCAGGATGATTCAGTCAGTAGTGAACTGTGCGTTCTAGATAATTCCACATCTGACAGCATAACATATTACACCCTGTTGTGTAACAATTGCAGTTTCATGTAGCAATGGGAAATAGATTGCCTTTTAATGTGAGCAGGGCCTTACTATGAATTCTGTTTTGACAAATGCATTGGATTCACCTTCATCTCCAACCTTTTTCATTGCATTTGCACTGATGCGAAACATAAAGCTTTTCATATCTCAAACATGACAACCGAAAGGCAAATGTAGGTTGTTATGGATGGGGTAAAAAGGTTTGCAACATCAACTGTGAAAAGCGTGACTTGAGGCATAGCTAGGAATGCACCGTTAGAGATAGGGGAGGGCTTAGTGGGGATACTGGGAGCTTACAAAAATATGTATCAAGTAGCATGCACTCTTGAGTTACACCTCAGAGATTGCACTGACCTCTCAGTAAAAATGACAGTACATAACCAATAATGCAATAAACTGGACGGTAGAATCTGGTTTGACTGGTCAAAATATGATGTCGTTTTACGTAATGTCATGCTGTTGAGCTACAGCTATGTCACCTACTATGTAGACACCAGAAGCTTCTAGTTACAACCGGTGTCTGGTTGAGATGGGTATCAAAAAATATACAGTATCTGCTGCAGTGCATTAGTCTGCAATTAAACCTGACGCCAGCCTCATGTCTGCACCACACCCTCAGCCCACTCAATAGTGCACCACTGTCCAGCGCTCTCCTATGATATACGGTCTTGTCCTTTCTGCTCCCCTGCCACAGAGAGCAAGTTCTGTCACCTGTAGCTGGTGTGTTGCAAAGCACCGCCCACCCCCCCCCACCCCCCCAACCTGCCCCCTATCATGCAATCATAAAAACTGTAATTTATATCTTTATCAAATGATATCTGTATGTCTGATTGATGATTGCACTGACTATATGCTCCCAATATGGCAAAACAGCAAAACACACCTTGAAATAAACAAAAATGTCAGCGTTTTGGAACCGAAACCACTTTGTAATCGCTTTTGAGTCAGTGGGATAACATCTCCACTGGTGTGTGGCTGACTAACCCAAGCAGCCTTTATCTGTGTTCCTGAACCCCAAGCGAAAGGGAGCAACAGCTTGCTGCAGTGCTGTCACTGAGACAGTATTACCCTGAATTATTTATCTGCTTCGCAGACCGCCATAACCATAGCAACCTGTGCTACTGTACAGAGTGCTGTGCACATTTCAGTTTTTCTACTTCGACTAGCGCAAGACCATCTGTTGCATTGCTCGGGAGCTTCTTGAGATTTGCAAGGAGCCTTGAGAAAACCTCAAGGTTAGCCGTGTGGCACCGATTTGAAGTCTCCCAGGGCAATCCCATGGCAACCCAACAGCTTCTTCAACGATCAGTGTTTTTACCTCTTACAAAGTCATGATGACTTCCATGATTACTGTAATTTAGCCTCAAAATGGGAGGGTACTTCGAAATAATAACGCGGAGGGTTCAGCTTTGTAACCCAAAATCACTGCTGGCAACATGCTATTGTGCCTCAGTGTTTGGTGTTTGAGTCACGACGGATGCTATTTTCACATCTTAACAAACCAAACGGTGCATTGTAGCTCATCCGCAGTAATTGTTGTAAATCAATAACTGTAATAGGAGTAATATCAGTTCAGTAACATGCTGGGGTGTGTTCATTTTAGACAAGGACCTGATTCTAATCCTAACTGACAATAGGTAACTTTAAAACATAAAAGCACACCTTGGCCGCCACCATTCAGGGATGATAACTAAACCTGAGCCAACTTGAGTTCACAAAGTCGCTCAGAGGAGAACTCTTTATTAACTCAAAAGGAAGTTTCAGCTACGCTTGTCCGTTCTGGATTGCTGTCGCAGAAAGCGGGCAATTTCCACCTCTCACTACTTCAGGGACGAACCGTCTGCCACGAAATGTATGCTCAGAATATTTCAACATAAAACGTACTGCCACCTGCTTTATTCTTCTGTCAGTGGGCAAGTTCCTTTTTGTGGGTGGTCTACCCTAAAAGAATATTTTCCTTCTTTGGAAGGTGGACAGTTGGGTAGAAAAGAGGCAGTGGGCCAGAGATTAAGCATTGGCAGGGATTTGGAGTGTGCATGATTGCTAGGCACTTGTGTTAAGTACTCCACCAGACATGGGGAAATTGTAAGTGGCCATTGTGGGCCCTGCAAGTGGTTAACAATACATAATACTCGTTGTCAACTGCTGTTTATTTTTGTGATGTGTCTTTCGGTAAATATTGGCCATCCCTCCGTTTCCTTTTTCAATATTTAACTACGAAAACAAAACAAAATGTACCTTATAGGGTTAAACCTTTTGTCGGTGCGACGATGCCATGCCCCATTTCCCCAAGTATCGTTACAATGTCTAGAAACCCTTTGCTAATATAACATTTTAAATCGACAGTGTCCTCATGCTGTCGTGCACGCATACATACCCAAGCATTAAACTGACTTTTTTGCTTAATGATATCACTTTGTAAATGTGAGAATATAGTGCTGAAAGCCTTTGGTACACCAAAACGGCCCAATGTGAATCCATCTGCATATAATAAGAATCGTTACGGGGTCGTCTTCAGCGAGAGCTATCGATCTTAGCGTAATTGCATTCCCCGCCATCTCGCCTCAGGAGACGAATCTTGCAATTAGAGCAGACAGGTGACACTGTGGAGAATTGTGGCTCAATAAAAGTAACTCCCTTTGTTTTAATTAATAATCATAGGTTTTAAGTGAAAAGAAAAATCCCTGTAAAGATGGTAGATGTTTAACGTTATTCTGGGATAACTGACCAGAAGTCAAATGAGATTGAAACGGCTCTCCCTGGTCATCTTTTCCTGGGCCTGGCATTAACAGTTGAGGAAAAGCTCAGTGAAACTGACAAAATAAAAGTAGGAGGTGGAGGCCAAATTAAAACTGACGAAAAGCCTCGTTTGGCCTATGTTGAGTGACTGAATTAATACAATAGCTTGCTTTCTCAGTTACTCTTCTGAAGCCACATTCTCTGGAAGGATTAATTGCCATGGGAAAAATACTGCAATCTCCATTAAAATACCTACTTCATTGACAGCCAATAACTCTTTCTTAAGCCCAGCTGAAATAGGAGAATTCAGGATTAACTGGTATTTAACAATAGCCTATATTTCATATGCAAATAGGTGGAAATACCTATTTTATGTGGATAATTGTAAGGGCTTTAAAGTGTGATCATATCAGAACACCAACGCTATAAATCAATTTGATTTGTCTCATTGTTATTAACAGGTAATCAAATGGTATTACATGTGCTGAGTGCAGCAAAAAGTCTCAATAATAACCTTTGATTACATATTTATTGCGCCTGATGACATGACATTTTCAACGATATATTTGCATTGCAGCTTGTCATATAGTATAAGTTGGAAGACACACTTTCAACCACAAAAAGGTTTGCAATAAATGCCAAATGAAAATGTAGCCGGCCAAACTTTAATCCCCCCAATTCCATTCAGTGGCTGTGCGGCCCTCCATTTCCTTGGTGGGTACTCGTCTCCTGCTCCCGGCACCTCACCCCGACTCCTGAACCACCGAGGGGAAACACATAAATGAACCTGCCTCTACCTTGCGCTTGCCCCAGCGGGAGATCCAGCGAAGAGAAGCAAGCCCGCTGGTGCAATGTCAACAGAGGCGTGAGGTGCCTTGGAAATCCCTATCCATTCCAGCTATGCACTGGAACTGGTATGTACTTTAAGCTTTTTTGCTTCAGCAGAACTTGAAAAACTGCTAAGAGAAGACTACTGGTACAAAATGTACAATTTGCCTCCATGCACAGTTGTGATGCAATAATGACGAGCTGACACGACCAGGAGACAGACAATCCAATGTACCACTTCAAAACCTATTTATTTGGATGATTTCTCCTTTCCCTTCTCTGTTTCGCCCATTTTCTAGATTTCAAAAACATCAAATGTAGCATATAAACCATTGTGCTTTACCTTTGTCCAAATGTCCACACCTAGCATACGCTGGGGTTTGGTGTACAGTATAAGCATGTTCATCTTCACAGTTGGATGCCTCAAAATAATCAGATGCACACAGCAGAAATGTCGCTCGCTGTTTCAGTATAGCCATTGGCCACCATGGGATCATGTGCGCCGGCTGGAGTGTTGATGCATGCATGTTTCGCAGGGCTGCTTGTGGATGTGGATATATGTACCATGTTGTGTTTGGATACCTGACGTGTTAAACTGTTGTATGGAGGTTGACATCTGGCTTCCAACATGTTTTCTGGTTTAGACTTAATCTATGTCTCGGCCCAATATGCCTTTTCCTATGCCAATAGACTATCAAATAATAAAATGGCTGTCAAAATAGGAATCTGAGTAAATGACGCAGATTGGCTGCACCCATTACGTTTGATATGAAGCGTGTGTAAGGGAGTGTTTGACTGAGAGAGGGAGAAAAAGAGGAATAGTGCCAAATGAACGATGCATGCTTGTGTGTGTGTCGGTGGGATGTGTGTGTATCTCCAGGCTTTTTTAGACACACGTGTGTGGGTGCAGCTGGTCAGCACAAATAAATAAACATTTGCGCCTGAACCGTTCCCTGGTACGGGAAAACATAAAGTGTTATGTCATTACCAAAGCCCTTTCTAGTCGTGTGTTTGCGTGTGTCTTTGTGTGTGTCATGAAGGAGTGCGGAATGAGGGCTGATTGCCAGTGGTGTGCCACAGACCCAGCCTGAGTAGCTGGCTGTGGCCCTGCATCCCTTCAGCTACCTCCCTGTCCTCAGTAATTACACTGATGGGCCTGTTGGCGCGTGCCAATGGCCACGCTCCCTCTGCTGCAGGTGAGAGTGGTGCATTGTGGGCCAGTGTGATGCACCAGAGTTGGACTGGGAGTGCGACCCGTCGCACGGATGTCAGTGTTGTCCATCTTCTCAGTGAGCGCCAATTTTTTTTCAGGTTTCACAGTTATCTCCCTCTCTCTCTTTCTCTCTCCCCATCTTTCTATCTCTCCCATGAACATTCTTTCTCTTTTTACTGTTTTCCCTATGATCTTGCTCTCTTTTCATTTAAAATAATTCTGCCCACAAATGTGTCTAAATTTCTTTCTCTCGCTCCCTCTATTTCTTTATTTCACTCTGTCTCTCCATCTCTCCTCATTTCCATCTCTGTCTGTGATCATGACTAAGCAAAGATGAAAACGGTTAATACAATGACAAATGGAACAAGCATTGGCCTGATCTGTGCTGACATCCTTCGTCTGGTTGTCACGGCACCATCCAAACGCACCCGCTGTTAATCAGCCTATGGGTAAGGGAGAACATTGCGGTGGTGGTGTTGGTAGGGGGTCTGGGGGGGGGGGGGGGGGGGGGGGCTTTGGAGGGCGTTTGTTTAATGACCTTGGAGCACCCAGGCTGTCCAGCCAAAGCAGTGTGTTGGAGTGTGTGAGTGCGGGTGTAGCACCAGGCCTGTCTGTGGGTGGTGCTGGGAGGTCAGTGAGGGGGAGCCGGTACTCAAAACCTGCATCCTTAATTGGACCGCAGAGACATGAGAGAGGAAGACAAGAAGACATGTAAAGAAACGAGATAAAAGGAGAGAGAAAGAGAGAGAGCAAGGCAAAGGAAGAAAATAATAGTGACAGTAGAAAGTAAGGGTGTTTATGTATGTGTATGTGTAAGGTGGGGGTGCAGTGACTAGCAGCCACTGATTGTCTCACGGAAATGCAGTCATGGGATTCTTAGACTGCACATCCTCTGGCCCTCAACACTTGAAACAGCAAAAAACAAGCACAGCTGCTGATAACCCAGCTTCATTTACCAACCCACCACAAATTGGGCACAAAATCCTAGTTTCCCCCTCTAGCACATCTCCGGTTTCATCTTTTGTATTGGCACACGTCTGCGCCAGGGTGTGTGTATGTGACATCCTTGGCAAGACCTCCAGCCCTGCGAGCACATGCAACCCACGTTCCATTCATCAGCACAGCCCATGTACGAGTGCTCAAAGCTGATGGGCGGGACGTGGTCTCATAAGGTCTCACCAAGGTCACGCATGTGATGCTCATTACTCTCCAATGCAAAAACATTATGAATATGCAATTCAACATCGCCTACAGTGTTCTAGTGATCTTGTCTTTTCGGGTTCATGTCAGAGACGTTCTTTTGGTTTGGAAAGACACACATCGTTCCTGAGACATCCTGTGACACGCCATAAAACAATGAAGACAGTACTCACACTGAAACAAACACACAGACAAGAGTATGGCCAACTAGAGTCTTCCTGTCATTTCCTAGACAGAGAGTTTACATGGCAAACCGTGGATCTACCGAGAAATCTTTTGTACGTGTGAGTCTGTATACGTACAGTAAGTGGGAAACTGGGCCTGTAAAAGATGCCTTCAGCATCTTTGCATGCCATCTAGCGCACGTGCCCGGCGACAGTAAACAAGGCCTGCGTTCAACTCGACAACATACATGTTGAGAGAACACGTGTGTGGGAGGGTTGTGCTGAAGAGGAGAGGCGAGGGGGTGTTATACGCATGGTGTGTACAGCGGGAGAGAGCTAGCAGCTATACAGCGTGGGCTGTCAGCGCCGCACTAGCTCTTGCTCCGTAAATTAAGCCCTGGGGAAGAGAAGACAGGGAGAATAAAAAAGAAAAAGAGGCCCAGAGACCTACAGAAGCACACCACAGACTTTGCCGGGAGGGAGTGGGTGGATCGCTTTCTCCTTCATTTCCCCCCCCCTTCCTTCTTTTTTTAATACACCGCCATGCGTCACCATGGGCTTTCATCATTTTCTTCTTGCCGTTTGTTCGATTCTTGATGAAACTTGCGTTACATCTACATCGGGCCTTTCGAGGTGATGGCACAGGTAGAGGCAGTGAAGTAGGGGTGGAGAGACACAGGAAGAGACAGAGAAATAGAGAATAAAACGGGAGCGAAAACGAACGAAAAGAGTGTGAAATAGCACAAAATGCCCACAAGAGCACACACACACTTGCACACACAGACAGAATTTTTACTTGTGGTATATCGTAAAAATTGCAGACTAGGTGTCATCCATCAGTCCGCCATCAGAGAAGGATACTGACAGGTTATAGATTAGCCACTCTGCTGAAAGAGGACACGGGACAAGGTGGCTATGTAGTCCATCATAATCATGCCTGGCCTTGTCCGTTGTCCGACTAATGTGGTTAGCACCCCCATGGTGGTCCCTGTCTCACCCTCACGTGCCCCCGTCCCCCCGTCCCCCCCCACCCACCCCGACAGCAATTCCCCAAAAGGGGTTTATTGTTAATATTGTTAAGGGGTACCTGAAGCTGCCATGCTATTACTCATCGCTCCTGTCAGATAGTCATTACTGAAATGTTTCCCAGCACTAAATCATACTCAGGTGGATCAGGAAAACAAATCAACTTTGATTAGGTTTTCTGTGGTAGCATAGCAACTAGTATTGTGTATGGCCTTGAAATAAGCTGCTATTCATCTGACTCTCAAAGTTTGGGCAGGTCTTTTCGATTCCCTAATTTACAGTAGTGCACCCTGTAGGTTCTGTGAAACATGTTAACATGGAAAAATGACAGCGGGGCAATACTGTGCAACGACAGCAAACATGAAAATTAAACAACACATACTGTACTATGAGAATCAACGATACTAAACTGAGAAACACAGACCACCCTGGCAATTAGAAAAAGACATGCTTGGTTTCATGGTTCTAACAATAGGCACAATGCATAGTTAAATTAGTTCATCCACGCAAGCAAACATCAGCCTAAGATTCTAGCCTGATATTGATCCAGAAAGTATTTACTCATATATTCTGCAGGGATTTAGCTACATGAAAGCGCAGGGAGAATTCACATGCAAAAGGACCAAAAAAATAACATGTCAGAGCTTTCATCCCAACCATTCAAATTATATGGACATCAGTGCATCACAGTCGGAAAATGCAGTCGCTGTCAACAGTAATTTTTTATTCAGCGTTATGATTCTTTGAATAACCTATGTAGATTTTTTCATTTGATTTGTCATCAATAATGCACAATTTTTAGGCAGTGTGTATGTAGTGCATTCCATTTCTGTCTACTTGATGTTAAATAAACTGTATTAGGTCTCTTTTAAATACTCAAACTAGAATTTTAAAAAAAAACATTTTGGCAGCAATTTTTAAAGCCGGAGGGGAAAAAAAGTAGATACAATCTCTTAATCTGCTTGTAACCCTGCTGCCATCCCTGCATTGTGTCTAGTGGTGTGTGTGTGTGTGTGTGTGTGTGTGTGTGTGTGTGTCAGTGTGTTTGAGTATGAATAATGCTACGCATGGTGCTGGGCATGTGTAGATAAAGTATGTTTTTTTTATTTGAGTGAGAATATTTGTTCCCCACGTGTGTACACATGTGAGTTTCTTTCCTTGAATTTGAGCATGTTTGCATGTGGGAGATGACAGACAAACCCAGTGCGCTTGGTATCAGACCACACCAGAACGCCTAGGGCATCTGTCGACCGGATGACATTTCTGAGTGGTTTCAGTTGCAGGAGGCTGAGGATAACATTTCTGCAACGTCTGTTGCAAAGCAAACTGGTTTGGAACACTTAAAATCAAATCCAACATTCAAATATGAGCTCTCCACTGTCAAAACATAATATGGCCTTTGTCTGAGACAAAAATGCCCTTATGTATTTTTCGTCAGTTAATCTGTTTATGTCAAGAGTGATTAGCTTCAACATCATGACATTGAGCTTTCATCAGATCATGA
Source organism: Aplochiton taeniatus (assembly GCA_017639675.1). Lineage (NCBI taxonomy): Eukaryota > Metazoa > Chordata > Actinopteri > Galaxiiformes > Galaxiidae > Aplochiton > Aplochiton taeniatus. The sequence goes on from CM030191.1 coordinate 5,880,380, forward strand.
TTGTTTTCAGATAAATGTTTACGATAACAGTATGCCTTGCTGCTTGTCAATCACACAAACTAAGTAATCAGAGTTTTTTTTTTCAACAGAGATATCTACAGCCTCTTTTGTCTCTTTGATCCTTATACTCGTTCTCCTCAGCATACAATTCATCACGTTACAATGGACACAAACAGACACACAGACTAAAATACACAATCACACACACACACCAAATAAAAAGTATATTTATTTGAGTATTTACTAGTAACTTGTTTACTAGTTAGTAACTAATTAAAACTAGTGAAACGGAGTCAGCTTCAACTTTTTGATTTGTCATTGCTTTGAGGGTTTGGAACGTAAAACAAAAAAAGGTACAAGAACATTTAGGAAATCAATGCTTCAAACATATGTCAGTCAATATCACACATCCACAAGTGGATGCAGCAGAACATCAACAACCAAACACATGTGGAACTATTTGTTTGGACAAATCAAGATAATTAGAGGATCTCAACAAGAATGCCATGGCCAAAATGGGATGGTTGACACGTGTGTAGGGCGACCTCATTCAGAGTCCACAGGAGAGGCTTTAGGTGATCAACTCAGACTTGCTAAAGAGTTGATGGATTTGTCAGTCCTCAGAGACAGAAAAATTGAAAATTTAACAAAAAACGGTCTGGGTGTATTCTTGCCTGTGTCGTGCGTGTTGGGAGTCTGTGTGATTGTGTGTGCGTGTTGGTGTCTGTGTGATGTGTGTGCGTGTTGGTGTGTGTGTGATTGTATGTGCGTGTTGGTGTGTGTGTGATTGTATGTTTGCCTGTGTACGTTTATGTTGGTTTGTTGTGTGTGACGCCAAGTCTCACAAGACTGTCTGTGATTAAGTATGCTCTTAAATAACAGTCAGTTGTTAGTTTGTACTATGCAGGGAGAGGCACTTTCTACATTCGGTCAATAGGAGCCGTGACCTTGGCCCAGTTACCATCAGCACTTTGACAGGGCCTGATAATTGTAAAAGGCAATAGCCGAAGGTTTCTCTGGGTTTTAGCCAAAGCTGCCTCAGAAAATGAAAACCGAACAGCCTGGTTGAGGGCTGGCTAAGGAGCATCGAGTTGAGAGGGAGGAGGAAACAAGTCTGTGGAATCTACCCAACCAAAATTCCAGAAATCAACAACTTTAAACATTTCCGATTAGCATGATGTTTACTGCTTCCTGTTAAGCGTTTAGATCAAGGAGGAACCATAAAGAGGCTTCGTGCCAATGAGGGATGGGCAAGAAGAGTGTGCCTCTAAATCAAATCAATGACCTAATCAATAAGCTGGGGGCTTCGACTGAAAGCGCACCGAGACTGCAGGAAACGTCCGGGGGCTCGCTTGCTCAATTTGATTAACAGCCGTTTATGTCCACCTGGGACTGGTACCAAACCGAAACCATTTGGGAGTAGTACCAAACTAAAAAGATCTGAGGTGTGCCGTTGATGAGCGTCGCACGCTGTGGTGGGTGTTGTATCGAGTGACAGCTCCTCGGGGAAGCGATCAGAGACGTGTTAGTTGGCCCGCTGAGCGCCAGTGACAGGACACCAGGATACAATAAGCCCCACACTCTATAGCATTCCAAGACGTGATAGCCCACAAACAAATACAAAGCATTCCATCTATCTCTTCCTTGGTTATTTAGAGTTGGAGTACAGTGTCACAAGTCAAGTCCCACTCAGAACAACCAGGGGATCCAAGAACTCATGTATTGCGTGAGTAAGTGGTAAAGCTAGTGTGCTATGAAACATTAAAGACAAACCCATTGCATAAACATTATCCCTGCTTAAATATCTAACAAAGACATTTTACTCAACCTCAACCACACTTTATTAAACAAAATAGAAGCAGGTCAAATATAGCAAAGCAAAGAAATGTAACTTTAAAACACGACAGTTTTTTTTGTTTGTTTTGTGTTGTGGAGAGGTCCTGGTGTGTGTGTGTGTGTGTGTGTGTGTGTGTGTGTGTGTGTGTGTGTGTGTGTGTGTGTGTGTGTGTGTGTGTGTGTGTGTGTGTGTGTGTGTGTGTGTGTGTGTAGGGGGTCATATATTACAAATCATCGATGAACAGTTCTGGCTCTTTTCCCACAGAGTAGACAGATGATGACCCTTTGCTGTGATTGAGAAGCAGATGGCACACGGAAATGATGGACAACACTGGTCTGCTGAGATAATAGTTCCCCAAGGGCAAGCTATGTGGTCTGTTACATGGAAGTGGCGGGAGGGATTAGGTGAACGGGGGCAAATGGAGAATGTGTGTATAAGGAAAATGTAAACACGCTCCAAGGCACACGTACACACGCACTAACACACGCACGCACACGCACACGCACACACACACACAAACATAACATGTGCCCTCATACAGAGACATACACAAGCCACAAAACGCACAGGGACATAATTTCAGCTCCATGGGACAGGGAGCGAGACTGACTGACACAACTATGGCGAAGACCGTTGTGGTATCAACCGGGTGTTAAAAAAAATTTGGATTAGCAAACTAATGAACAAATCTGTAGCACTGATGAAAGGAATGTGCAATCCTATACATACATATATATATATATAAACACAGTATTTAGTGTGATACTGGTGTATTTAGTGTATGCATTGTACTTATATGTATATTCCTTCCATCTCCATCATTACTTATTACTGCATATAGAAGTCAATAATCGAGAAATTTGGAATACATTATATTGGAAGTAAACCACCTTTAATGCTTTGCCAGGTCTCGTTTGGTTCTTGGTAACCCGTTAGTTTAACGCTGCAAGTAAGCTACAGGTTATTAAACTGCATGTTTCTTTCATGAACCAGGAAAGACCATGCACACTTACAATATTTCAAGTTCACAATGCTGAATTATTATTCTCAATATCATTTCATTTCTTACATACCCAATAGAGGAAATACAACAGCGAAATTGTTAGTTTACCACGTGATGAAGTGATCGTAATCCTGCCCTTTGGTTGGCACCCGTTAATAGGCCTAACTGGGAAATACATGGATTACCTAACTGGATCCAAACTGAACGCCGCCTATATTTCAAATATTTCAAACATCTCTATACAGTGTAAGTTTCATCTCAATTATTTGGACAAGATAGATGGCTTTACAAAAGCTCACAATAATGTAAGTGAATCATAGCCTAAGCTTTTTTGTATGAATACTTTTTTATGACATTAAAAAAGCATTTAACTCTACCTGCGTTCTGTACATTGATCGAATTATACCTACATAGCTCAATTGAAAACACTTCAGTTGTTGAAAAAATATGACGTTAAAAAACCCCCATTTTAATGACTCAGCCTTTTGCTCTCCACCCAAGCAGGCTATATGCATTGACACACAGAACCACGAACTGTTTTAGCTACATTAATTTTGCAGCATAAGCATCTGAGTGACGTTAATTGGTCATGCTCATCTGCATCTCGAATATCTGGAAATTCAACAATTGGCACACCATAAAATAACACATTATACATTCATAAAGAGATAATTGTGCAGACGCGTTGAGCTCTGCACTAACTATAAATAACCCCAATATTTATCGACAATCAAATGATAACAAACAAAATAACATGCATTGACAGCTTTACTCCCTCCAATATTCGTCATTTTCGGTTTTTTTTTTAACAGGTTAAAACAACAAATACAAATTCTAACTGCAGTTCACAAAAATAGAGAAATGGCACTTTTGTATATTCATATATAATTTTATATATATAGTCATATTGATAACATGAAATAAGGATCGAGTTGGCTTCTTTGTTGACTATGGTATGGTTCCTCAGTTTGGTGTCGAAACCATGCGAAATCATGCAGATATGATACCGTCATTTATTTACATTACATTCATGCGCTCGTGCACCTTTTCCCGAGTCTTCACTGTCTTTCATTCCCTCTTTATTTCTGTCTGATCTTTCCCTCTCTCTCAGATCCTCAGTCTGATTGCGGCAAATAGCTGTACAGGGAGGGAGGGGCTGAAGGAGCGAGCATATACATATATTACAGTTGGCTCTGTAGCAGAATCACTTCGTGTCAATCCGAGCAAACAAAGTCTAGCCTATATCTCTGACAAAAAAATGAAGAGGCTTAGTAGCATATTTTTCTCCACTTGCAATTATGTCCAATACACAGTCCGCCAGTCTGTCTGTTCGATTGTTTGTAATCCAAGCTGAATTATTAGCAGTGGTCTTTACGCATCATTTGTAGCGGAGAGGTGGGCTGCACTACAGTCAAAGCCTCTATGCGCGCCCCCGTCCGCATGGTAAGGCCCGCCACCGCTGTGCCAATACGAAGAGTCACATACGGTCTGTAATGAATTAATCTCTGAGGCAGAGGAGTTCCCATCCCTCCGCTTTGATCTCTTGCGATTCCGCAAAATGAAGACTAGCATCCCTACAACGGTGAAAGCAGACGTGACAAATACCAGCAGCAATCCGGGGACCAATACAGAGATGGATACCCTACTTGGTTCCAGATAAGAGTTAGAGCGCGTCCCAGTGTCTAATGGGAAAGTGCTGTTTTTAGAGAGAGGGGTGGGGGAAATTTTCTCATAGAGCTTGGGGCACATCAGATCATTTCGAACACGACGAAAATCTCGCTTCCAAAACTCTTCTGGGGATTCGCATTTCAGATCACTCACAATCACGTCTGCCCCTAGTTTCTCTGTCCACTGTTTGAAGGGAATAATATTGCATGAGCAATCCCACGGGTTTCCATGCAAATCGATCTGTATGATCGAGTTCAGCTGATCTAACACACCAGCCATTGGGAGAGAAGTGAAATAATTGTTATGCAGACTTATTTTGGACAAAGATACTCCAAGGAAAGCATCCACCGGCAGAGATTTCAGCAAGTTATTGTTAAGGAACAGAACCCTAAGGTTGGGCATAGGATTGAATGCACCTGACACTATGAGTTGAATATCATTATATTCCAAACTGAGATATTCCAAATTTTGTAGCCCAACGAACATTTCTGCCAGTAGTGTATCCAGGTAATTCTTATCCATGTAGAGCCATCTCAATTCAGTGAGGTTCTGGAAAGTGCTGTTGTCTACCACCTTGATGTTATTCCCACCCAGATCAAGTAGGTTGAGACTTGAGTAGCCATTCAGATGATTCTTTTTGATTGCATGAATGTTATTATCTCTCATGTTTAATTCATGGGCACCTAATGGTTTAGGCTTTAGGTTAGCCAAACTCTCGATTGCCTTCCCCTCGCAGTTAACCCCTAAGCCCTGTCTAGATCCAATCAGCTTGCAGCCACAGGGTTGGGGACACGATGCGTTGTGCACCTGGTCTCGCTCTCCAATCACACCTGTCATAGAAGTGGGTCTTGTTTTCAACTGCCAGTTTTCACGTGATTTGGATCGGCTCTTCGCTCCATTCCCAGGGGTTGGGGAACCAGCGTCACCGTTTGGTTTGTAAGGAGTTGGAACGGGTCCAGGTTCTGATGTTTCCTCTTGAGTGGGAGGCGCAACCAAGCTCGTGTCACCACTCTGTGAAGGACACAGCTCCATTTCTGATGTCTCGTTCAAGTCGTTTCCCTGCAGTCGTGTCGGAGCCTCGCATATGACCCTGCCAATAAGCGCATTCTGCGGTATATTCTCCAGCCATTCCTTCAGGGAAACCAGGTCGCAATTGCAGTCCCACGGGTTGTCCTCCAATAAAACCTCTGCAATACCCGGTATTTGCTCAAGAATCCCTTCATAAGGCAACGTTTTGATTCTGTTCCCTCGCAGGTCGAGGTGGGTTATGGGAACATGTTGAAACACATTGATAGGTAATGCGCTGATGAGGTTATCGTTTAGAATTAACACTTCAAGTTTATTTAAGTCCCTGAACACAGCCGGGTCAATATCCCTCAGTAAGTTAAAATCAGCTTGGAGATATTCCAAATCGTCTAATCCCAAAAATGTACTCTTTCTAAACGACCTTATCTTATTATTATTGATGTGAAGCCTTTTGACAAGCTGCAGTCCCAGAAAAGCGCCGGGGACAATGTCGTGCAAGCCATTGTTTTCCAAATGCAAGCTTACAGCATTGTAAAAGTTAGCAAACTCATTGGGAAACAGTCTGGACAGAGAATTCCCGTGCAATAATAAGTGATAGAACTGGGAACTGGGACCAGTCAAATGTTGCAGGTTTGTGAAGCTCTTCTTTTCACAGTCAATGTGCAGATCGCCTTCAATCTCATTGCAGGAGCATATCTGCTCCTTACAAATGTCCCTTGTAACATTTCCAATAGCAACACAAAGAGCCGCCTTCAGCAAGACAATCCAAAGCAGCATTTTCAATACAAACAATTCATCCCCGATTTCAAGACATACGAGCAGTACATTTGTCCAGCTAATCAAAAAGAAAAAATATATATACGCAGGGCTAAAGTAAAAGATGACAGTCTGTTATCAAATCCATGCTGCATCTAATCTGCTTTGTCCAGACTTCGTGCTTCAAATTACCACATTAATGTTTCACATCAACTGAATCCTCAAATCCGCATGGTTATGAAAATAATCAAAAACAACAAATCGCATTAGTCTCCAATGCATCATTGGGCTTTTTACTCGATAAAAGACTGACCTTGTCAAATTAACAAATCCAAGATTTTTTCGTCGTGTTGCGGTATCGGCGGGAGCTGTTCTTTTTCCCCTCGGTGCTGAATTCACACCCGAAGCTGAAGATTTAGTGCTGATCACACCACCACTGCAAAAAGCCCGCATTCCTTACATCTTTCATCGTCGAACTTGTTTTCACGGCTTTCTTTTAGTGATTTTGAATCACAAAAAGGGAATCCAGTGAATGCGTTCATTCTAACCCGGTGCTCAGAAAGATTTGACACCCTCTACTGAGCTGCAATGGCAAAAACCCTTCGTCTGAGGGAATGCTGAAGAAAAAAAAATCAATCCACATATAGGGCAGGCTTTAAAATGTTAATATTTGAACCCGTCAACACGTAGTCTTGCTGACTTTTTAAAGATCCCAACAGGTAAAACATGTTTTGAGTTTCAGCGTTTGCTCTTAATTTCGTGCACTTAAAGACAAAAGCTTGCTGTTTGTACTGAAAAGTGAGCTAGACGACACACGCTCTGTCGATATACCGTAGGCAGTGTGGTTTCAAATGAGGTTGGTTATAAACCTATAAAACTTGATGCCTAAATTGTCCGCATTTTAAAAGAAGTGATGCCTCTAGTGTATTGCTCCCTCCTCACACACACACACACACACACACACACATATATATATAAATATATATATATATTTTTTAACTGCTCGGCATCAGCTGTGAGTTTCTTCCTCTGCGAGAGAGCACTGTTGAATGCGGTAAAATAATTAACTGCCACAGGCATGCAAAAAAAAAAAAAGAGTTGACTACAACAATGATGCGTCAGTGTAGTACGCTATTGACCTATGCGTCAAGAATTTCAAAAGGTTTGCAAATGTTTTTTTTTTTTATTTTGTATAAACTGCTGTTTTACAAGAACCAAGTTCAACACCGACTGTGTACTGTCCTTCATAATAATTCTGTTGTTTGATGGTTATGGATCCCTCATATCGAATATTTTCATGAACCCAACTCATTAAATCTTATTTTATTATCCTCAAATAGAGAATATCTTTTTTTCTGTCTGGGCCTCAGTCCAGACTGTTGTGGCTGATTGCCCTGTTTATTTATTACTCAGCCTGTCATCAGGTTTGCCCAGGTTTGCTGTTTGTGCTGCCTTCTGTGATTAGAATAACCTTCAGGAGTATAGATACCTAGCGCTCAGCTCAGCCAGGGACGTGTTAATGGTTGTTTGCCTGTAGACATTTCAAATCGGCCCAGCATCCCGCTGAGAGACCGATCAAAGCATGCAGCGGTGTGTTCAAGCCAAACTAAGTAACCGATAGTCAATTTGGCCCTTCAAACAAACAGCACTGAGGACGAACAGGCAGCCAAGGGCACATCAGTGTCATCTCACACTCATTAATGGATTGCACTGTTGTGTGTGTGTGTGTCTGTGTGTGTGTGTGTGAGTGTGAGTGTGAATGTGAGTGTGAATGTTTGTTTTGGGTTTTGTACGTGTGCATCTATGTGTGTGTGTTTGTGGACATGTCTGGAGCAGGGTAAAAAGGGGGTGCGTTTGAGGATGTGCTGGAATGCTTGTGGTTTTGTGTGTGTGTTTGAGTCTCTGCTTGGATTTGCCAGTGGGAGCGAACTGATCAAAACTCTGTTTAGTCATATATCGGTGCCTTGTATTCACGTTATAAACCCATTTAGAATGTTCCCTTACAGATCTTCCAAGACCAAACTTTTGCATATCAAATCTTCTTTCAAACTGTGTCAGAATGAAAAAAGAAATTCTCAGCGTACTTTCATAATTAATTGGATTATGATATACAATAATTTATTACATTCCAGGGATGAATTGCTTGGCATCCTGCCACAACTTCATCAAGCGATTGTAATGGTATACAAATAAATTGCCACACATAGACAAAGTCCTTGTTTATTTAAAACTATACTTACATGGTGTACTCGTGCTAAAACAGCCATTATACGTTGCACATTTTGTAGAAACTGGATTTATACCAATTTTGTTATTATTCTAAATGCACGAATAAAACATCTATATTCAAATTGTTGTCCCTTTCATATAAATATGATTAATTCATCATTCTTGTTACAGAACATTATTGTTTTCTCAGCTGTGAGTAAATTGTTCCTTTTTTAATAGTTATGTTTTTTTTAATTTTTTTTTTATTCAGTGCTTGAGACAGAGCTATAGTATAATAGCCCTCATTTCCCCTCATTAATAATGTGTATAACAAGCTGAGGGACAGTTTAAAATGGCAAGCAATCGATAGCATTATAACAAGCCATAATGTGCTGGTACAAGATGGTCCATTATAACACTCCCCTTTCAAAACACTGAGCTACAAGAAACAAACTCAGACGACACCATTCACCGAACCTGCTGTGCATCCACCGAATGTGCTTGCTATGAATGTGCTATGTATTTTTTGTTGGTATCGTGACTTGGTTTCTATTAGCCGTAAAGGACAGCGCATGCTCTCACCGGAGACAACCTTACTAATCCCTTTGCCAGCGCCGAGCACTAAACATTCTCATTTAGCATTTTCCGTCAGAGTCCTGTCGAGCTGCAGCTAATCAGATCTTTGCCCTTGGCGTTGAATTCCCCCGGTGAGTTTTTCAAGGGAAAACACATGCCACTTTTGCTTGGCCCCCGTCTCCTCCAGATGGGTTTGTTCAGAGGAGTTACACGAGCCTCAAAGGCAGGAGGTCTGGGGAAGCAGAATGCATCACGCATAGGACTAATGTGTGATTAAGCAAAGGGGGACAAATGCGGGCGATGTCAACTGCATTTGAATGCCACAGCAATTGTTACAAACAGTAGTAGACTGAGGGACTAGTATTTTGGATTGAGATGAAGAGAAAAACTTGAGTCTCCCTACAGAGATGTAGGATAAATATGTTAACATGTCAACTACAGTGGGTTGACTGTTTTTCTAAATGTATCCTAATGATCTTACAGATATAAAACAAACACAATAGACCTTTTAACAGATGTACCCGGAATAGATGAGTTAGGCAGTGACTTAAAGTCGATACCAGAACCGGCTAGAGTCAATGTGTGTATTCATGATCATGAAATGGAAATCAGTTATAATATCCATGATTGGCATAAACGATCACCAAATGTCAGCTCCCCATCATTGCAGCCATCGTGGCTAATAGTGGGTAGCTGCCACAACAAGTGATTTCCTTTGGCCAAGTTTAAGCTCGGCGTTTAATGAGAGGCTGATATCCTTCACTGGTCACAGCCCAGCTAGCCACACTAATGCGCATGATTGAAGTGACAGGGAGGAAGATAAACACAGTCTTTTGGGGGCACAGTGTTACAGCCACTGCTTTGAGATGTCTCAATTAGCTCCGTCATCTCTAGTTTCCATGGTGCCATTGTGTCAAGGCTGCAATCTAAATGTAAAGCAGAGGCCTTCATCCACAGCGGTGCTTGTTGGGGACACAGGTTCATATTTGGACACAATGCATATTGATACAATGAATTCTGCAGATGATCGACTAGCTCTAACCCTGAAGTTATTGCCTAACATACTAGTGTATTTATTCACTGTTTATTGAGTGACGGAGACAAACACCAAATGTCGGGACCAGTCAAAGCCAAAGTGTTGTTGAATCTATCTAATGATCGACACGGTGAACCAGTTACATTTTACCAGACTTTCTAAAGTCTGTGCGGCCAGGGTTCTAACATCATCTGGAAGGTCCAGGGAATCTGTTGCGCTGGAGCTCCGAGCACATTAAATTACTGTTTTCACCACGCGCCTTGTTCTTCTTCATTGTTGCCCAGAATCAATAGACATTAAAAGGAGTCGGGGGCTCTTGTGAACGAGGGCCACCGGCCTCTTTGCAATAAAAGAGAGGCACGTGGGCGCTGTGTACACAACCAGCTCGGCACTGCCCGGCGTTTTATGTCCCACATTATGGATACACTCCCAGGGAGTGTGTATACAACACTCTGGGTCTCTTGGACGGGCTTAATGGTGGTTTTAGTGCCCAACAATGTTGAGCTGCTTTGCCTGTGAAGGTTCAATGAGAGGTAAGGGCGTTGGAGGTGGTAGGTGGCAGGTTCAAATCAGTGTGTGTTCTCTAATGGGTTCTCTAGCTGTAATGTACGTTTTACAGATTGTGAACATTAGTTAATTTAACATCAAGTCTATTAAGGTTCAGAGTTTATTGGAAGATGACTGAGAGTTTTGACAGTGTCAAATGTGGAAGTACACTCCACAAAGATTTGTTGTTCAATCAAATTAGGTTCAAAATGTCACAGAATGTGCACGCATTTCAAGCAGACTAACTTATTTTGTTTGGCATCACAAGGATACCTTTCAAGGATTCTTTTTCAGATAAGTCAACTTTGAAGCTTGAAAGAGATATTGTGACATATCAAAAACCTATGTCAAGGGGAAACAAGTGAAAACATTGTGTAATTTTCCTGTTATGTTTCATTGTAAGAGAATGAATGCATACCCCTGGCTCTCAATCATACTATGTTCCAGATATATTATCACTGCCCCTGTGCAGTTATTCTCAAATCTATTGTCACCTACTCAAAGGCTGCATAACAACACAAAACAAGCTGTCCTCCTATTGATTTCTGGGCAATTGTCCAAATGGTTTATTTTTATTATATTGTGCACCCACTCCAGCAAAGATAATGCCAGCCTAGCTCCATGGACACCTAGAAAAGCAGCATCACCCTTCGCTGATCCTGTAAAACGCCTGATATCAACATAAGCATTAAATAACTCAAAAGGCATTTCTACATTGTATCTGCACTGATGCAAAGTCGTTAATGATAGATGCAGAAGGCCAGATTGCTTTGCTTTTAATATTTGGAGTTTAGTCTATTTGGTTAGATATTTTAGGCACCTAAATTATGCCATTTGTCTCTCAGCCTTCAATGAACTCCATAAATGGCATAAGATGACAAGTTAAAATGTTGCTGATAGAAATAACATTACAGTCCTTAATCGCGCCCCTCCTGAAAATCATACTAAAAGAACCTGAAGACTCTGTTTTCTTCCACACCCTCTACCTTTTTACAAGGTATCCCCTCGGTTTCACCTCAGTGGATTCAAGCTGGTAACAGTAACTCGATTGGAACCATTTAATTACGCTTAACCTTTTAATCTTGTCTGACATCTAATAAGCCTCTGATGACGAGTGTGATTTGCCAGATAAGTGGCTCTTAAAATCCCTCAGCCAGCCATCCCACAGTGAGTGACCTTGGAGTCCATAGCCAAACATAATTTTATATTTCTAACTAGTCTGAAGTTCCGCCAAAGGCACATTTTTATGCAAACCTCCCTGGGTGTGAATAAAGGAAGTTCATAAGCAAGTCTTCTTCTTCTTCTATCCCACAGAGAAAGCTAGGTTTGGGAAAGGAATAAGCCTTTATTGATACCTTATGGGGTAAAACTTTCTCATAAAGCCGGGTACATTAATTGACATGCGTTAATTTAGCATTCACGATGAATTAACTTAAGTATGAGTTGCCAATCCACACAGACATCAATTGTGTGTTTATTCCTGTTACTAGTGCTAGTTAATACATTTGAGTTGATGATACACAAAGACGTTTTTTCTTGACACTTTAATAGCCAGATTACAGTGGCGTGTACCCGTAACTTTTTAAGGTCACAACTATTAGAAGGAACAATAATCAAGGTGGTCCCTACTCAAACAGATGTTGACACTGATGACGTTGATGGGACGCTCCTGTCAACATTATGCTTTTATATTCCAGTCTGCAAAAGCTCCAGCTGGTGATCTGTGAGGGAGGAATGAGCAGAGCCTCCTGGTTCACGTGAGCTTAGCTCATATGCAACATTAAGAAAACAAGAACCTGTATTGTAATGTAATTGCATAATATTAGCAAAAGAATCCCATAGGCTACAGAACGTCTCAGCTTCGCAGTACTGCGCATGGGGGATGCGTGTGTGTGTGTGTGTGTGTGTGTGTACACGTGAATGAGAAAAAGGAGATAATGCTAAAGGTGTGACAGAGAGAGACAATAACTGAGAGATAATGAGAGAGAGAGGATGGGGAAGTGACACAGTGAGATAGAGAGAGAGCACAATAGGAGAGACAGCAGAGTGGAAGAGAGTGTGTGCCGGATGCGGCGACTCCGACAGCCGCCCATCAAGCAGCATGCGTCTGACGACTAGATCAATCTAATAGTCGGTTGCAGCCGTCCTTGTGGCCCTGGCTGTGGTGACAACATGCCACAGGTAAAGTGTCAATGTAGAGGGAGGGCTGACCTTTGGCTTTCGCTGTTGGTAGGGCATAGAATGCAGAGCGGCACATTTAACCTAATGTACCACCATGATGAATGAATCAACGCTAGCAGGTTTACCATGAAAATAAGCTATAATTAACTACACACTATCATAATTATCTGCCTAGACTTGCCATTAAAGGGTATTATCAGTTATAACGGGATATTGTTATTACTTCAACACTGAGATATTGTTATCAGGGCAAATGTACTGCACTGTATTTTCTCAATTATTTGCTGGAAATCAGGTGTCAGTGACCTGTTAAACATGCTGGAGTTGTGTTATGCATTGCGTAGGATGGTGAAAACATTTTTTTAACACAAATGGAGAACAACGATATGCATGCAAGATTCTGTTTGACACACCTACACACATAAATGCACACGTTGGTGTACATTCATATTGGTGATTTATTCATGGCATTTTACAGTGGTAGAAATGCTCCATTTTCTAATTCATCAATTATTTAAGAATTGGCCCCGGAGACTTAACTCAACAGATTGTACTGTAAAAAATGAATGCAAAACCAACCTGTGTGTGTGTCTATGTGTGTGTGTGTTTCCTGAAATATGGCTAAACCATGTCCTTTGACTGTTTCATAATTTATAACAATCCTAACAGTTGCCCTGAAATCCACCTGTCTACAATCAAGAAGTAATAATGTCTTAAAACAGGAACATTGCAAGATATCATTTTCTACCCCCATACCTACAGTGGCGCATAAAAACAATACAATCAACATTCATTGAAACAGTTTAGTGATTGGTGTTATGTTTCAAATGGCAAGTAAGTTGCGCAGCTAATTACTTTATCATTCATAAGCCCACAGCTAAACATTTTACAGATACAGAACCAGGTTGAAGGATGGGGTGACCCATTTTATTTTGTTTTAAGTTTATGATTTAAATGTTTTGCTATTATCACTTTATTCCAAATGTAACAACGTCAGTTTCACCCCATTATCGCTACTGACCATGGACGGATTCAGCTGTCAAAACTCCTCCTCCCCTAATCTAAAACTAAAAGGGAGCTTTCCTTCATTTCAGTTCATCTTCATGCACTGCTTGTTAGACCAAGAATATTCCGGAGAACAGTTCACAGGGGGAGCGCTCCCCAATTAACCTCCAGGGCACTCATTACATTGGGTGACTGGATGTCATGGGAGAACAAGGGGATGCCAAGGAACTCCTTCCCTCTCCATGATTATTGACAAAAGGTAATTATTGGTTCATTAGGCGCTAGGTCCGTGTTTCTTTTCTGTCATATCATAGCCTGGTAGGCAAGAACCCACTGCGTGATAACTTGATATTTTATTGCCATTGTGCTAAGTATGCAATTCACTCGGGCCCTGTGTAGCAAAGCATGAGTTTCTCGAACAAATTAAGACATGGAATTATCCGTAATGAAGAAAACCGGTCAATTTTCAGATGTACATATTCTATACTTTATGATTTATCTATGGTATTCAAAAAAAGTATTCCACATTTTGATAGAGGGAAAAACCTACAGCTTGAAAATGTTGGAAAGTTCATTGACTTTTAAAGATATTGTCCATGGTCAATAAAGTTAGATTTCAAATGGTAAACAAAGCACC